>CALYLW010001395.1:0-141446 GCA_944989445.1 Ampullaceana balthica | reverse complement strand
CATCCGTTCTCCTCCCATACTACCTTCTCCAACACAGCGCCATTGTATAGCGGTCATGACGTGGAAAATTATGTCATGTTTCGATCGGGTAAGCCGGGTACCCGTTCGAAATTTGGACGGATACCCGGGCAGCATTTTTCAACAATATTGACAGCCCTACTCACAGGCCCTACTAATTTTATTTATTTTATTCTTTTTTAGTCTAATTGTATGCTATGGTGAGTTTTGAAGTATTGATTATGTTCAAATATAATACACATACACTTACAGACTGGAAATGACTGATCTCCCGTTGATGTTAAACATGGTTGATGTGGTCGGGGTTGTTGTGAACTCGCCACCTAAATGTAATGTAAACAAGAGCAGACAGATAATACATGTTCTTATATAAAGATAAACTAAAAATTTCAATAATTTAATAACAGTACATTCGATCGATCTGAAATTTCGATACAATGCATTGTCATCTAAGATCTATCTGTAGTAAAATATTGAGATCTCTAGGACCATCAAAAATGGTTTAATTTTACGTTGGCAGATTTGAAAAATTGTGGACAGACACACATAGAGGAACGAAAGTGAGTTAATAAAAACGTGGTAAACAGAATATTAATTTGAAGAAAGTTCATGTCATTTTGCTCCATTGTTTGTTTGATTATTTCTGGTGTGTATAACTTAAGGTTTTATTAACTAAAGAGTTTTATTATTTTGAATTCATTTAATTTTATTCCAATGAGACTTTTTTATAATAGATAATACACTCATGTTTAAGAAATATTTAATTTAATTGTACAGTATGTGCTGAATGTGTCACAGTATTGTTATAACATAGGGGTGAGATTTACTTGAACGTTTTTTTTCCATTTTAATTGACGATGACCATTCACAAAATATTATTCATTTGCTTTGGCGGCTTTGTGTGTCCTTTGATGGCTCATTAGCCCTACTCTGGCCCGAAAGTTACGTCCTCATGTCCAATAAGTGACGTTTGGAATGCCATCAGGATGGTTTTGAGCATCATCTATCCTTGTCTGTCGTCTGGACTTGGCAGCCTGTTGTCTGGACTTGGCAGCCTGTTGTCTGGACTTGGCAGCCTGTTGTCTGGACTTGGCAGCCTGTCGTCTGGACTTGGCAGCCTGTCGTCTGGACTTGGCAGCCTGTCGCCTGGACTTGGCAGCCTGTCGTCTGGACTTGGCGGCCTGTCGTCTGGACTTTGCAGCCTGTTGTCTGGACTTGACAGCCTGTTGTCTGGACTGGGCAGCCTGTTGTCTGGACTTGGCAGCCTGTTGTCTGCTAGCCCCAAACACTGCTCCCCTGTCAGTATCACAAGGCATATTGAGGCTCATTCGCTGACTGCTGCCTCCCATGAAGTCTTCCCAGTGGTCGTTAGCGTATATTTATAGCGCTTCGTTAGATCTCGGTGGGCTCTCTGCCCATGAGTAAGCTCACCACACAAGAGACAACGTGAATAGACTCTACTCAAGTTACGTGTATAATATTAAAAGTAATTGTATTCTTCAAATTGGAAATACAAATGCGTAACAAGCCGGTTTCAGATGATTTCATCACCCAGTCAATGGCTAACATGAACAGTAATGGTGACAGCAAGCAATCTTGTCTCACACCAGTCTTCACCTGGAAAGCATCTGTCACCTGCTGAACATGGACAACTCGCAGTTTTACTCTTCGTACATGTTTCTAATTATATTCGTAATCTTCTGTGGCAGCCCGTATTGCCTTAGCAATCTCCACAGGGTTTACCTCTCAACACTGTCGAAGACTTTTTCATAGTAAACAAAGTTGACATAGAGCGGCGAGTTCCACTCTAGTGACAACTCTAGAATGATGCGCAGTGTCGCTATCTGGTCAGTGCAAGATCTCTTGGTGCTAAAGCTAGCTTGTTTGTCCCGCAACAGAGGGTCTACGGCGTTTTTCATCATGTTAAGTAGTACACGGCTGAAAACCTTTCCTGGGATGGACAGCAGGGTGAGCCCTCTGTTGTTCGAGCAGGAGCTTAAATCCCCCTTCTTTTGGAATCTTGATAAAGTATCCCTCTTTCTAATCGGAAGGAACTTGCTCCTATTCCCATATCTTCATAAACAGAGGGTGTAGCATTTACACACTGGTTTCCAAGTCCGCCTTCAGTGCATGCCTCTGCTGGGGTGCCATCATATCCTGCAGCCTTTACATTTCTGCGTTGTTTAATGACCCTGCTAATCTCTTCTTTGGTTGAAATATTGCAATTAGCAGGTCATTATCAGCTGGTTGGATATCTGGTGGATTCATTGGTTCTGGGCTGTTTAAGAGCTCTTCAAAGTGCTCCTTCCATCTCCCTCTATGTTGCTCTTCACTTGGTATGGTGTTTCCCATTGTATCCTTCACTCGTCTCTCTACCTTGCTAAATTTACAGGACAGCGTCTTAATTGTATCAAACAGTTCCCTCATGTTCCCCTGGTGAGCTGCATCTTCTGCTTCTTTAGCAAGTTTATCAACAAATTCTTTCTTGTCCCTCTTGATGCTTTTCTTAACTTCCTTATTTGCATCTGCATACTCCTTCTGGGACTTTTTTTCTGTGCTCGTGTGCAGCTGTTATTCATTTCTGATTTCTTTCTTTTCCTATCTTCTATTTTACTCAGTGTACATGCTGTTATCCATTCTTTGTGTGCCCGTTTCCTGTTTCCTAGCACTTCTTGGTATGTTGACTGGACTGTTTCTTTCACGCTTTTCCACTTTCCTTCGGTGGTCTCGTCTTCGTGTATTTCGTGTAGGGCTTGGAATTTATTGGATATTGAGATCTTTAATTATTCCTTTTTGGCTTGGTCCTTCAGGAGGGAGATATTATACCGAGTCCTATATGCTGTTTGCTCGGTATAATGTCTCTTTAGTTTTAATTTCATCCTGGCTACAATAAAATGGTGATCTGAGGCAACATCAGCTCCCCTCTTAACACGTACGTCTTCGAGAGATTGCCTGAATATTTTTTAAAAAACTTACATGGTATATTTGGTTCATCGTTCTCATGTCCGGTGAGACCCATGTAGCTTTATGTATTCACTTGTGCTGGAAAATACTCCTTCCTATGACCAAGTCTACTGTGGCACATGTTTGCGCAAACCTCTCACCATTGTCGTTCATCTTGCCTATCCTTTGCTGTCCCATAACCTCTTCATACCCTGTGTTGCTATTGCCGATCTTGGCATTCAAGTCTCCCATGAGGATGACGATATTCTTCTGAGGGCGACCCTGGACTATGGTCATTACTCTATTGTAGAATTCTTCTTTGTCTCTTTCATTACTTTCATTAGTGGGTGCGTAGCATTGGATACAATCTTGGTTGATGCTACGTTTCTTTGTCCGAAAGGTTGCTAAAAGAATTCTAGGCCCATCCAATGAGTGCTCCTTGTGCTGCCCTTGATAGCATCATAGCAACTTGATCCGTTAATGTGATAAAATATCAGTGATAACATTTCCATCTTTAACTTGAAATTAAAAATCATGAAAAATGAACACACATCCAAATACTGTCACAGCTGTTAAATAACAATTCCTATTATATTTTATCATTTGCGCTCATTGTAATACATGTTGCTATAGATTTATGACCGGATTAATCCCAAATATTTAAGCTACGTAATCTAATGAAGATATACCCTATTGAAAACCTCTTGAACACAATCTTTATGGGAGTATGTCTGAGTAACTCTATCTACTGGTTGATAATCTCTGAAAATCGTATTGATTTAAGGACCTTCCTCGCTATTTTAGATATCTTTTAATGACACTTAAAATAATTACAAAATAATGTTATAATACATGTGCTGTATCCTAAACTCACACAAGCTGTCAATGTGACTAAAAACATATATTCAGTCTACAATAATTAAGAGATAGAGATGTGATAAAGTATTCTTGTAATGATAATTATCATCTTAATGCCCTTTCTGAACATAACATACATTATTAGGTAAGTAAATTTTGAATATTAGAAAAAAATAGCACTTTTTTCTATTTAATACCTTATACGTTGCTGAAAAATAATTATAATTTAGTTTGGAAAATACTTGAGATAAAAAGTGTGTGCTCACTAACAACATGAAAATTAACTTTAAAAATATATTTTTAAAAAAGACTTTATTTGAACCTTGGCTAAAAAAGTTTTTACCAATTTGGTACTCAATATATTCATTTTTACATATTAGTTTTTATATATGGATTTATTGATTCATTCTCCAGTTATTATAGTTAAGAAACTTAACTGTAAACTTCCAGTGACTTTACTTTCGATCTGAAAATAATTTAAGTCCATTGAGGCACATTTTAATGAAACCGTATTTCAAATATTTAACGTTGGCTAGATCCCACTCCCCTCAGCTTGTGAGGCGAGTGCACAGTTGACTTTACTATCCAGCCGCCATTTAAAATATATCCGCACATAAAAACTGAATGACAAATTTAAAAAAAAATACATTTAATAATAATAATTTTCCTGACATTCACATTGAGGAAACGGATAACTTTTAAGCTCGATAGCATCATGGGAAGTGGTCATTTTTTACTTTTGTTTTTTTCCGCCCGCCCGACAAAGAGATCACGACAGACAAGACGGTGAAGTTAATAAAAGGGATATAAAAAGTCAATAAGTTAGTTATGTTTTTGTTTCAGTTATAAATCACTTATGAAGAAATTTCAGAATGTCAAAATATATTTAGAATATTTACTATAATATTTGATTTATTTACTACGAAATATGTGTTCAATTTCGTTAGATGATGGTGAAAAATACGGTGCACTTAAGAGCACTTTTCTGACTAGTGGAAAGGGTGGAAGACCGTCACTGCCAACACATTTTATGAACAGCAAACTACTTTTGAAACTCTATGTTTTAAAAGAGGAAAATAAAAAGTCATTGGCTCAGGTAACTTGAAAACTAATACTAATAGTATTAATTATTTTAATGACTTTGTTATAATTTATTTTCTTAATTTATAATTTATTTATGTTTATTTTAAAATCATTTTGTTCTCTACTCCTATTAATTTTGAAAATTTGAAATTAAACTTTGATAAATTTTCATTTTCAACTTGAAAACCTTGATGTCACTGCTAAAACAAGGTGCCAGCCTTATAATTTCAAAATCAAGTGGAAAAGGTTGTGGACGGCTTGAATTCAATTTCATCAATGGACTATGTACTTTTCTTGGATAAGGTATTGGATTTGGATTTAATAAGTCCTAATTTATCTTTTGGAAATAACAGAAAAGCTGAGCTCTTCACCTAAGGAACATGAGAGGCTGGTGCTTGAAGAGAGGGAGAGGTACCAAATCACTTTATTAGTAACTTTTATATTGATCTTTTGATGCGACTTATAAATAGCTTTGCTTGTTTCATGACTATGTTTAAAGGCATGTTAAATTAAATAATTTATTTGTAAGCTGACTATTAAGCTCATCTATTTTGTATATTAATAATTAATAACAATTTTTAATATTGGGATAAAAAAACATTTGTAATTATTTAATTTTGATATAATACAACTTTTCTGCTCTTATAAGATCATATGAACCATTGCACATATCCAAACTCACTTGTTTTTTAAATATATATAGATTGGGGTAATTTCATTATTGAATAGTTATAAGGTAAAGATTAGTCTTTATTTTCATGCATTGTTGTCAACTTTAGGGATATGTGGGATTTTTGTACACTTTTTTTGAAAATGACTAAATATTTACTTTTTGAGAACCCTTGCATTTTTCTAACCGTACATTTATTTTAATTATTGAAGTTGTGGGTGAACAATTTATCTATGTTATATATATTTAGTTACCCTTCATTTTGATATAATTATCTTTTATCCCGGTTCTTTGGCTGATTTTTAATTTTTTGTTTTTACCTCCTTTTTTATTTTGATTAAAAAAATGATGCAAATCCATTTTCATGTCAATAAATTTTTATGAATAAATTATTTTGTACCCCTGAAAAACTTGAGTTTGTTTTCCACATACTTTTGGTTGAACTGGGGGTGAGTAAGTGGGTATAAGTAAAATTGTTTTACAGATATAGTCTTTCAAAATCAGCACTGCGAAAAAAAACGAAAAAACTTTGAACTTCAAATATTCATACCTTTGTCATTTATGACGATACTAGTGTATTACCCGTCAAACCTGAAGGAAGTTTTCAAAATGGATATATTTTGGTTTTTGTAATTGTCCCTTTTGCCTGAAAGCCGCATTGTAAATAATCAGAAATGTAGAGACAAGGAGAGAAAAATTAAATATTTTGTCCATATTGAACAATTTTATGCGGACGTTTGAAAATAGTGGAGGTTTGTTTTTTTTTCTGAAGTATTTTTTTCAAGGCTATTTTTTTTTAGCGGTGCGCTTTCTAAAATCTAGCGTTACGAACGGACATAACAAAGTATATATTTAGATTATATATACGAATATATGTGTTATGAAAAAACCTCCAAGCTTAGGCTTCGCGTTATATAAGTTTGCATGAATATTAATGATATAATCAGGATCATAGTAAATGCATAGTGAATTACACACAACATAAAGTGATAAGCAGCAAAGAAGTTTGAAGATCGAAGTATTAACAAATATTGATGCGGAGTCAGACGGACGTTAACTTGCGTCATTGAATACTTCGCACCAATTATCAGTGCACCAATAATACAGCACAGTGAGTTAAAAATAAATTATGTGACTGTCATGTGATCCACATCAAGCACATATGTGATTTGAAGCCGTTTAAGCTTCATTGATGATTATGACTTGTCAGTTTATTCGCCCATTTTTCAATGCATTATTACAACATTACCAAAACATGTAAAAAATAAAGTGTAATTTTTACACATGTTAATAACAAAGAACTATTTATTTTGCATGAAACGTAGTAAGCAACGTTTGTCACAGGATAACAGAAAAGATTAAATTATCAACTGCTAATCATATATCATAAATCAAATATCATAGCTGAAGAAATTACTACACAGCCAAATTTTAATATAGAGTCTTTTTTTTTGGTAAGATAATTACACCAAACTCATCCCCACTTATTATAGGCAGTATATATAGACCACAGAATACAAACCTAGAATACATGAACAATCTTTGTAGTCAATTAACCTTCATAAAAGAGAATAATAAAAATGCAGTTCTATGGATTATGGGGAACTTCCTGATATAAATTGGAAACATTATACAATTGATAACTATCAAACTAACAAAGAAATTAATAAACATTTTTAGACACTATAAACAACATAAACCTAGAACAGATAGTAAAAACAGCAACAAGGAAAACTAAAACACTAGACTTATTCCTAACAAATAGACCAGGACTAGTGTTAGACTATAAAATAATTCCAGGACTGTCCGACCATGACATTGTTAGGGTCACCAATACAATAATAATTAAAATATTTTAAAGAAACTTTTTAAAAAAAGGACACGCTTTTAACATAATCACAACTTTTAGTTATGTCTCATATATAAGGCCCGCGAACGCTGCATCACTGGCCTGTGAACGCTGCATCACTTGACGAAATCAACTGCTGCCTTGCAGATGGTCTTGGCTGACCAAAGGCTATGGAAGCACATCCAGATAAAACAGCAGGCTGAAGTCGGAAACCACGGGCCAATTGGCGCGAAACTCGTCGGCACGCAAAACTCAAATTTAGAACGAAGAAGAAGAAGATATATAAGGGATTTATAGTCAAAAACTTTGTTTTTACAGCTATTTTTTAAAACTTATAATAAAAACTCTTTAAAATTCACGTCTGAAGCCCACACATCTTTTTTACCACTATTTTTTTTTATAACAAACACCTCATAAGCGCCCGCCCAAAGTTTATACCACGGTGTTGTGTTAACGTGGTGAACCCATGGATGTCAACAAAGCAGACGGGTACCGGTGCTTATATATAGACTATAGATAAACTAAAAATGCAATAATTTCAATACGGTTCATTCGATCGATCAGAAATTTTGAAACAATGCTTTATCATCCAAGATCTATCTGTGGTAAAATTTTTAGATCTCTAGGACCATCAGAAGTGGTATAATTTTACGTTTCAAGTTTTGAAGGAAGGATGGATGGATGGAAGGATGGATGGATGGATGGATACAACATACAAACATTGTGACTTAAAAAAAAGCGTGTAAAAACTAAAATTAATAAGATACCTAGAAGAATAATATATCTTTGGAATAAATGTAATTTAATAAAACTACACCCAATCAGCGGCTAACTTCCAACAAAATTTCCTAAGCAAATTTAACACAAACAGCCCAGTAGAAGAAATTTGAAAAGATATAAAAACAAATCTAAAAACTATAACGGATGAGAATGTTCCAACAAAACTAACATCAAATAAAATTAACAAATGCTGATTCAATTCTAGATTGAAAAAGCTATCCAAACAAAAAGAGAACTTATTTAAGAAATATAAAGCTACCTATTCATATAGGATACACAAAAAACACTTAAAGATTAAACACTTGACACAAAAACTTAGTCGAAACCTCCAAAATGAATTATATAAACAATGTAATTACAAAAGATAACAATAAAAACGTATGGTCCTTTATCAAATCTAAAAAAATGGAACCTTCAGGAATAGCCACACTAAAAGGCTCAAATAATAAAACCTATAATGATAATGAAACTAAAGCTAATATCCTTAACACATATTTTGCATCATCTTTTTCTGCCTCAGGCGACAAGGAAGTTTTAATAAATTTAAATAAAATGGAGGAAATAGGTAACATAACTGTAGATGAGATAGGTATACATTCACTCCTAAAAAACTTTAAAATAAACAAAGCTACTGGCCCAGATGATTTGCCTGCAAGGTTATTAAAAGAAACTAAGCAATGAACTGTCCCCAATACTGGTAGTTCTCTTTCAAGCCTCTCTAAACCAGGGTAAAGTGCCCACAGGATTGGAAATTAGCTAACGTAACTTCACTCTTTAAGAAAGGGGATAAATCAGACCCTGGTAATTACAGGCCTGTATCACTTACTAGTATCACGTGTAAATTACTAGAACACATAATATATAGTAGAATAGTTAACCACCTTGACAAATATAATGCCCTATGCCCACATCAACACGGCTTTAGAAAAAACAGATCATGTTAAACACAATTAATAGGTTTAATTGATGAACTATCAAAAGGCTTAGACAAAAATGATCAAATAGATACAATATTACTAGACTTCTCAAAAGCATTTGACAAAGTTCACCACCTTAGTTTACTTAAAAAACTTAACTACTTTGGAATCTCAGGTTCCTTACATCACTGGATCCAAGACTTCCTTTTGGGCAGGGAGAAAACTGTAATAATTCATGGATCTAAATCTGCACCAATAAAGGTCAATTCAGGAGTTCCACAAGGAACTGTGCTAGGTCCCTTACTCTTTTTAATATATATAAATGATTTACCCAACAAAATCTCAACAGGAACAAAAGTTAGGTTATTTGCTGATGATTGTATAATCTATAGAAAATTAAATCAGAACAAGATAGCAAAATTTTACAAAAAGACCTAGATGAATTGATAAAATGGGAAACTAACTGGAGTATGAGTTTCCATCCAGAAAAGTGTCAACTGATAATAGTAACAAAGAAAAAGAAACAAATAAATTCAAAATATTTACTTCATGGAAAGGAACTAACCCAAACTAAAGATGCAAAATACTTGAGAAATTATCATGGAATCCCCATGTCAATGAAGTTATTAAAAAATCAAACAAAACCTTAGGCTTTATAAAAAGAAACCTTTACAAATGTAATAAAGATATAAAACTGAAAATGCTATCTCACTTTGGTGAGACCTGTACTAGAATATGCATCTTCTGTATGGTAAGTACAGGATTACATTAACAACGCATAGCATAATTACCCATACTGTATTATTGTACCGTTAAGCCTTATTCTTTGCGTACAACTATGTAAGTAGTATAGGAATGGCTGAAACGGGTATTATTTGTGTGGCGCGCCACCATGCCGCCACCACAGCTGTTGCCTTTACCGGCTGCGGCGGCGAGCGGTAATTAATTATGTTAATTAGAGGTGTCATGTTGTTATACAACATGTTAATTAGTGTTAGAAAGTTAATTAGTATGTCATGATAATTATGTTAATTAGGTTGTCATGATAATTATGATAATTATGTTAATTAGGATATGATATTGTTATATGTAGGACGTGTGGCGGGAAATTCAAATTTTCTGGTGTTTAAAGGGGGATAATCGTATTTAAGGTTTACTTCCCCTTTTTTAAATTTTTTTCAATGTATTGAATTATTTAATTTTTAACTTTTTATTCAATTATTTAATAATTGAGTGGTACTCAAATTATTTTTTTATTTATTTAAATATTAAGTGGTTCTCAAGCTATTTTTTAAAAATATTTTGTAAAAATATTTTTTTATTGTAGTTATTTGTTGAATGGTAGTATTTTAAGGTTCTCAAGGTATTTTACTATTTTTAACTGTATTTTATTTTTCTAATGGTCGTATTTAAGGGTTTTAAGTACTGTTTTTATGTGTTTCAGGTTGTTAAGATGAAAACTGTTGCTTTAGTTTAGAAAATCCTATAAAACTACTATAATTATTTAAATTTACAAAGAAAACAACCTTAAATTAACCACCAACATTTGCAATTGCCCCCGTCCATACCCCTCTCCTCATTTGTACTATTGATTTTCACCTAAAACTATGCGTTACTTGTCCTGGGCCACATTCCATACCCCCACTAACTTATTAAAACGGTCATACAACCATTGGTAACATCTGTCCATCCAAACCCTCTCGACGTTTGTACTATTGATTTTAACCTAAACCCACGCATTCTAAATCCACTTCGTCACTTTTAGTACATACTTTATACCACCATTTCTATGCTAACATCACAGGAATAAACATCGCCATTTTTTCCACCCCTCCTAAAGTTGTCTAATTAATTATAATATATACTAAACCCTTCCTAATTGTAACGTATACCATCGACTGCCCCCACTATGTTATTTGAATTAAATTCACCACCAACAACATCTGTCCAGCAGAGTACCCCAAATAAAATACATCGCCTAACAACCTGAAACACATAAAAACAGTACTTAAAACCCTTAAATACGACCATTAGAAAAATAAAATACAGTTAAAAATAGTAAAATACCTTGAGAACCTTAAAATACTACCATTCAACAAATAAATACAATTAAAAAATATTTTTACAAAATATTTTTAAAAAATAGCTTGAGAACCACTTAATATTTAAATAAATAAAAAAATAATTTGAGTACCACTCAATTATTAAATAATTGAATAAAAAGTTAAAAATTAAATAATTCAATACATTGAAAAAAATTTAAAAAAGGGGAAGTAAACCTTAAATACGATTATCCCCCTTTAAACACCAGAAAATTTGAATTTCCCGCCACACGTCCTACATATAACAATATCATATCCTAATTAACATAATTATCATAATTATCATGACAACCTAATTAACATAATTATCATGACATACTAATTAACTTTCTAACACTAATTAACATGTTGTATAACAACATGACACCTCTAATTAACATAATTAATTACCGCTCGCCGCCGCAGCCGGTAAAGGCAACAACTGTGGTGGCGGCACGGTGGCGCGCCACACAAATGATACCCGTTTCAGCCATTCCTATACTACTTATGTATTAGAATTAACAGGAAATGGAACTAATTTAAAGGCAAACTTAGACAGATAAATACAGTACACACCTTTTAGGTAATAATAATAATACAGTACACACGATGCGATAGGGTTAAGAGCCTAACACGCGAATATGCGGGTTTGCGAATAAGGAACCTCAAATAGGTGAGGGTATAATGTAGTATGTTATTGGAAGCATCCCGTTGGCTACTATGTGAAAGGAGGTGCAACGATGGTGGCTAGGTTGCATTGTATAGCGATCATGACAGGGAAAATTATGCGACGTTTCGAACGGGTAACCCGGTGTAACAGGCCAAATAAACCCTTGACCAGAATATATCCGGGTATAATCTGGCCTAGCCCAGAATATACCCCCGGGGTTAAACTGGCCTAGGCAAGAATATACCCCCTCAAGCCAGAATATACCCCTTTGACAACATGGGGATATATAGTAAAATTGATGAATGATGTTTTAGACTTTCTCTTCAAGTTTTAGCTTTGTCAGAGAAATTAAACTCTTTTTTTAAGTAGTCAAATGGTTTTAATTAAAATCTATTATATAATCATCCTCAATTATGCTGCCATAACGCTAAGAGACATCACTCTGATTTTTTTTAAAATTGAAAATATAGACTTAAAGATCATAATAATTTTGGTTTCCAGATTAACATTAACCAAACAACGCACGAACCTTTGACGTCAGCATGTGTGTTGTAAACAGTGCTGACTGACACAAAGAGTTATTTTTTTGGTGCAGTAATTTGGTGCGCTGCTTTCTAAAATTAGTGGCGTCACGGACAGGACAGATGGGACGTGAACTTAAAAAATCATGTGGTGATTAGCATTGTCAAAATTATTATATCAATACCTAGTGTACATTTCAGGAATATTTCGTATTTATCATACAAGGACAAGTTACTTGGGCTTTGCCCAAAAAGAAAGTGGGCGCCGTAGGAACCCTACAACCGCTATTATAAAATCCTTTGCGTACATTTAAGGAAGTTTAATATTACTAATTTATCATACAAGGACAAGTTAGTTGGGCTTTTGAAAAAGGTGGGCGCCGTAGGAACTCTCAAAAAAGTGGGCGCCGCAGGCGCCGCGGTGCCGCAGCACAACCTAGTAAAATAATAATCAACTACATAGTTTGCAATGTATGTCACGTCTGTCTGTCCGTGACGCTACTAATTTTATAAAGCAGCGCACCAAATTACTGCACCAAAAATAACTCTTTTTGAACGTTCGAAATAAAATTGTGCTATATGTGAAAATAAAAGGAAAAAAATTAAAATAAATGAAATAAATAACAGTTCTGTATTACATTACTAATTATTCTGATGTGTATTTTTTTCAAAATAAATAGATTTCAGCTGAAATGTATTTATTTTGAATTCTTCCGTCATTGTTGACGCGGGTAATACACTAGTTATACATTATTTTACGACGAATGAAAGAAGCATGACCTTATATTTGAAAATGATGATGTTGTTGTCTCGTTTTAAAATATGAAATCTTATATAATTTCGACGATTTAAGATCAAAAGCTACAGTCTATACTAATGGTGGTCAACCCGCGGCTCGCGAGCCGCATGCGGATCTTCTTTGTTCACATCGCGGCTCGCGTACAATTTATAAAAAGATATTTTACAAGGATTACTGGCAGATTTGCAAGCCATGTTTAATGACTCATAGTGCTTCAATGCGGCTCTCAACATTTTATTTTTATTTTAAGATGGCTCTCAGTTACTACAGGTCTGGCAACCCCTGGTCTAGTGGCTCTCAGTTACTACAAGTCTGGCAACCCCTGGTCTAGTGGTTCTCAGTTACTACAGGTCTGGCAACCCCTGGTCTAGTGGTTCTCAGTTACTACAGGTCTGGCAACCCCTGGTCTATACAAATCTTTATTGAAAGAGCGTTTTTATTATTTTCATTTAACATCAATTTAATCAAACAAAACATTAACAGAATAATTTATGCTCGGTTATATTTGTTGCTTTTCAAACACGTGCGAACACTTTGGATTCCTTACCTGTTTCTTAGCTTATCATTTACAGACGCTCCTTCGATACAGAATATTATTAAGTCATATGCTTATCATTGGTTATGGCAAGTCTTGCATTTTTATTAGAGTTTTAAATGTTGATAGTGTTGGTTTTCCTGGTTTCCTCAGGCAACCCATGCCACATTTTGATTCAAGTAGTCATGTTATGTAATGCCAGTGTTCATGTGTTAAATTACATTATCTTTGAGGAGGATGTGGTTGTCCTCTGTTCCTGTAAGAATGCAGCCTTGAAGTAACCGCCCCTTCCCCCCTTTTTTTGTTTAATGGGCGTTTTTAAAAAAATAGACATTTTCATATCCCTCGCATATAAAGTTTGAAAACTTTTGAAGTGGAGCACATTTTTTGGGTGCCTTGTATGGTTTTAAAGAGCATTCATTTCTGAATCATAAAATGTATTATATTTCAAATTCAGGCATATGTGTGTTTTTATAGAATATTTAAAAATGTGTATGTTTGAAAAAGACCATGTCGTCAACATAAAACCCATTCATAATTACATTCATATAAACAATTAAAATAGGTTAGTTAGTGTTATTATTGTTTTAATATGTTCATATGTCTTTTAACAGTATGTAAAACCATACCAATAGGTATAAAAATTAAAAGTTTAGTTTTTATTGCCCGAAATATACATGTCGCCTGTTTTAGACTTGAAATTTGTTAACTGTAGAGGGATTTTTGTGGGTGAGCGTAAGCTATGAAATGTATTGTTAAGACAAATGAGTCCTCTATTGTTCTTTGGTCGGTGTGCTAAATCACAAACTAATGCGCCAAGTTGCACAGCATCAATTGCACGTGAAAAATGTTATACCCCACAAACACAGATTTTATTTTATCCTCATCAAAATTTACTGCTCGGGTATTATAAACTGCTGCACAGTGTTGGTCAGATATCTACTTGGACATGCATCAGCGCAGCTCAAAGGGAAGATTGGTTGAGACTGTAAAAATTAAATTCCAACGATTTCTTGATTAGCTTCACACACGGTGAGAACACTCCAAGAATGTAAGTAAATATTATAATTTATGTTTGTCTAAATGTATACTAATCTTGTCTGGTGGGAATATTCTTGACCGGTGGGGTAATTTTCCTCGCGGTGTATAGTTTTACCCAGTCACAGAAACCACGCATATAATCTGGACAATGAAGGAGTTATAACAGGATAGCGTTTGGGAAAAAAATTAAATAAATAAATAAATAAATTTCCAAAAAATAAAGCTCGCCCAAATTTAAGGTGTCAACAACATGTTTTCCTTAAAGTAGCATCTTTTTTCAAACATGACTCCATTCTCGTACACAAAATAGACACACACACAAACACACAAAACACATGTATATGTTTGTTCGTTGGTATCTATGTATGCATGCATGTATATATGTATGTATGTATGTATGTATGTATGTATGTATGTATGTATGTATGTATGTATGTATGTATGTATGTATGTATGTATGTATGTATGTATGTATGTATGTATGTATGTATGTATGTATATGTATGTATGTATGTATGTATGTATTTATGTATGTATGTATGTATGAAAGTATGTATGTATGTATGTATGTATGTATGCATGCATGTATGTATGTATGTATGTATGTATGTATGTATGTATGTATGTATGTATGTATGTATGTATGTATGTATGTATGTATGTATGTATGTATGTATGTATGTATGTATGTATGTATGTATGTATGTATGTATGTATGTATGTATGTATGTATGTATGTATGTATGTATGTATGTATGTATGTATGTATGTATGTATGTATGTATGTATGTGTGTGATGTATGTATGTATGTATGTATGTATGTATGTATGTATGTATGTATGTATGTATGTATGTATGTATGTATGTATGTATGTATGTATGTATGTATGTATGTATGTATGTATGTATGTATGTATGTATGTATGTATGTATGTATGTATGTATGTATGTATGTATGTATGTATGTATGTATGTATGTATGTATGTATGTATGTATGTATGTATGTATGTATGTATGTATGTATGTATGTATGTATGTATGTATGTATGTATGTATGTATGTATGTATGTATGTATGTATGTATGTATGTATGTATGTATGTATGTATGTATGTATGTATGTATGTATGTATGTATGTATGTATGTATGTATGTATGTATGTATGTATGTATGTATGTATGTATGTATGTATGTATGTATGTATGTATGTATGTATGTATGTATGTATGTATGTATGTATGTATGTATGTATGTATGTATGTATGTATGTATGTATGTATGTATGTATGTATGTATGTATGTATGTATGTATGTATGTATGTATGTATGTATGTATGTATGTATGTATGTATGTATGTATGTATGTATGTATGTATGTATGTATGTATGTATGTATGTATGTATGTATGTATGTATGTATGTATGTATGTATGTATGTATGTATGTATGTATGTATGTATGTATGTATGTATGTATGTATGTATGTATGTATGTATGTATGTATGTATGAGTATATATAATATGTATGTATGTCTGAATGCATGTATGTATGTAATTATGTATATGAGTATGTTTATGTTTTGTATGTATATATAACTGCATGATTATGATTAAATTACAAAACATTTTTGTGACATTTTCATTTTAGAATTATCTAACAGCATCAGAGTATGTGTTAAAAATATGTATGTAACTAAAATTATGTTACATTTGATATATATTTAATAACTCTATTTAATTGCAACAATTTCATCGTTGTTCACTAAGCTTTCCTTTGAACGTGTGTCGCAACATTGGGTTTAAATGTTAAATATTCACAATGGTCAAGAGACGGAACGGCGTCTTCATTCAAGTAAAATTGTTATCTCAATGAGACATCTGTTCACAAACCTTAAATATGTGCAGTCATTACATGCTTAAGTGCAGCTTTGTGAACGTACGAATTCTTTGGATTTCAAAATAGATTAAATGGAATTATCTTATTATTTTACTAAGAAATCATAAGTATAGGGCTATTTCTACTGTATTTTTAGGCCTAGTATTACAATAGTATATATTGTCTATAGAACAACTGTGGCCAAACGGCGGCTCAAGAACCAAATATAGCTCTCCTGTGTTCGCTTTGCGTGTCGCAGAAAATTTATGAAAACAATATGTTACGGGGATTACTGGGAAATTTTCAAACAAGGCTTAATGACTCATGGTGATTCAATGCAACTCTCAACTATTTTGTTTAATGCTAAACGGCTCTCATTTTCTACAGGGGTAGCCATCCCTGCTATAAACTAAACTTTGACGTTATGCTTTAAGAAATATATTGTTTTAATTTAAAAAATATTTTCACATATGTATGTGGTAATCAAATTCGAAAACTAAAATAAATAGCATACACTTATATTACCATAGACAGTGATACTCACTACTACCACGAATACAGGTCAAACTTATAGTAAAGGTAAATTTGATTCTATTACTGTGACTTAAATTAAACGTTCAATAGCAAGGGTTTAAACTAGGCGTAGAAACAACACTTTTGCCTTATTTTATGAAAGTTTACATCGCAAGGGATTTATTTCTTTCACTCATCACTAATTTTTCAACTTCCAAAGTAGCTAGAAACATGAAACTTCGGGAATTTGTTCAACAAAATCCCGCGATGTTTTAACGGCCGGTTTTTTTTTAATTTACTACTCATTGGGTGCCGGGGGCCATAATGTAGTTTTTCTTTCTTAATGGGAACTGTATACGCATTTACAAAAATTTAATTACAGTGCATTCGATCGATCTGAAATTTTGATAGATCATTTTTATCGTCGGGATGAGTCTGCTTGCAAAATTTCAGCTCGCTAGCATATCTGGAAGTGGGTTAAAATTGATCCAAAGTGTTTTTGGCAAGCAAACAATCAAACAATCTAGCAGACTTCACGAGTTAAAATAAAGAATTTAAAAATGATGTGCGCTACTGGAGCAAAGGTTTCTTTTGAATGTCTTAAGACACCGCAAAGGCAAACCGAGCTACAGATAAAGGTTCGGAAATACGACAAACAACATTGGGGAAGTCAAACGATGTTTCCCAAACTTTTAGTCTTGTCCTATTCGTTTAACTAAGTTTGCAGATCAGTGTATATTCAGATCGATTTTTAAAAAGGTAAAGGTGCCATGATATGTTTATTTCAAAAACAAAATGAAGATAGGCCTAAACCGTGGTAGACAGTAAAATTTAAAATGTATGCGAAGAAAAAATAAACATTCATGTGGAATTTAATTCAATAATTTTAAAAAACTTTATTGCCATACTCAAAATAATTAAACATAATGATTTGAATCATAAGCGAGGTCCACGAAATAAGTGTTCACAAGCGTTTGAAAAGCTAAAACTATAGTCCCAAATTGCGCTAAATTATTTTTTTAAATAATCAATTCACGTATTGCTTGAATTAGTCAACTTTAACATTTCATTTTAAAAAAAGGTGATCCCATATAGAGTAAGTTACCGCCTCGCGAACGCTATGTCGTAGCGAACACTATTTCATAAAGCGTTCTCTGTATTTTTATTTTCCGTCTAACACGAAAACGAACACCCGTAAGTCGAAAGTAGTTCTGTTGTCAATAACATTTTATCGTTTCGTTTGCCGAGAAGGACTATTTCGTGAGTAAATGTGTGTCAACATTTTGATCCTTGCGCCATGCATGCTGTCAACGTCCCTAGGAACAACGGAGTTGATTTCCGGGTTAAGACTACTTTTCCTGTTCGCTTTGGAAAACACACGTGTTTGGTATTGCATCATCACTTACAAATAGGCCAGTAACCACGCTGTTATACTTTACAATGCTATTTAATAGCAATGTTCGTTTCGAAGGGGTGTTCGCGACGAAGTAAGTTTAAAGTTGGATTTTACTTCGTACCGAACACTTTTATTCTGCAGAAAAATTTAGTTAAATAAGGGTCTAGCTCTTGGCCTCTAGTGTTATTTGAAAATAGTAGTGTTCGTTTTGAGGGCATGTTCGCGTTGAAGTATATTTGCTTTATTGTAGGATATTACTTCGTTGCGAACACTTTTTCATGTAGGAAAATTAAGCTAAACCACCTGCACAGCATAAATGACAACAAATTGATTGAGTCCCAACGATAACTAAGCAATCATCGAGGCACAACACATAGAATCCGACACAGCAGCAACCACTGAACACTCTAACCCCACGTAGAAATACAAGAATGCTGTCTCATTATAGTAGCCTTGTTGTCATACTACTTTTAGGTACTTTCGTTTTTACCCTGTGTCGAACGGTTTAGAAACTAGGTAATGAAAGCCAAAAATGGTGCTATTTTTAGCGTATTGCGTTCGCGAGGTGGTAAATTACTCATAGATCTAAACTTGTGTAGACTGTAACTTTAGATAGAACGTTGCCGTCCTACCAGACATCGTAATAAAAGAAATTATTTTAATTTTTTTTTAAATTTTGTTGTAAATAAAACATCTTTCCTACTTAAGAAATGAGTTGCACATCTCTAACAAAGCTTAAAACGCCAATAAAATGTGTAAATAGTCATTCATTCGTTTTTTACTATATATCCTCATGTTGTCAAATAGGGATATATTCTGGCCTGGAGGTGTATCTTCTGGCCTAGGCCAGTTTAACCACCCGGGGTATATTCTGGCCTAGGCCAGATTATACCGGGGTATATTCTGGTCAGGGGTTTAATATGGTCTGTTACACCGGGTACCCGTTCAAAATTTGGACGTGTACCCCGGGAAGATTTTTCAACACTATTGACAGCCCTAGTCCCTACAACTAATAAAACAATTTAAAAAGTGCATATTAATTGTGTCTTTATCATTAAAATAAATACAAAATGTTTTGATAATTTTAGGCTTTTCTAATGTAAAAACAAATTCGTCTTTCTAGTTAATGCATTACAAAAATATTGATAAGTTCTTTCAGTTTTTTTTATTTATTTTACTTATCAATATCATATTTTGTATAAATTTATTTTAAAAAAAATAAGATTTTGTTGGTAAATTATATTTTGTTTTGCAAAATGTAAATTGCAACTATTCACATTTCTTAATTTGTATTTATTATTAGAATGTTTGAAACAAAAGCTAAATTTAGTTCTTAATGTTTGCAAATGATAATTAGCATTCAAATATATAAGTTTTAGAATTACATTTGACAACTAAATGTCTGTTCTATACAGGAGAATATAAAGTTTTTATCATTTTTTCATAACAAATCCCTTAAAATATAAAGATACATATGTTATAAGTTCGTAGTCTAATGTAATCTGCCATTCGTCAGATCAGCTCAATCCGTCATTACTTAACAGTTAGTGCCACAAAAACTCTATTCTGTGCTCTTGTACTAGCTCGTATGGATTACTGCAATTCTCTTCTGTCAGGTGCGCCAAAACAATGCATTGAAAAACTACAGAAAGTTCAAAATTCATCTGCCAGACTGGTGCTCAAGGCAAAAAAAACATGACCATGTTACTCCACTTCTTCGCTCACTTCATTGGCTGCCTATACAAGCCCGTATTGATTGCAAACTGGCCGTTCTCTGTCACAACTTCTTTTCGGACTCATGCCCATCGTATCTTACTGAACGTTTGTCGGTCTACTCACCCACTCGTCAGCTACGATCTTCTGCAGACACACGCGTTGTCTCTGTTCCTACGACACGCACCAAAACATTTGGTGAAAGGTCGTTCTATTTTTGTGCGGCCAAACAATGGAATTCTCTACCATTACACATACGTAGTATTCAAACAACCAAGTCTTTCAAGACTGCACTTAAGACACATCTTTTCAAAATTTATTTTCAAAATTAATGAAACAACATTTCTTGTAAATGATTAACGTAGCTTATGTATAATGTACTGTAATTGTTGTGTTTGTTATGATATGAAAGTTAATTTAATACTTATAGGTATGTTATTTCTTTCATGTAAAGCGCTGTGAGCCCAGTTCCTTACTGGGATACAGCGCTATATAAATAATCAATTTATTATTATTATCTTAACTTTAATGGAAAACTGGAACATCGTATGTAATGTCTTTAAAGAACGCTTTTTTCAAAATATATAATAGAATATATTCAAATTTTATTAAAAGCTGCTACTTCAAAGGGATCTATTTTAGTAACGCTGTGACTTCAATAACACAGACTTGAAAGCTGATGCGTATATAGTTTATTTTTATATTCAGCCATGGCTAAAAAAAATGATACTTTATAAGCTAACACGATTACAAAAAAAATAATCAGATTCATTATTAATATAAAGTAAAAAATAATTTTAAAAATTTTTATTTTTATTTATTTTTTATTTTTTTTAGACATAAGTAACTGTCTACGTGTGCTTCTTCCCTACTTTAAGGGAAGATCACATGCAGTACTTTAATATTACTATATTCCTGTTAAAAATGAACAATCTATCAGCATTATATTTGAAAAGATCTTCATTTCACGATTCAAGTAAAGAGAAATTTAGCACTTGCAGATTTGAATTACGAAACTTTTAGCGGAAAGTTGTTAACTAGCACTGCAGTTTTAAAGCGTTATTGAAGCAGAAAAATCAAACTGAAGAGCATCATTTAAATTAGTCTTGTTGTATATTTTCTCTACTACGCATATCGTGTCTAATGAAGAAGACATTTATGTACGTCATTCGCTATCTTGATATCGCGAATCGAGTATACATATCTCTAAAGATAAATTTGAAGAATGAGACCAAATGTGCAAAAAAACTGTTATATTTTTATTGTGCTTACCCAAAGCAAAACGGGTGTTTTAAGATTGAACATTAATATTTTATCGTATTAAAATGTGTTTATGTGTGTGTGTTTTTGTGTGCGTGTTTTAGTTTCAAATTGTATTGAGTTGTTCATGAAAAAATTAGAATTGATAACTAGGATCTTCACACTACTACATGTTATCAAAATAAACATAATTATTACAAAATATTTGAACTATACGGATTTACCAATATGTACTTTTTTATCTGTAAGGAACAAGAAAATTTCATTATATTAAAAGACTAGGTTGTGCTGGGACGCCGTGGCGCCTGCAGCGCCCACTTTTTTAAAAAGCCCAACTAACTTGTCCTTGTTTAATAAATACGAAATATTAAACTTTCTGAAATGTACACAAAGTACTTTATAATAGGGTTTGTAGGGCAGCTACGACGCCAACTTTTTTGTTCAAAAGCCCAAGTAACTTATCCTTGTTTGATAAATAAGAAATATTAAGCTTCCTGGAATGTACAAAAAAGTATTGTATAATTAACAATCCTCAAATACTCTTCTTAACATCATTCCCTATTCCAAAATTAAAATATGAGCTAGAACAATGACGTCATATATTTTTTACAGCGACAATCTCTAATTTATAATAATTTGCGCACCTCCCAATGCACACCTTGTATTAAAATATAAGATTAAACAAGGACGTCGTAGCGTTCCACATCCAATGAGCCAGTGAGTGACTTGGGCTTTTATATTATTTATATAATTGAATTGTATTATATGATGTGCATAAAATGTTAATGCACGTCAGCGCTGCACCCCAAAGCACCGGTACAGACACATTTAAAATCGCGCTGTTCTTGACAAAATTTAAATAAGAAAAACGAAGCTTCCATTTTTAATAGAAACCTTTTTAAAATGTTATTTAAAATATTCTGAGACAAAGTATTAATAACTTGTGTTACAAACATTTTTAATCTTAAGTATCTTAAAATAAATTTACACTAATTACATACAAAATTCCGTTTCATTTAAAATTATTAAATTTATGAAACGTTTCTAAACTGCAGAACTGGCTTAACAGTTATCCAAATGAACCACGTTTGTCTGGGATTTTTACGTCGACCTTGGATTATAATAATTATTGCGATTCCCGCTGGATGAATCTTGCCAGTAAACAATCAGACTAGTCATTTTCTCATAAGAGCATTAGGTTGTCACGCATTGCTTATTATTTATGTCACCAGGCAATTAAACCATGAAACATATATAGTCATATAAATGCCAAATCTATGCCGTTAGCTTGTTTTGAAGATCTGTGTGCAAAATCATATTACATAAGACTCACCGTGGGCACGGGTTATGTAATACTGTAAACAATACTCTCATTTTAAAGAAGATGAACCTTCATAGGCCATTACTCGGCATGGACGTCGTG
Organism: Ampullaceana balthica; assembly: GCA_944989445.1. NCBI lineage: Eukaryota > Metazoa > Mollusca > Gastropoda > Lymnaeidae > Ampullaceana > Ampullaceana balthica. The sequence goes on along the minus strand of CALYLW010001395.1, from coordinate 118,498 downwards.
AGACTACCACGATGGAGAATCACATGGCCGTCGGAGGGCAAGAGGAAACAAGGCAGAATGAAAACACCTTTAGAAGCAAAATCACCCCCCCCCCATTATTTTTTTTTAAATGTGTATTTACACATTTAAAGATTTTAAACGATCTGACGCAGACCGAAACAACAGCTAAACAAAATTATCCGCCCAATGAGCTGTCTAGGAACATAAGGACATTACATGTGGAAGTAAGTCAAACACCCCAAGCCTACTGCTCTTAATGGGTGCTCCCTGAAAACCCTCCCAGCCGCCCTGTTCCCTCCCCAAGGGAACCAAACAGATGCCTCCCCCCCCCAAAAGGTCGCTCCTGAAGCGGCCGCTTTGGCATCCAGGACATGCACACACTAAAAGTTACCTCACAAGCAAGCAATGTTCCCTCTAAGGTCTGCCGGTTGTTGTGCAAAATATATTAAAAAAACTCGTGTGGAAAGTTTAAAAGTGTACTGTTTTTTGTGTTCAAAATTTTTGACATCCCACAAAAATACATGCATCAATTGGACCGATATACTTTATGTGACAAAATGTTTTATCAAAATAATATAGTAGATTACAATTAAATAAACAAGAGCTAGAAATGTATATTTCTGTTCAGCGGTATTTATCATGTATAACGCAATCAAATGCTAACATACCCATATGCCGCTAATCTATTCTTGGGGCACGCTGGCGTCTGTCTTTCAAAGAGATCCATCTTTTATAGACTTCGTCAAGGTTGATCTGATGTCCATCATTCTGACAAGATTTAAGCCTCATTAGCAAGTCTAAATGTAACTCTTCCAACCTATTTCTAGATTTTATTTTTATAGAATTCATTATGCTGAATCCACGTTCACAATAAGCCCTCCAAGAAAGAAATCTAGCACAAAATGTCTTCATGGTTTTAAAGAATGCCTTGTATTTAGAAACTAGTGCACCAAATTCTGCTTGTCCAAAATTAAAATTTGACGTGTCGACTAACGCTTACAACTCAAATATTCGCCATAGCATCAAGTCGCTTTCAAGAAAACGAGAGTCCAAGTGCAAACACAGACATTCAACGAATTTGAGGATGGGACGCGTGTTTTCATTCTTACAGCCTGAAAGCATTTTAGCAACCTCTGCAGAACAATGAACACTTTCACCAAGGTGCTGTCCTCTCAGGTTATTTACAAACTGGTATGCCTCGATGGTCGTTAAATTTTTCCTTTGTAACAGCTTGCTTAATTCGGCAAGTTCTCCAACTACGTCATCAATGACACTAAGCACAGTTCGAAACTGTGGGTCTCCGAGCTTCTTTAAACAATATTTATTGACTGGTTCATTATACAAGCGTGCCTGCTCTTTACAGTATTCAGTCAGTACTTGTATGTTTCTCAACAATGCTCGTAAAGCAAAGTGCCGTGAAAGTCATCTGACCTCAGTGTCGTCTAAATAAATCCTGCTCCAGGTGTCCAAGGCAAACTGAGTAGTTATTTCAAAACCCTCCTTTCACCACACTGTCCCCCCAACACAAATACCATTGTTTTGATTACAAACAATAATCAGTTGGAAGCGTTACTTGAATGTTTTTTTTAGTCAAGTACATATAATAGTAGATTGGGAGGCTCACACCTTATGCCTTATACCATTCTATACTCTGTACCAATGTTACTATAGGACACTATGGAATGTCTAGGAAAAGTATGCAAAGTTTTTACAATTTCATACTTTGCCTGAAACCATCAGGCATTATATACATTGCCTAGGCATTCTGTAGATTGCCATATTTCACACATGCTTGGAACATACATATACGTCGTATGTTTGTAAATCATTTTTAAACATTAATTTTAATTAAAACATCACCCCGTCTTGTTCTTTACATCAAAGTCTTTGTTTTAAGTAGTCGGTGAGTGATATCAAAGTCTTTGTTCTGCTTCAAGGTTTATCACCAATGTCACTTATTTTTATTTATTTAGGGGAGTGTTCGATATTTTTCCTGTATTAGCGTTAGACGAATGAGTTGAATGATGTTGTTAAAGTATGTTTACTATGTGTGAGAGATGGGAGATACATTCTTGACATTTAAACTTGTTTTCTTAATAAAATTTTAACAAAAGCTGCGGCTGAGTCCCAGGTAGAATAAGAAATAAAGTCGCTACTAAATTTTCTGGCAAAGGCGAAGAAATTCTATTTTTCCCTTATCAAAATTAGCTGCGCGGTATTCAAAACTGCTGCGCGGCATCTACCAAATAGCTGCGCTACCGCCCAGCCGCGCAGATTAAAGAGAACATTGCTCACAAGGAGGGGTGGAATTTCCTAATTCGACTCGCTACAACTTCGGCACCACCCTGGCTCAGCATACGTCACATACGTGGCGGGGAATCATGAATGACCTACCTATAGTGTTACTCTTATTGGAAGGTTTCCTCAGAGTTGGCGTCCGCTAAGATCTGAGCGGCAAATTTTACTAATCTGTACTGGCGCTCCTGGCCCTATACCGGTAACGCTCACTGGCATTAGCTAGTGGGGGGGGGGAGCGAAACAGTCGCTTCAGATAACCCCACCTTAAACGGGTAATTTGGTTTTGATCATCGGCATTATATCTGATGCTCTGCCTAAGATCAGTGCAGCGGCTGTAATCATATTTGCCTAGCGCCTAACACCTAATCGGACTATGTCATTGCTTGACAATGGTTGTTGGTGTCGGGGTGCGGTCAGGTCCACTTGCCCAACTCGTGGTCCGAGCAGCGTAGAGAACACCCCTTCTCGTAAAGGAACTATTCCTCAACGGAGCATTCCAAAACTTCACAGAGCGTTCCAAAACTTCACAGAGTATTCCAGCCCCCAAAAAAGTGAATCAATAGTTTTACATATTCTTTAATGTAGTAACATTTCTTACAAATACATCCATCATGATACAGATTGAAATAAACAGTTGCCTTGAACCTTAAATCTTTCACAGATTGGGCCCTATTAGTGAAATATGTAGAGTTCAAAAAATATGTTAATTTTAATCTGTATCATGGTGGTTATATTTGTCAGTATTTTTAAAAATCCTTTCAATTCCTTTTTATATAGCTCTTGAGGAAAATTGACATTGTTAAAAATTATGCCAGAAACAATTAATTTTTTTAAAATTATTTTTGTATAAGACGCGCATTCAGTAACCGTCCAAGGTTTTATGCCAAACCGATGAATAAAATTATATTTATGCAGATTGAATAAGAAAGAAAAACAACTTTACAATTTTGATACCCAGCCCGATCGGTGTAAGTTGCTAAAAATCAAAACAGCTATCGAGTTCATCTGGATCATGATGTATATATTTATTTGTCAGCATATGTAAAATTTGTGTAAAATCAAATAGGGGAAAAGTCTTAAACATTTATGAAAACAAGATTAAGAGCCCATGGCCGTGAAGGCATTGAAATAATGAGATTAATGTGACCATAATTTTTTTTTATACCTAGTTTGGTCAAGATCCATCGATTTACACAGTAGCCAAAGTTTTAAAAAATGTGTATATAGTTCATATTTAAAATATAAAAAAACTACACTGCGGCTTCCTGGCACACTGTGAGTGATATTTTTTTTTCTTAAAATTCGCCCTTTCCATCTCGAAATTTTATTCTCAACAAATTTCCGAAGTTTTATGTTTCCAGCTACACTAGAAATTGGAAAATTAGTGATCAGTGATTGAATCATATTGCTTGAGATATAAACGTTCGTTAAAAATGCGAAAGTGATGTTTCTACGCTTATTTTAAAACCCTAGCTATTTAACGTTTTATTTACGTCACAGTGATATAACGAAATTAACCTTGACTAAACGTTTTACTTAGATTCATGGTAGTTGTGAGTAGCACTGTTACTGACAAATACTTTTATTCTATTTATTATTTTTATAATTTGATTACCATATACATATTTGCAAATGAGTCGTTAATTAAAATAATATATTCCTAATGCATAACGTTACAGTTTAGTTTATACCAGGGATGGCCAGACCCGTGTAACGAGAAAAAATGAAACATTTAAAAAAAAATTTGTGAGCTTCATTGCATCACAATGAGTTATTAAATCTAGTTTGGAAATTTCCCAGTAATCCCAGTAACATATTTTTATAAATTGTATGCGACCCGCAATGCGCACACATGAGAGCCATATATCGTTCTCGAGCCGCCGTTTGGCCACCGTTGCTCTATAGACATTATATTTTATAGTAATTTTAGGCCTAAAGATACAGTAGCAATAGCAATATTCTTATGTTTTGTCAATAATATAATCTGATAATTCCAATTAAATCTATTTTGAAGCCCAAAGAGTTCGTACCTTGACAAAGTTGCACATAAGCATGTAATAACTGTACATGTTTAATGTTTGTTAACAGATGTCTCATTGAGATTAGAATTTTACTTTGATGAAGCAGCCGTTCCGTCTCTTGACCATAGTGAATATTTAAATCCGACAATGCGACATACGTTCAAAGGAAATATAAGTGAACAGCAATAAAATTGTTAAGAAATATAGCGTTATTAAATAATTATCAAATGCCATAGAATTTTCGGTACACACATATTGCCAACAAATACTTTGATACAGTTAGGTCGTTCTAAAATAAATAATGTCAGGAAATAATGTTTGTAATTTTATCATAATAATACAGTTATACATACATACAAAAACTTAAACATACTCGCATACATACTTACATACAAACAAACATACATACATTCATACATACATCCATATGTAAACATACATATATACATACAAACATATCTGCATACATACGTCCCAACGAACATACATTTAAATGTGGGTGTTGTGTGTGCGACCGTGTGTGTGGGTGTGTGTGTGTGTGCGCGCGTGTTTGTGTCTGCTGTGTGTATGAGTATGGAAACATGTTGGAAAAAAGAGGAGGCTTTAAGGAAAATCTGTTGTTTACTCCTTAAATTTGGGCAAGCTTTAGTTGGAAATAAAAGGGAACGATGTATAAATAGGATTTGAGCTGACCCGCGGCATATCATATATGCCGCTAATTATTTAGTGACGGGTTGTCTGTATGTATGTATGGAATAATGCACACACAATATTTCATAACAATTGTAAGTCCTCAAATCCTATTTGTACATCGTTCCTTTTCAAATATTAAAATATAAGCATATAACAATAACGTCATAAAATATTTTTATACAATCCATACAGACAATCGGAATCAATATACAAAATTAACATAAGTAACTTATCCGTGTTTGATAAATACGAACTATTAAACTTGTTGAAATGTACACAAAGTATTTCCTAACAATTATAAATCCTCAAATCCTATTTTTACATCGTTCCCTTTTCAAAAATTAAAACATAAGCATAAAACAATGACGTCCTTTATTATGTTGATACAAAATCGATCTCAGCGCCACGTAACATAACCTAAAAATATTTTATGACGTCACATCCGTTACATCCACACATACATACATACATACATACATACATACATACATACATACATACATACATACATACATACATACATACATACATACATACATACATACATACATACATACATACATACATACATACATACATACATACATACATACATACATACATACATACATACATACATACATACATACATACATACATACATACATACATACATACATACATACATACATACATACATACATACATACATACATACATACATACATACATACATACATACATACATACATACATACATACATACATACATACATACATACATACATACATACATACATACATACATACATACATACATACATACATACATACATACATACATACATACATACATACATACATACATACATACATACATACATACAGACGACGGGAATTATGTATATTGATTGTTTTCGTTGTAAGTTGGGTTGGGTCAAGTCACAGTTAAGTCGTCAGCAAGGTTCTAGCTGCCATCTGGCTCGTTGTAAATCCTAAATTGTCACCAATTTGTGTCCTTTAAACATGAATAATATAATAACATTAATTCGTTTGAAGCTGTTTACCATGTAAAATAAACGGTATTCAGTAAAACTTTAACGAGTGTGTAACAGATTGGCGAAATTGGCAAATAATTAAATCATTTACTGTTGTGTATATAACACAGCGTTTAGATGGATTGGGCAATCTGGAGAGTGAAACATCCACTATGGCTACGCTGTTTCATTTAGTTGTGTTTGCTGCTGCCCTTTGTACTGTCGGTGCTCAGACGGATACAGGTTCGTACAATTTTAAACTAGTTAATCATTCAAAGAAAAAGCAAATAACCTAATTAATTCATTTTAAATAGAATGCAGAAGCGTGTATTATATTTAACAATAATTTCTCCATTCTAACAAAACCAAAACTAAATTCTACGACTGGATATCTCTAAAGAGCGGTTACTGACTAGAACATATATACGAACAATACCTGATTTTAATTTTACTGATAACGAAATAATTTTTTTAAAGTCCCAAATCAAAACTGACTAGAAAAATATTTGTTAGCATGTATCAAAATTAAACTCATTAAAAGCTTAGATCCTAGCAAAGCCACTACCCAAACAGATCAAGTCAATAAGAAATTCCAATTAAAGAAATATAAAAAATATGTATGACTAATCTGTAGAATAATACTATTAGTGTCGTTGCTAAGTGGAGGGAGGCGGCCCCGGATGACACCCATCAGGGGTTGTTACACCCAAGCCTAAAATTTTACTGTGTACGATTTTATGTCAAAAAAAAGGAAGACACATTTTTTTCATCTAGAATAAGAAATACAATGAAATACGATAAACGCGAAAACCGTTTATTAAAAAAATATCAGTTAAATTGCAATAATAAAACAATCGCAACACACAAACAACATTAAAACAAATTAGGAAAAAAAGAAAAGAAACAATCGCAGCAGAGAGATTTCTAAAAAATGCTGCAAATGAAAGAAGCAGTGTCTTATGTTTTAAAAGATATAAAGCAATTTTGGGCTTGGTCACACCGACAGCATGGACAAATCCCACCTCACGACTCCCTCCACCACAGTGGGGTGGGGGAATACGATTTTTACCCCCTCCCCCCCTCCAAAAAAATTTAAAAAATCAAAAGATGGGTTTTCTTTGTTGATGTTTTCTAGAGGAAAATTATGAATTCAATGTCTTTCAGTTAGCATTTCGTTTTATTTATATTTATTAAAGGCCTCAAAGCATAGATATACATTTTTAAATACAGGTATTGCTCCAGTTACGACAGTCCCATCCCCAATTACACTGTTTCGTGGTTACGAACGAGCCCGCTTAAAAAAATAAATAATATTACGCGTTATTCCGTATATTTTAATTTTTTTTTAAACCGTTTGTTTTTCATGGGGGTTACGAATTGTTTTATCAATTTTTTAAAATAAAAAATTTATAGAAAAATATGTATTATCATTATTATTATTATTATTATTAGTTCAAACTACAAATTTCGTTTGCAAATTTTTCGCGTGGCGAAGTTTTCAATCAAGTCAGTAAAGCTAATTAAGCTTACAAGTTCCTTTTCAATGCTATGCATACAGAGCATATTCTGTCTTTGTTGTCCCATGCTAAATTTTGACCATCTTGTGTCAGACAAGGCTTAGTTAACATGTATCAATTTCATGTGTTTTTGAAGTACCTTCCAACGATGAGTAGATGCAACAAGCCGGGTATAAAGATTTTCCAGAAGACAAAAAAATCTGAATGCAACATGACAACCTGCCGCACTTTTAACAAACCAATTTAATGGAATGAGCTTTGAACGGCTTATAATGAGCAACACTGCACTCCTCATAAAGAATAGCCTTGTTTCCGTTATACTTCCTACTAATATTTGCCGCATAGCCGTATGACTCTCAAATGCATTTTCAGGGATTCATACAAACATTTGCCTGCATCTTTATTATGCACTATAATTTACAATAAGTTTGAGGGACCTTAAATTATTGGGGGCCCCTAGCTTTAGCCCGTTCAGCACTGCCCTTTTAATCCGCCATAGGGGGAAAGGTTTAAGCATCTGGGACGATGTGTGACGAGGGGGAGGGTGTGTTTAAAAAAAGTGACGTCACATCAAAAACGCACAACTTTAAACAAAAGTTCCACTTAAATATGTGATTGTTTTACCATTTATTTAATAACTTTTCAATCCTTCACGCATGTTACGATATTAAGAGTTCAGACTTACCCTAAATACATATTTATATGGAAAAGATAATAATTTGCAACATGCTAATTTTAATTGAGTAAATATGGCTTTGGGGGAGGGGGATGTCAAAGCTTTGTGACGTCATATTGTAAAAGAAAAGGTGGGGGTCTAAGTTTTTGTGACAAAGTATGACACTGGGGGAGGAGTGGGGTAAAAATCGGCAACCTCGCGTGACGTCATTTATGGACGGCCCCTTCAGTCGTGAAAGGGTGACACCATGAGCTACCGCCCAAGCTGACACCAACCCTAGCGACGCCTCTGCTGACTACAACGTGTTTAATTTGAATATCATTGTGGTTGTATTAAAATAGAACAGTTGCTTGTTCAGGCTGTTGAATTGTAATATATACATTGTACGTGCTGCTCTGGGTAATTAATGACGTATTATTCTGAATTTATGAAATTCTTTAGTCATAACTTTCAGATCTTAAATGGAAACGATTCATATAAGAAGATTATAATCAATTTTTTTCCTTCTATTTCCTGAATGTCATTGCAATTGTATATTACAAAATCTTGCTGAGCTTACAAATATGTTAAATATATTCCAAGACAATTTGTTCATATCTAAGTAACATTTCAAGAGCAGGTATTTCTATTAAACTCTAACCTGAACCAACCAGCTCACTTAATGGGATTGGTAATTCAAAGACAAGTTACTTTAATTTAATATAAATAACTAGGTTGCGCTGAGGCGCCAGTTTTTTTTTATACTTTGGTCAAAAGCCCAAGTAACTTATTCTTTTTTGATAAATACGAAATGTTAAACTTCCTGAAATTTACACAAAGAATTTTATAATTAAAAATCTTCAAATCCTCTTTTTACATTATTCCCTTTTCCAAAATTAAAATATAAGCTAAAACAATGAAGTCACATATTTTATTAAGGCGAGAATCATTAATGTATAATCATTTTGTGCACCTCTGGATTAAAACCTTGTATTTTATAAATATAAGATCAAACAATGACGTCATAGCGTTCCACTAACAGTGAGCCAATGAGATACTTGGACTATTATTTTATTTATAAGACGAGCCGAAATTATTTCCAGGCGGCGTGGCAGGTGATTTTCGTATTTCATGTATTTCACGGTATTTAATATCATTAATATACGTAATATTTAAATCTCATTGAATTTACAGAATATACGACTGAAAAGTGGATGTATTTAAGGTCAAAATAATAAAATATTGTTGTTTTATTAATTTGTTAACTACAATTAATGATGTGGCTCAAACAAGTGATCCTTTGCCCGTGTTTCCAAATATGCAAATTCCACATGTGTTTACTTATGATCATTGATCACTTTATACAAATATATAATAATACTAATACATTGATAACAAATAAAAGGGTTATCACGCTGAGCACTTTCGCACTTCTTAAAATATTTAATTGCATCAAATTCTTAAAAACATTTCAAAATATACAACCTTCACATTAATACTTTGTAATGCAATAATGAAATTTTGACGTGTATCTTTATAGAATAGCCTATATAAATTTGTACAGCAAAATGTTTTTAAAATGTATTTTCAAATTTTTATTATTAACTTTGATTTCAGCTTGTAAAGAAGTCATTGACGTCATTTACGTCTTGGATTCCTCCAATAGTATCGGGCGAAACAACTTTGGTGAAATGCATATGTTAGCAACAAGTTTGGCTACGCGCTTTTTAATCGGGCCTGAAAATGTTCTTGTCGGGGCAATTGTTTTCAGCTCTGATCCAAAGAAATATTTTGACCTTAAAGAATATCCATCTACTTTCGAGCTTTACGAGGTATTGATATTATTTTTTAAAATTATTTGTTTTATATTTAAATACCTAGATAAATGCTATTTTTAAATCCCTTATATTAACTTCGCGGCCGTCTCTGTCGTCATCTCATCATCTCTCTCATCATCTCATCATCTCATGGGCGGGCGGAACAACAAAAGTCGAAAATGACCCACTTTCCGTGATCCGATCAAGCTGAAATTTGGCACACTGAACCGTCTGACCTAACAATGCATCGTATCAAAATTTCAGATCGATCGAACGTACCGTAATTAAATTAATGCATTTTTAGTTTATCCTTATATGAGGTATGTAATTCAAATTCACGGTTTTTTATTGTTTTTTTCCCACGTGAAATTTTGAGCTAACGCATTGAGGCGACCCAACGAAGCGACGAGGCGCTTTTAGTTTACATTTTACGTGTCACTCTGAGCTCGGTCAAGCGAATCGGTGACCAGACTTTTCCCCTCTCTCTCAGGGTTATGAAGCAAACTTAAGTTAAGACAGATTCAGTCTGTAAATGTTTGAAAATAATCAATACTGTTAGTTATTTCTCATATATAAGGGATTTATAGTCAAAAACTTTGTTTTTACGGGTTTGTTTTATTAAATCCCTTATATTAACTTCACCGTCTTGTCTTTCCCTCTGTCTGTCATGGTCCAGCTAGAGTTTGCGTTTTGCTATGCAACAGTAAAGTTCCCGTAATCCTATCGAGCTGAAACTTTGCACATATACTTAATTAACATTCCTTTGTATCAAAGTTTCAGACCGATCAAATGTACCGCAATTAATGTAATGAATGTTTAGTTTATTTCTATATAGTATGTGTAGCCATCTGCCATAGTTGACCTCCACGGGTAACTGGAGTTTCACTCCAGCCCTCAATGTCAAAGGTATCCTTTACTGTCTGTCGCGCTGAAAATGCTGAACATAAAGAATACTTTTAATTATGTCTCATATATATATATAAGGAATTTTTTTGTCAAAAACTTGGTTTTTACGGGTTGTTTATTATTAATTATTAAATTAATTTTTGCAGGATCATCATTAAGTTCTTTTTTTTCAAAAGTTATCTGTGTCTTTGTTAGGAATTTTTTATAATTTTTTTCCGTAATACTATACGTATATATAATATACTGTAATTGTTTGTGTTTTTGAATTACATAGATTTATACATCTCTTGAAGAATCTGACCAAACTAGGCATGTATATCCATCATCAACTGTATTGAAACCTAGAGGAGTTTTAAATTTTACATTTTCCTTTTAGGCCGGGGGGCCCATTGCTAGACACCTTACAATAACTTTAAACACTAATATTTGGTTACAGATAAGTTAAAATCAAATCAAAATTCTACATCATTGCTAATGTGATTCCAACCTGTATTTAAATTAAATTTGATTTAATATTAATATTAGTATTTACTTTATTCTGGGATGTTCTTGAAAAATTATAAATATTTTTATTTTAAATTCTATAACTCTATTTTTAAAGAGATTTTAATTGAATATCTTTTCAAACTTTTATCTAATACTTATCAGACTATTAATTCAAAAGTAGTAATTGTAAATATATTCACTTTATTTTAGGTTTATATAAATATTCTAGAAAATTCTAGAGTTTATATTTTCAACATTTCCGTTCATATTAGTGGATCTTTTATATGGTGCAAGTTTTAAACACTAAATATTGAAATATTATGGATGTAATATAATCTTTTTATTTACTTGATTCAGGGTTGATCTCAAACGTTCTAGAAATGTGACTTTATTTTGCGTTGGGTCACCGTTTTTAAGGGGGCGCGCGCGGTGGTCCAGCGGCAGCGCACTCGGCTGGCACCACTTACAAAAAACAAAATGGGCTTATCTTTGTGCTAGACACACTATCAAAATGTTTTCTGAATTACATTTTGTTTAGAAAATCTGACGAATAGAGTTGGTCATGAAATCTTTTAAAACTGAAATGAATTATTGTTGAGCTTTTTTATTTTTATTTTTTAATCGAATATATTTTATGCTTTAGAAAGAGATCCCATGACGATACGGGATCGTACTGGGCGGGGTACGAAATGTGTTCATAAAAACAGGCCAAGTTGAAGCCTGTAAATTTGTAAATTTATGCAATATGCAACATGAGAAAATCGATTGATTAAAAACATAATTTATGAATATTTAATATTTTCTTATGTTGTATATAATTCAAGGCAACAAATGTAAAATATTTTTTGGTAGCATGTGCTTGGTATTCAATACATTGGCCACAAAACAAGAACCGACAAAGCACTGGACTTAATCATTAATGATGAAATGTTTTCTATTGCTGCTGGTTCCCGCAGTAATTCTTCCAAAACTGTTATCGTATTCACTGACGGCAAATCTGACAACCCGGACAAAAGTAAGTTATTTATAATATCTATAAAATTTATTCGAGTCAATATGTTAAAGCTATTAAATTTTTTTAAGATTCGCTCTTTCTAATAATTATTTTAATATATATAGTTTGTTCCTATATTCAGAATTCGGTGCTCTTAACATTACAATGCATTATTGTTATTTGAGGAAAAAACAAGGTTTTTTTGTTACTTACATGAGTTTATTATTACGGCTTAATTTAAATTATTAAGGATATGTAAATTTACGAATATTAAATGTATGCTCAAAAGTTAAGAATCAAAGCATTTCTTATGTTTTCATTACCTAAATTAATGTTTTAAAATATTATACTGCGTTACTTTAAGGGCAACCTTTCATGCCCAAGTATGTTGGGGGAAAAATAGCAAAGAGGGCTCATACATAGAGATTGAAGAAAACGAAAATTAGACTAACATTAAAACCTTTTTAAGAGATAGAATTGATTAAGACAACATATGTTTTTCTTAAATCCTCAGTAAACTACTACAAAAAATTTAATGAGAACAGTTAATATGCTCTGTTAGCTTTCTCTCTAGAGTGCAGACATGATTGACCAAAAAAACAACAACAAAAAACATTTCCTTGATACAGTTGTACTTTTATGCTTCAGCTCCCAACTTTCTGAAATGCGTGTTCCCAGAAAGGGATATATGTTAAACTCTGGAATTAACATAAACGCCATATACTTAAACAAGTAATATTGAAAATTTTTGAAGCTTTTTGAAAATATTGTGTGAAATTTAAATGTAAAGCTTTTCTTCTTGACCTATTTCTATACCAAATGTTTTATTTGATCTTTTTGAAGATTACATATTTTTCCTTTTAATATTTTCTTCTCAGCCAAAAAAGCTGCCGATCGTATCAAAGCTCGAGGGATTACCATCAACGCTGTGGGTTTTGGGGATGTGTTTGAACCTGAGCTCTTGGCTATTTCAAGTGGTCCTAAACATGTATTCAAACCTGAAGACTTAGATAAGGAGGGTCAAATTGTGCAATCCCTGATTCAACAAGGATGTCCACAACCCCCCTGACTTGTATAAAACCAAGAAAACATATATTGTGTGTGAAGGTTTGGGTGCTAGATACGTAATTGTTAAATAGAATTCTGCGCTCAAGTTCATATCCAACTGCCTGCTTACCACACAATGTCCACAAAATTGCAGCATCTAAAATGTAATTCTAATCTTTTTCTGACAATTATAACTACAACAGTTGAGAACAAATAACAGTTTACAAGAGAGGACTTGGCCAAGAAATTCAAATTACATAATTTTGTTTACTAATTCTCTGAAATGTTAGATCTTCCTATTAAAATGAGAAACGCAGTTTATTAAAACAAGTTATCTATTTGGATACTAAATTTTTTGAATAAATTGATTCAATGAAAACAACGTATTATTGTTTTGTGTCTATTATCTGTTTAAAGAAATATTTATGACTGTAACATTCTTGGTTGGGGAGCAAGTACGTGATGTAGTACTTATTATTTGTTATGTGAAATTTCTCTTAAGTCATTGTGTTTTATGATTTGATTCCTTGACTCTTGCATTGTTGTTTGTGTTACTTCTCTATCTATATCTTATGTTGAAATATTTTATTTTTATAACGTTTCAAAAACGTACGACTCGACCCCGAACAGTTCAAACATGCCGATTTTACCACAGGACGTTTCGACCCGAGTTGATTCGATAACGGACTGTTCGAACACGGACTATTCGATCCCGGACAGTTTGATGACAAGAGGTTTCAACACCAGGTCGTTTTGACCCCGGAAGGTTTCATTTCTACATCGTAATTTCTTTAATATTGTTATTATCTTATTATTAACTAGTAACAAAGCCCGCTAAAGGACGGGAATAAGTGTAGGGTGACCTGTGAAGTTCATGGACGCTATGTTTTGGTAGTTGTTATGCTGAAGCGTTTGCAGGACATTGTCGTCGCAGGGCAAGGAGTGTGGACAACAACAACAACAAAAACGACAACAGCAACAACAACAGCAACAACAACAACAAAAACAACAACAGCAGCAACAAAAACAAAACAACAACAACAACAAAACAAAAACAACAACAACAGCAAAACAACAACAAAACAATAACAAAACAACAACGGCAACAAAAACAAAACAAAAACAACAAAACAACAACAATAACAACAACCAAAAAACAACAACAAAAACAACAAAACAACAACAACAACAGCAACAACAACAAAGCAACAACAACAATAACAACAACCACAAAGCAACAACAACAAAACAACAACAATAACAACAACCAAAAAACAACAACAAAACCACAAAAACAAAAAAACTACAACAACAGCAACAACAACAAAGCAACAACAACAATAACAACAACCACAAAACAACAATAACAAAACAACAACAACAACAACAATAACAGCAACAAAAAACAAACCACTTAAAACTCATGCCACTACCCCCCAGGACCATCAAGGAAAAAGCATTTAACAGAATTGTCATTGGAATAAGCGGCAGGCATAGTGGGAACAACATAATGAATTATTACCAAAACACTGCACCAAAAATAACTCGTTTTGAACCTCCGCGTAATATTAAATTTTTCTCCGCTAGTGATTGGCTGTAAGAGTCATATGTGTTTGAAGGACCAATCGCTATAAATGACGGGACAGAAAGGACAGAAACTTGTCTTTTATTATATAGGATTTCAATTTAAATTTAAATTTTAGTTTAAAATATTATATTGTAATATTATTATCTATTACACTTTTTAAAAAGTTATGAAAGAGCTATTTTTAACGTTAAATCAATGATAGGACGATAGCAGAAGACTATATACACTGATAACTATTCAACATTCAATGTCATTTTCATGATTATGATAAACCAGGTATTCCATAGAAAATTTCCATTTTTTACATTATCACATATGTATATGTAGTTTCTGAGCAAGTAATGTTGAGTAACTAATGTTATGTTCCTCTTTTAAAAGTCGCTAAAAGCGGCGATAGAAAGTCCTACTTAGCTAATCCAACCCAACCCCCTACCTTATGTTAATATCATAGACTGGTGACTGTATGCATGCTAAGGGTTCCATGATGTTTTGATCCCGGCTCTATGTTAATACCATAGAGTGGAGACTATGCTTTTTAAATGCTCCATGATGTTTTGATTCCGGCCCTATGTTAATACCACAGAGTGGAGACTGTATGCGTGTTAAAGGTCCTATGATGTTTTGATTCCGGCCCTATGTCTATGACATAGAGTGGAGTCTGTATACATGTAAAAGGCCCAATGATGTTTTGATTTCGGCCCTATGTTAATACCATAGGGTGGAGACTGTATGCATGTTAAAGGCCCTACTTACATTTGGAATCGTCTGCTCATTGTACTCCTTCGGAAACTGCTTTGACCAATGCCAATCCTTCATACAGGGTGCATTCTGATGACATTCGCCCCATGGACCATGCATGTTGCACTTTAGCACAATATCTCGCAGTTCTTGACACTCCTCTGATGGAATCTTAGCACACATAAATTGATTGATCCTCTCTGCAGTTGTGAACTTGAACTCTTCTTTCAATGTCACCAAGATGTGCGCATGTAGGAGCCCTCGCTTCTGAAACTCAATATTGTAGACACATGCCTTTGTTTCACCAAAAATTTCCGCAGCAGTGATGTCCTTATTGAGTGAGTCAAGTTTTAGCTTAAACACACTGCTACCAAGTCCAGTCGATCTGAGGTCTGTTCTCCGGGTCTTAAGTTGCTGGTATTCTTGGGCCAACTTGGATTAGCAGTAAATGTGACGAATAGATCTGGGGCACCATGTTTAGCAAGTATACTCATTGCATTGCAGCATATCTGGCGCATGTTTCGTGGAGATCCTTCGAAAGATGGCAGAAGTATGACCGATAAACCCGATTCCATGTTGCGATTCTCAGCCATGTTAGCCATATGATCGGCTAAACCATGATATTGTTCCGCTTTTAAACGTTTTTGATTCTGACGAATGTAGTTGAAATTGTTGGCTTCCACCTGCAAATACGAATCCAACAGACAATGCTGTGTAAGCTTTCCGGCACTCATGATTGGACTAAAGTCATCTCGGATGGCTGTCATGGCTGCTTTGAACTGAATCATGCTGATATTGTTATGGATGCGATTCTTACTTACACCTGGGTAGGCTTCGCACTCCCTATTCACCTGCCTCAGCTGCACGTGCAGCTCCTCGCGCTTCGACATCTCTAATACGTTTAAAAGTCCGAGCCAAACGATTTTGTTGACGACAAAATCGATCAATTTGATCCAGTATTTCACGCCTGCAGTTCTCATTAGCGTAGTGTCCTTCACTTATGTCTGTAGCCTGGTTACTGTCGACAACATAGAGCTGGGCAAATTGCGGTTCTTGGGCATTGACTGGCTGTAGATGTGACACACGATTTTACTTTTTTACGTGAATCTTGAATATGTACGGGCCTCTCCCTGATAAGTCCATGATATTAGCACCCAATGATGCAAAAGAAATTGTGCTGTTATGCGATCGGACGGTGTCGAGAAAATGTTTGGATCTGAGATAATTAGGTTCTGATAAAAGATGTCTAAGGAACTCGGGATACTCAACGACGTCTCCATCGATGTCATGCGGCTTAAGTAGCATAACCTTTCCTTTGCGACAGCAAGACATAAATAGGCCATCTGATGGACGCTCACCTTCAAAATGCTTCGACCCACAATACTGACCATTAAGAGATTTCCCATTAAACTGTCAACAATCGTGTTGAACAATGTTGCTAACGTTGAAGTTTGGTTGCTTGTCGACGAAGAGCCTCATTCAGACGCTCTCGATGTTGTTGCTTAGAGGCAGTGTTGGCCGCTCGATAGGCTTGAAGCTCAGCTGAAGACATGTATGAAACGCGTTGATGTTGAGATGCAGCGTTGGCCGCTCGAAAGGCTTGGAGCTGAGCTGAAGACATGTGTGAAACGCGTTGAAGTTCATATGCAACTCTGGCCACTCGATGGGCTTTTAACGGATCAGGGGAAAAGCTTCTAAGGCGTTTCCTTTGTGGCTCATTATTTTTTGAACGAAATGCTTAAACTGATTCAGGTGTTTGTTTGCACGCCATCAATCTTGACGTTCCTTAGCTTTACGTTGTTTTCTGGAGACAGGGTCTTCATCAACCTCCATCATAATCTGTTTTTTTAAAAATTGCATCATAATTATATCTTTCAACGATAAATTTATCAAAAAATTATCACAAATTGATTACTGTTCGTCTCCAAAAGTAACGATAAAAATAAAAGTACAAATGATTGATAAAAAATGATTAATACCAACTTGAACACTGCAACTTCTACCACCCAATCAATCCGATGCTTCAAGAATAACTTAATTATCTAGTCTAATGTACACAAAGTAATTTATAATTAGGATTTATAAACACAAATTGTTGTCTACTTTAACACAAATGCTGAAGTCACAGGTTCTTGCATTATTTTGGTAATTGACGTTCTGTGCTAAAATAATGACGTCATATAATATTTTTTACGGCGAAGATCTTTACTTTATAATCATTTTGCATACCTTTTTGCGCGCCTTCTGATGCACGCCTTGATATTAAAATATAAGTTCAAAAATGACGTCATAGCGTTACACATCCTTCCAATGATTGACGTGGGCTATTATATTAATGTTTATTACAAAAATGTTATTGCACGTAAGCACTGCACTTCAGAGAGCCGGTACAAACACGTTTAAAATCGCGCTGTTCTCGACATAATTTAAAAAGAAAAAACATAGCTTTCATTTTTATTAAGAATCTTTTTAAAATGTAATATACAATAATGTGAGACAAAGTATAACTAACTTGTGTTTCACACATTTTGAGTATTAAGAATCTTAAAATAGATATACACAAAGAAATACACCATTCAAATTTAATTAAAAATATTAAAACTATGAAACATTTTAACACTGTAGAACCGGCTGAAGAGTTGGAATGTACCACGTTTGTCGGGGATTTAAACATGTCAGTAACAACAACTCTGGATGAGGCTTGCTAGTCAAAAAATTAGACTGGCCATAAGAGCTGGAGGTCGACCACAAAAGAGATTGTCACGTATGTCTTAATCTGTCTGTCGCCATGCAAATAAACTATGGGTTGGGTACCAGGTATTTCCATAATATAAACAATAAGCTCAAGATGAAAAAGCGGCTTTATTGATATGTAACATATATGTTAATATGAATGTCAAATATATGCCGTTAGCTTGTTTAGAAGATTTGTGTACAAAATCATATTACACAAGACCCACCAAGTGTGCGGGGTATGTAATAATATATGCAATACGCTCGTTATAAAGAAGATCATCATTCATAACCCATGCACCTGGCATGGACGTCTTGAGACTACCTCGATGGAGACTAATATGGCTGTCGGAGGGCAAGAGGAAACAAGGCAGAATGAAAACACCTTTAGAAGCAAAATCACCCCTACCCCAAAAAGAAAAAAAGAAAAAAAATATGTGTCTTTACGAATTTTAAGATTTTAAACTATCGGAAAAAGACCGAAACAAGAGCAAAACAAAAATATCCACCCAATGAGCTGTCTAGAAACATAAGGAAATTACATGTGGAAGTAAGTAAGCCGCCCCAAGCCTACTGCACTTCGTGGGTGTTCCATGAAATCCCTCCGAGCCACCCTGTTCCCTCTCCAAGGGAACCAAACAGATGCCCCCACCCCTGAACGGTCGCTTTGGAAAGTGGAACGATGTAAAAAAGGATTTGAGGATTGGTATTTATAAAATATTTTGTGTACATTTCAGTAAGTTTAATATTTCGTATTTATCAAACAAGGATAAGTTCTTTGGGCTTTTGAAAAAAGTGGGCGTCGTAGGTGCCCTAAAAATGTTTACGGCATAACCGCCACGGAGCCCCAGTACAACCTAGTTATGAAATAATTATCAAATGCAACTTAATTTACGGTAACAAATGTTTACAAATACTTTCCTAATAGAAGGTCTTTCTAAAATGAATAATGTCACGAAATAGTGTTTGTAATTGAATCATAATAAAACAGTTATACATACATACATAAACATAGACATACTAACATTCATACTTACATCAAAACATACACATATACATAAATATAACATGCACACGTATATAAATACAAACATACATGCATACATACTGTTACGTGAGAATCACGAGATTGAGGACAGAGAAAAAGATCACGTGAGAGATGCGTAGAAGAAGGTTCTATAGCGAGAGACAAGTCGATTGAATGTGTTGATGTCTCCACCATGTGAAATCTCAAATTTATTCTTGTATATGGTGATTTGTATAATTATCGGATATTACAATATTAAAGTTCATTTTATTAACATTAAGTGTTTCAAGTAATCAGTGTACAAGAGATTATTATTTGATAACGCCTACCAACACACATGGGAAGTGATGTGTGACATAATTTGGTGTCAGAAGTGAAAACGAGGCGGACATTAAAATGAATCAAAGTGATGAAGGTCGACGTCATGAAGATATCAGAAAATTATTGTGAACAAAGGTAAAATGAAACTAGCATTACGACTGACCCATCTGAAATAAGATATATGTAATTCTGATATCTACAGTTGTTACGGGAATAATGTAAATCTATACATTATATATAATACTAGTTTGTGCTGCGGCGCCGTGGCGCCTGCGGCGCCCCCTTTTTTTCCTTGTATGATAAATACGTAATATTAAAATTTCTTTAATGTACATAAAGTATTTTATAATAGTTTTTTTTTAATTTCATTTTTTATGTCAAAAGCCCAAGTAACTTATCCTTGTATGATAAACACGAAATATTCCTGAAAATTAAAAAAAGCATTTATATAATAATTTTTACAGTGCTAATCACCACACGATTTTTAAACTAATTTTAGAAAGCAGCGCACCAAATTACTGCACCAAAAAATAACTATTTGCGTCAATCAGCACTGCTTACAACGCAAAATTTAAAAAAAGTGGAGTGATTTCCCTCAACGTTAGGCGGCAGTTACAAATGAGCGTAAATATATAATATACTAGTTTGTGATGCGGCGCCGTGGCGCCTGCGGCGCTCCCTTTTTTTAAAGGGCGCCTACGGCGCCCACCTTTTTCAAAAGCCTAACTAACTCGTCCTTGTATGCTAAATACGTAATATTCAACTTTCTTAAATGTACAAAAAGTATTTTATAATGGTTTTTTTTATTTTATTTTTTATTTTTTTATTTTTTATGTCAAAAGTCCAAGTAACAGTGCTAATCACCACATGATTTTTAAACTAATTTTCGAAAGCAGCGCACCAAATTACTGCACCAAAAAATAACTATTTGCGTCAATCAGCACTGCCTACAACGCAAAATTTAAAAAAAGCAGAGTGATTTCCCTCAACGTTAGGCGGCAGTGACAAATGAGCGTAAATATATAATATATAATAATAGTCCAAGTCACTCACTGGATGTGGAACGCTGAGGAACGATGTACAACAGTCTATAGCAGTTGAAAAATCGTGGGGTGTTTAGCACTGTAAAAATATTTAATATGACGTCATTGTTTGATCTTATATTTTAAAATGCAAAGTGTGCATCGGTGCGCAAAATGATTATAAATAAAATAGAACGTTAATTACCAAAACAACACACGCACCTGTAACGTCAGTATGTGTGTTAATGTAGACAACATAGACACCATTTTATTTTGTGTACATTAGATTAGACAATTACGTTATTCTTAACGCATAGAATTGATTGGGTGGTAGAATTTGCAGTGTTCAAGTGGGTATTAATCATATGCTTATCATGTGTAGTTTTATTTTTATCGTTGCTATTGTGTTGAAGTAGACACAATTTTGTGTTTATTAATCCTAATAAATAAAATTATGTATGTACATTAGATTAGATAATTACGTTATTATGGAAGCATCGGATAGATTGGGTGGTAGAATTTATCATGGACGCTATGTTTTTGTATTTGTTATGCTGAAGCGTTTGCAGGAAATTGTCGTCGCAGGGCAAGGGATGTAGACAACAACAACAACAAAAACAGCAAAAACAACAAAAACCACAAAAACAACAACAGCAACAAAAACAAAACAACAACAACAAATGAACAACTACAACAACAACAACAAAAACAAAAACAACAGCAACAAAACAACAACAACAACAAAACAGCAACAAGAACAACAACCACAAAACAACAACAACAAAACAAAAACAAAAAACAACAACAACAATAACAGCAACAAAGAACAAACAACACTTAAAACTCTTGCCACTACCCCCCCCCCAGGATCATCAAGGAAAAAGCAGAATTGTCATTGGAATAAGCGGCAGGCATCACTTCAAGATGGGAACAACATAATGAATTATGACAATAAAACTGCACCAAAAATAACTCGTTTTGAACCTCCGCGTAAGATGTAAATTTTTCTCCGCTAGTGATTGGCTGTAGGAGTCATATGTGTTTGAGGGACCAATCGCTATAGATGACGGGACAGAAAGGACAGAAACTTGCCTTTTATTATATAGGATACTAAGATCGTTTCAACTCTCGACGGGTAAGTTATTTTTTTTTAATAATTGAGATAACATTAACTAATGCCATTTTAGTGTTGTGGCGTAATTGAATTATATTCCCATGATATTTTTTTAAACTGTATTGTACTGTACGCTTAATTAACCGAGATTTGTTAATTTCGGAATAAGATGTTTTAATTTGGTTTAGTATTGTTATTACATGGGGTTAAGGTTCATTTGAATAAAATAGACTTGAAGTTTAAAAATAATTTAATTCTTTAACTTGAAAAAACAAATGCGTAGCAAGCAGATCTATAAGAATTATGAAGTAAGCACAATGCAGTAAATAGACAACTCATTGCAAACATTTTGCAATAACATTAGAGCTTTCAACAAATGTGCGCACCAGTATTTATGCCTGTGCTATAGAACATTCAAGATAAAGAAAGCTTGTTTTAAAACTTTATTTGAAATTCTAGGGAATAGTGGTGCATTCTATTAAACTTCTAGAAGGCT
Organism: Ampullaceana balthica; assembly: GCA_944989445.1. Lineage (NCBI taxonomy): Eukaryota > Metazoa > Mollusca > Gastropoda > Lymnaeidae > Ampullaceana > Ampullaceana balthica. The sequence goes on along the minus strand of CALYLW010001395.1, from coordinate 96,009 downwards.
TCGTCTTCATAAAGTACATACACAATCTCTAAACAGAAGAATATGCACTTACAATGTCCTATTTCAAATTTTTAAAAAAAATAACAAAGAAAATTTTAAAAAAATAATAATAACTTATACGGAACATAATTTAACAATGTGAAAGTATTAAATTCGTTACCCTGTGCTGTTACAGAAACCCACTGTCTACAATTTATTAGCATGGACCCTAAAAAAAATCTTATCCATTAGATCAAGTCAATATTAAGAACATTTACAAGGGTATACACATCTTGTTATTTCAGTAACTTCCTCGTGTACGTGTAGAGTCTATCACAAAACTGAAACCCTTAAAACAATCGATATCTACCGCCACAATAATTGTAACACCATTTAGTTTTTGTTGTTGTTGTTTTTTTTAATTTAAAAAATTCGAAATCGTGTGCTTAAGTAATTTTACAAAATATTTGGTTAAATTGCTTAAACACACAATTTCGAATTTTATAAATAAAATATGGGGAAAAATATTTGCACGCAAGAAAATTATTCTACCCTGTTATTGAATATAGTCTACTGCATTACACCCCAAAGTCGTGGTACGTAGACAGGTGCTGCTCCGTAGGCATCCACCGCAGGTCATCAGAAGTTATCAAGAAATGACCTAAACTTTTAATTTTATAATCCTCTTTTTGTAACCATGGAAACTAACACTTTAGAAAGTACCATTTTTTCTGCAATAAGCACGTAAAATGAAAAATTGTAATAAAATAAATCACATTTCGCTACCACTTAAGAACTGCTAAAATTTCTGCACCATTCTCTAGGGCAGTGCTTTTCAAAGTGGTGGTCAACGGACCTTGTGCCGGTCTGTGAGCTATCCGCCACCGGTCCTCTGAAATTCTTTAAAAAAAGACAGAAAAAAATTGTCAGTGCAGGGAAAATAGTGCACCGGTCACTTGTGCAATGGAAAAAATTCCTGCCGGTCCGCCATACTAAAATGTTTGAGAAGCACTGCCCTAGAGCAATGAGAAATACCTCTCGGTACACCCTGCCAAAAAGTTTGAGAAGCATTGGTCTACTGTATCCATCAAATATTGCACTCTTGTAGACAAAGTTTTGTTTAAAAAACACTTGAGAAGAAGAACTATTACATTCTAAATGGTTATACAACATTATTAGTGCCATGAAAATGTGGCACACATTTTATTTTAAAGAAACAGACGTTTTTAGCAACACTATTACACAATCATAGTGATGACATTTCATCTTCCACCTGTGATCAAACAGCATTAAAAATGAACCCACATCCAATTATTGTCATGGTTGTTATACAAGATTTCCAATGATATCTTGTCCTTTGCTTTTATTGCAGTACATCTTGTAATAGTTTCATTTCCGGATACATCGCAAAGATTTACCGAATCTACATATTTTTTTGATTACATACAATAGTCAGAGCTTTGTTATCCCCTGGACTTCCTATACTAATGCTAACTAAATACAAGCCATGAAGTGGAGCTGTGAAGATCCCCGTCTTGGGGTCAAAATTTCCTCCATAGTTGCATTTAACAGAATCAAATACTTTTATGTCACCAACTTCCCCAGTTGCATTGAAAGATTTCCAGGCATACAATCCCACAAATGGCTGAATGGACTTAAGATCTGTAAATATAAGAAAATCAGAGCGCAACAAAATATATTCATTGAACTCAGAGCTTAAGTATGGAAAAATTTGATAAAAATATATATTTCATTGAGAGCATGCGAACAATAATCATTATTTATGGTCAATTTTAAAAAGAAGAATCTTTAAGAAGAATCAATGCGCTAGAGATTAAATATTTCAGAAAGACATTGAACATCTCCTACATAGCGCACATCACAAACGAAGCGGTACGCAACACAATAAGTACTTCCATTGGCCCCTACGAGGACTTTCTCACCTCCATTAAGAAGAGGAAATTACGATGGTACGGACACTTGACAAGAACGGAAGGTCTCGCAAAAACTATATTGCAATGCACAGTCCAGGGAGGAAGGTTATAGAGGCTAGTATATTTGTTAGTGGATGATGAGGTACGTTTTCTATTGGTAAGGACGGCTGTCAGCGACGTCTCACTTTGGGAGCTATGGTCCGGGTCATTGGGCGTGGAGTGTGAGCAGTTTATGGGTAGTGGGGCTCACCTTCAGTCACCCTTCGTCGGGGGGTGGGTGTGGCACTTGGATTGGTGACTTTGGTTTGTGGGTATTACGGGTTTCGATTGGGTGTATTGGGGACGTAAGTGGGGGGGTTTGCACGGGTGGGCGGAGTGGACGTAGCGATTGTGTGGGGGGAGGGTTTGTTGTTGGGTTTTGTTGTATTGTGTTGTATTGTGTTGTATTGTGTTTGTATTGGTTGGTATTGTGTGTATTGTGTTGTATTGTGTTGTATTGTGTTGTATTGTGTTGTATTGTGTTGTGGTTTGTATTGTGTTGTTTGTGTTGTGTTGTATTTGTGTGTATTTTGTTGTGTGTATTGTGTTGTCTGTGTTGTATTGTGTTGTATTGTGTTTGTATCTGTGTGTTTGTGTTTGTGTTGTATTGTGTTGTATTGTGTTGTAGTGTATTGTGTTGGTATTGTGTTGTGTTGTATTGTGTTGTATTGTGTTGTATTTGTATTGTGTTGTATTGTGTTGTATTGTGTTGTATTTATTGTGTGGTTTGTGTTGTTTTGTGTTGTATTGTTGGTGTATTGTGTTGTGTGTATTGAGTTGTATGTGTGTGTGTTGTATTGTGTTGTATTGTGTTGTATGGTTGTATGTATGTGTGTTGTATTTGTGTTGTACTTGTGTTGTTTGTTGTTTTGTGTTTGTGTTGTTTTTGTTTGTTTTTGTTGTTTTGTTTGTTTTGTTTTTGTTTTTTGTTGTTGTATTGTTTGTTGTTGTTTTGTATTGTTTTGTTTGTGTTTGTTGTTTTGTTTGTATTGTTTTGTTTTTGTTGTTTTGTTTTGTTGTTTGTATTGTTTGTTTTGTTTTGTTGTTGTATTGTTTGTTTTGTTGTTTGTTTTGTTTTTTGTTTTTTGTTGTTTTGTTGTTTATGTTTGTTTTTTGTTGTTTTGTTTTGTTTGTTTTATTGTTGTTTTTTGTGTTTTTGTTTGTTGTTTTGTTGTTTGTTTTGTTTTTTTGTATGTTTGTTTGTATTGTGTTGTTTGTTTTTGTTTGTTGTTGTTGTTTTTGTTTGTTTTTTGTTTGTTATTGTTGTTGTTGTTTGTTTTTGTTTTGTTGTTTTTTGTTTTTTGTGTTGATATTGTATTGTTTGTGTATGTTGTGTTTGTTTGTATTGTCTTGTATTGGTTTGTATTGTGTTGTATTGTTTGTATTGTGTTGGTATTGTGTTGTATGTTTGTGTTGTTAATTGTGTTGTATTGTGTAGTATTGTGTTGTATTGTTGTTTGTGTTCATTGTGTTGTATTGGTTGGATGGTTGTGTATTGGGTGTTGTATTTGTTGTGTGTATTGTGTTGTAGTATTGTTGTGTTGATTGTGTGATTAGTTTTAGTGTAATGTGTTGTTATTGTGTATGTATGTTGTTGTTAATGTGTGTGTGTTGTTGGTATGTTGTTTGTATTGTGTGTATGTGTGTTGTGTATTGTATTGTGTTATTGTGTTGATGTATGAGTTGTTGTGTTGTATGTGTGTATATTGTGTACAATATATACAATTATACATTAATACAATATAATACAATATAATACAATATAATACAATATAATACAATATAATACAATATAATACAATATAATACAATATAATACAATACAATATAATACAATATAATACAATATAATACAATATAATACAATATAATACAATATAATACAATATAATACAATATAATACAATATAATACAATATAATACAATATAATACAATATAATACAATATAATACAATATAATACAATATAATACAATACAATATAATACAATATAATACAATATAATACAATATAATACAATATAATACAATATAATACAATATAATACAATATAATACAATATAATACAATATAATACAATATAATACAATATAATACAATATAATATAATACAATATAATATAAATATAATACAATATAATACAATATAATACAATATAATACAATATAATACAATACAATATAATACAATATAATACAATATAATACAATATAATACAATATAATACAATATAATACAATACAATATAATACAATATAATACAATATAATACAATATAATACAATATAATACAATATAATACAATATAATACAATATAATACAATATAATAAATACAATATAATACAATATAATATAATACAATATAATACAATATAATACAATACAATATAATACAATATAATACAATATAATACAATATAAATACAATATAATACAATATAATACAATATAATACAATATAATATAATACAATATAATACAATATAATACAATACAATATAATACAATATAATACAATATAATACAATATAATACAATACAATATAATACAATATAATACAATATAATACAATATAATACAATATAATACAATATAATACAATATAATACAATATAATACAATATAATACAATATAATACAATATAATACAATATAATACACTATAATACAATATAATACAATATAATACAATATAATACACTATAATACAATATAATACAATATAATACAATATAATACAATATAATACAATATAATACAATATAATACAATATAATACAATATAATACAATATAATACAATATAATACAATATAATACAATATAATACAATATAATACAATATAATACAATATAATACAATATAATACAATATAATACAATATAATACAATATAATACAATATACAATATAATACAATATAATACAATATAATACAATATAATACAATATAATACACTATAATACAATATAATACAATATAATACAATATAATACAATATAATACAATATAATACAATATAATACAATATAATACAATATAATACAATATAATACCCACCTAAACGTTTTATGTTAAAAATGAAATTTAGTATAATTTTTTTTTAAACTGCGAGTGTTTGTCACTTCCTCCCACGACTTTTATAGCTCTCCTAAAAAAATCAAGAAACATGGTTATAACACAAAATTTCTTAAAATAACAGAAAAATACTACAATCAATTATGTTAGATTCAAAGTAAAACAAATCAATTATGTTTAATATCATTTAAAAGGGAAACTACTCTGAATAATAGCTATATTATCCTAAAAGTAATTTTAGAGTAATAAGCAGCCATTTGTCTGACATAAACGTTTTTTAGATATAAAATGACTTAATACAAGTTTATACCCTTTTAAAAAAAAATAATTTTAAAAGAACTTTATTTAGACTAATGTTAAAGTCTAAAACTAAGTTTACATCTCATTTGGCTGCATTTTTTTCCCCCTTTCTTAGCCCACTGAACTTTGTAATAAAAATTGTCGGCACGTCAAAGCCCCAATATATAACGATAATTTTTACAAGCTGCACCTTCGCTCTCTCACTGTTCGTCAAGTTTAAGCTCTTGTTTAAATTATCCAATGGGAACGTAATAGTAAAGTTTTCTGAGAGTTCACAAACCATTTTAAATCTACATTGCAGGAAAAATACATTACCATCTAAAGGAAATCTAAAATCAGAGTGTCCATTTACGAACGGGAAAGAAGCATTTTATATATTTATATAGATCATATTTTGTTGTAGTATTTATTTAAGTCGCAGAGTGTGTTTATTGGGATACTCGTCAAATTGAAATTAAGAGAAAACAATTATCTGGAGTCTTTTAATTCAGGTGTTTGTAAACGTCAGTTTTATAAGCTAGGCTTTGCGGTTAAACTGGCAGGTTATATTTTCAGTGTATGTGCGATATATTGTTTGAATTCAAACGTGTTCAAAATGCAACCGATCTTTATTTTATTATATTCATTTTACTAACATGATCTTCAAATCGAAAGTCATTTTTATTGCTCATTAAACCTTGAATGTCTTATTGCTATATACGTATGTTTACACCTCTGATTCGTGATTGAATAATAATGTTTATCTATTTAAAAAGCTACGACTAGATCACATTAAAAAAACAAATATTAAAATTTCATATAACAATTTATTCACAGCTACGAATCTGAAATTATATAAAAAATGGATGGAGTTTAAATGGAAAACCAGCTTCATACATTCTTTTAATGGAGGTATTTCAGTTTATTTCTGTTGCAATTTAGTTTTTCGTATATTAGCTTTAACTTTCAATTTTAATCCAATGTCATAGTTTGACAATTTCGAATGACTAAGCTAATAATTTTGCATCACTCTTTACGATGCACCTTTTTTAAAATTTAATAATTTTTTTTTACAATAATTTTTCTTTTATATCTTTTTCTTTTTTAACATTAAAAAATTTCAAAAAGAAACGAAACATATTTGTAACATATCAATTCCTCAAATGTATCATGATTGAGACTTCTCTCACTTTTTAAACTGTTCTGCGAACCGAGATGACGTTTGTATTAATAGAGTTTTCTATTTTTATTCATTTTGTCAGACGTCTAATTATTCTGCACATTTGTACTCTCAACTTTCTTGGACAATTCTTGTAAGGAAATAGACACAAGATGATTAATGGTCTTAACCAGGCCAAGCTGTTTATTGACTTCATTTATTGATATATCAATATCTTTACTTGCATCCTCGAATCCGTTTAACTTCAAATTCTGTTTTTTAACCAATTCTTTCAAAGACTCAATATGCAAAGAATTATAAGCCTTGATAATTTTTTCGGCTGTTGTAATTTTCTCTTGCATTAACTGCTGAGACTTTAAATTAGAATCTGATAATATTTGAATTTTTTGTTAATGTGTTCTTGTTGAGATGTGAAATCTTTTAAAAGGGTACGAATTATGAGGAAACAATTTAAATTAATCGAAGCAGCCCTAATATATATATATATATATATATATATATATATATATATATATATATATATATATATATATATATATATATATATATATATATATATATATATATATATATATTAACGATCTTTAATCTTATATGCTTGTTCACGTGACAATGACGCATGGTAGTGATAAAAATACAATACTAAAGTTATGCTAAGGCTTTCTTTTCAAAAAACTAAAATAAGTCGATTTGAAAGTTTTGAGATTTATTTTATAAAATGTGATTTGAAATGTGATTAGATTAAAATTGATAAATATTTGTTTGTGTATTCTTACCAGTCTTATAAAAAATATTTTTAAAGAGCCTTTCTTTTTAAAATTCCCATTCAAACATAAATGTACCATTATTTCAATGAAGTTTATACCATCCATAAAAATGTAAGTAAAAAATATACATGTAAGGCATGGTGCTTTCAGTGTGAGGAAGTGTGTCTTTGTGGTCTAGCTTTGAGGAAGGCTAAAAGACTCATTTAACAGAGAACAATTGCATTACGTATTTTTCTTGACTTTTACATAGTGTCACTCAGTGGCTTAGTGAGATGGGGCAAAGGAGGTCAAATGCCCCGGGCGAAACTTTTTAGGGGAGACAAAATTCCTCGTTGTTAATTTGCCTCTAAAAGTGAAAAATTAAAAAAAATATATTAATCGTTAATTTAGATTAAAGCCAAAAATTGAAATTTATGGTGTCATAAGTAATATTAATTAAATGTACTTGAGGAAAATCGAAATAAAACTGGAATGTCTTCTTTATATGACATCTTTTAGTCAACTACGCGAAAAGACAAGTTTGTTGACAATCGTTCACATAGCTTTAGATTGTCTCAGCTGAAATTAGCAATACTGTGGTGGATGTTTGGGTTGCAGGTGATATGTAAGCCACGCTAGAAATCTTGCCTTTTTGCAACGCGTGACAAACTTCAATGTATTGTGATACAGCTTTTTTTCTTGGAACATGAACCAAAAATTATCTAGCACAAAAAGGCTTTGGTTCTTTGAATTTTTAAAATAAGGAAAATAGACCACAACGCCGAAATTTAGGAAGGGCAGGAAATGACAGAATGACCTTGGCCTTGGCTTTGAAATATGCCGACAACATTGAGACAAGACGATGTTGTTTATATAATACCCAACTAGTCACTCCTTTCTCCACTCATATCCCCACCATATTTTTAAAAAAAATAAAATCACTGTTTAAACAAAAATAAATGCTGTGGGCTAAGTGCACTTAGTAGGGGCAAGTCTCGGAGAGTTTGGTCAATTACAACAGTTGTCAGCTATGAACTAGAAATAACCCGCCATGCCATCGTACGATTACCCCCTTTATCTTTAAAAGACTTTGTTTAGCTCTCCGCCCCCCCACCCCATAAAAAGCAATTAAAAACATAGCTTTAAAAATCACTCCGAAACCCCTTTAGTCATTGTTTTTACACCACTGTACTTTAGTATTATTTCAATGTCAACATTTTTAAATTGCCGATTCATTACATCTAAGTTTGCATTTCCGTCATAAACAAAGAACTACATGTATAATGCTAATAGCAGGCATGAAGGCGAATATTTGAGGTGTTTGGAACGGGTAACCCGGGTACCCGTTGAAAATTTGGGCGGGTACCGGGCTTCTTTTTTCATCAATATTGACAGCCCTACACGTCAGTCAACAGTGTAAAACCAAATGTTCGTGCAATTTTCCGGAAATTAGTTTATATTTATCGGCCGAAATATTTTACTTTTTGACTTCCAGTTCACTTGTAAGTAGTGGGTTGATTAATCGTTCAAAAAAAAATAATCGTTAAAAAATGTTAACGAATAATAGAGAAATTAATCTTTAATTTCCGCAGCCCCAATAAATAGATTACAAAAATAAGAAATTAAGAAATTTAATAAAAGAACTATTGTAAAGCATGTACACTTTTCTTCAGGCAAAATTTCTATTTCCATATTGAATATAAATTTTTCGATACTTATGCTAATGAACGGAACAACTAAAAGACCTAAGTAGTATGAGAAAGTGATACAGAGCTGCTTGTAAGTACCGCGTTTTTGTTCAGGTGACAGCCAATCCTGTTGTGGAAGCAGACATTGCTGCACCCTATCAATTTTAAACATGAGGCAATTTAATGCCTCATGCGGCACTTTATGAGGGTGCGGTAAATTCCTTATGGTTAATTAGCTTCTAAAAATGAAGAAAGTTTAAATAAATTTAAATAAAAGAAAAGAAAAGGAAATGAAAGAGTTAAAAAAGAAATCAGGATTTTTATTAAAATACGTGAATGTTTCTAAAAATTAAAACAACATTTTTAATCTAAAATCTTCATTTACTAATGCTACTGAATTGAAAACCCAAAGGGGGGGGGGTAGCAGTAGCAGCATAAAACATGACGCTGATGTGCTGGTACCTATACCTGATTCAAATTTGTAAGCAACTCATCTTGTAGAAGCAAAAATAGCTGTATTCGTAAACTCAAACAGCGTATAAAAATTATACAACATACATGAACTACTTGATATACATATACGGGAGTTCAAGAAATACAAAAAACGTCATAAGCCTTAAAGTCAAATGCCGCTCAAAGAGTTCATAACGTATGATATATTTAAGTGCTTCTCCAGCTGAAACATACTGTCCTACTATTTTTGGTACACTAAAACGGTATTACGCATTCTTTTCCCTGTCAAAAATAAAATTGACATAATCTAATTACTGCTTTAGTCAAAACTTTAAACAGACTTTAGGATGCAAGATAAATAATATACCAATGGGACATTTTGAGGTTGCTTTGAAAGCTATCGAAAAACTGACAGAGCCAGATGAAGTGCTAATCATATATATAGACAAAGGAACTTTGCTTGTCATATTCAAATATTACTATTCTTATTGTTAACATTTGAAATAATGCGCTATTTGGAAACGAACTTTATGAAGGTAATGTGCCCCTAAATTACAGTGCTAAAATGATTTTGCAGAGGCTACTTACAGATAAACTTATATTGTATACTTAAAAGATGATTTTACATTTCTAAAAAAATTGATGTGTATGCCATATCATTTTAATTAAAACTTCTGGTCAAAGAACGGGAGAGCAATATACTGGCAATTTAAGGGAATATGTAGTCATACTATGTAAAAAAAACAGTTGAAAATAAGTTATCAAAATTCTATACTCTTTATAGGTACAAAATATGTGTTCCGTGTGGGGGTGGGGAGATAAAATGGGTTCTGCCTCGGGTGGCACCTGCCCACATTTAGCCGATAGTGTCACTAACTATTACTAGCTTTGTAATTTGTCAGCAAAGTTTGGCATATCAGAAAATTTGGTTTACCGTCTTTATGGATAGGGCTGTCAATTTTGTTGAAAAAAGCTGCCCGGGTACCCGTGAAAATTTCGAACGGGTACCCGGGTTACCCGTTCTAAACTTAAACGTCGCATAATTTTCCCCCGTCATGATCGCTATACAATGCAACCTAGCCACCATCCATTCACCTCATTTCACACAGTAGTAGTAGCCAACGGCTTGCTTCCAGTAACATACTATTGCTAATGCACTACAATTAACTATAATGCACTAACAACTTTTATTCAATTCCTGCTGTAAATACATTCGTCATACTCATAAACGACGGTAAACTGAACATGCAAACAAAATGTCAACGGCAATGACGTAACGTTCAGTGTCATACCTTGAATGTTAATATCCACTTGGCGTCGGTAGTCGATGCTAATGGCGATGAAGGACGCAATACTGCGGTAAATCTCAAGTGATCGTGCTTTGGTCAGTGGTACTGCTTTTGTTGATTCCAAAAAATTGCTGACATTGGGTGGTTCGGCGGTTTGTTTATAAATATCAATTTATGAATAGCGTTCAAATGGCGTTTTATCGCGTTGGGTTGCCACCCTTCGCCGACACAATTTCATTACAATGGTTGCATTTTGCCGTGTCGCTGTCAACTCGATTGGCCTGATTCCACACGACGTCTTACCCATCTTATTAACTTTGGGTGTATTATTAATATCAATTTTTGGGATAGGCAGACACGTGTCAATGAACACAAAAAACACATGCGAATGCAAGGGCTGTGGGTTATAGCAGTGCTTCTCAAAGTAGGGTCCACAGAAGTTATCATGAAAGGAGAGAAACATATAATTATAATCCTCCAATTGCTACCAATAATACTAACTATAGAATTTGTCATTTTTGACAATAAGCAAATAAATGAAAGAAATAAAAGAAATAAAAGGAAATAAAATAAAAGGAAATAAAATACATTTCGCTACCATGTAAGTACAGGGAAAATAGTGCACCGGTTCCTGGTGCAATGGAAAAAATTCCTGCCGGTCCACAATACAAATTTTTTTGAGAAGCACTGGGTTATAGGAGGGAAGAGATGAGAGGGGGTGGGAGAGTAGAAAAACGGCATTAGATAGTATCAATCGGTGACCCACTGTCGGCTATTTCAAAGCAAAGTTAGTGTCAAACCAAGGGTGCTTGTATGAACAAAAACAAACACGGCATCTTTCGTCTCTGTACAGTCCATCCTCAGCCGACGTCTTACCCATCTTATACTGTTAGTAACTATTTAATTTATTACATTTAAATACTGAAGACCTTGTACGCATTATTAAGATCAGTTTTTCTAGGTCAACATGTGTTAATGAACACAAGAAGTGCAGGGGTGTGGGTTATAGGAGTGAAGGGAGGAGAGGGGGTAGATAAACACATTAGCTAGTATCAATCGGCGTATTTCAAAACAAAGTTAGTCAAAGCAAGGGTTTTTTAAATTAAAAAACACAGCGTCTTTCATCTACAAGCAGTCCTTCCTTTTTTTGGCAGAGGACTTTTGTTTTCTTTATATGATTCTTTTAAAGAACCAATTTTTGTGTGTGTGTTGTGCGATTTCTGTTTCACGTTGAGAGAAAAAAAGATATATCAAAATACATTGTATTTGTAAGGACCGTATTTTATTTCCCGTTGACAGATATTTCTCGTTGACAGATATTTCCCGTTGACAGATATTTCTCCTTAGATGTACTTCACAGCATATATTTGAAACAAAAATTTTCATTTGATAAATTGTTTCGCAAGCCACAATGTAAACACACAAAAAGCCGCATGGGAGCCGAATTTTGCCTACGGTTAATATAGACATTGAAGCCACATTTTCACGGGTACCCGGGTGGAATTTTACTACCCGGGTAATCACATGGCAACGGGTACCCGGGACGTCCCGGGTACCCGTTGACAGGCCTATTTATGGATAAATGCAAAATTTTCCTACTAAAATAGAAAACGTATATTTTCATCTTTGGATATTAGTTTCTTGCAATAGATCAGAAAAAAAAGTATTACAATGTTAGGCATGTCTAGAAATTTCACTAATTTGCAAGCCGAGCAAATATGACAACGTTATCTTTTAAAACATTTCAGATATGTTAGTAATATACATGTACTTTTTATTATTCTATAGTCTTTTAACAAAAATCAGTTTTTCGGGTTCTGATGATTAAAAGGAGAAATAACTTTAAGCGAGCATATGAACATGTCAACTCATTTCGTTCATTTTTAAAAATTAGGTTGTTAACATTGTGTCGTTGTATTTTTAAGGAACTGTAAGCCGTGTCAATAATCTTTTTCAAAGGTACGTAATTTAATGAAGAGTTATCCGAGTTAAAAACGTGTCAACACCAATTTTTACAGAGTCCGTCTCTTCTCTGGGTATCTCCATCTGCTGGTTGATAATCTGAGTAAATCTTTTAGCTTCAAGGACCTTGCTTAGATATCTTAGATATCTTCCAATGATACTTTATGATATTTTTCAATATTTGTTCAATGATATTTTAAGATATCTTTCAATGATACTTTGCGGACTTACACGTTTTCAGTCCTTACCTTATCTTATCTGTTTACAGACGCTCCTTCTATACAGAAGATTATTGCGTCCTACGCTTATCTATGGTTTGTGTTTAGTCTTGCATTTTTATTAGAGATTTAAATGTTGATAAAGTGTTGGTTTTCCTGGATTCTTCAGGCAACCCATTCCACGCCCTAATTCCGGACGGGAAGAAGGAAAACTTGTATGTGTTTGTTCTTGCATACGGAATAAGAAAGGTGTTTTTATCCTTATGTCTATCTGAGGGTTGTATTAAGTTATCTTTGTGTTGTATTTCTAAATTAGAATTAATTGCTTTATGTATGATTACTACTTTGCTCTTAGTTCTTCTATCCTCTAGTGTTTCAAGGTTTAATGATTTAACTAATGGTGTTACTCGTGTCAGTTTCGAATATTCTCCAGTAATGAATCTGGCAGCTCTTTTTTGAATTTGTTCTAGTTTATCAATGTTTTCTTTGGTGGATGGGTCCCATACAGAAGATGCATATTCTAGTGCAGGTCTCACCAAAGTGAGGTAGCATTTTAGTTTTATATCTCTATTACATTTGTTAAAGTTCCTTTTTATAAAGCCTAAGGTTTTGTTTGATTTTTTAATAACTTCATTGACATGGGGATTCCATGATAGTTTCTCATTTATTAAGACTCCTAAGTATTTTGCATCTTTAGTTTGGGTCAGTTCTTTTCCATGAATGTAATATTTTGAATTTATTTGTTTCTTTTTCTTTGTTACTCTTAACAGTTGACACTTTTCTGGATGGAAAGACATACTCCAGTTAGTTTCCCATTTTATCAATTCATCTAAGTCTTTTTGTAAAATTTTGCTATCTTGTTCTGATTCAATTGTTCTATAGATTATACAATCATCAGCAAATAGCCTAACTTTTGTACCTGTTGAGATGTTGTTGGGTAAATCATTTATATAAATTAAAAAGAGTAAGGGACCTAGCACAGTTCCTTGTGGAACTCCTGAGTTAACCTTTATTGGTGCAGATTTAGATCCATTAATTATTACAGTTTGCTCCCTGCCCAAAAGGAAGTCTTGGATCCAGTGATGTAAGGAACCTGAGATTCCAAAGTAGTTAAGTTTTTTAAGTAAACTAAGGTGGTGAACTTTGTCAAATGCTTTTGAGAAGTCTAGTAATATTGTATCTATTTGATCATTTTTGTCCAAGCCTTTTGATAGTTCATCTATTAAACCTATTAATTGTGTTTCACATGATCTGTTTTTTCTAAAGCCGTGTTGATGTGGGCATAGGGCATTATATTTGTCAAGGTGGTTAACTATTCTACTATATATTATGTGTTCTAGTAATTTACAGGTGATACTAGTAAGTGATACAGGCCTGTAATTACCAGGGTCTGATTTATCCCCTTTCTTAAAGAGTGGACTTACATTAGCTAATTTCCAATCCTGGGGCACTTTACCCTGGTTTAGAGAGGCTTGAAAGAGAACTACAAGGATTGGGGACAGTTCATTGCTTAGTTCTTTTAATAATCTTGCAGGCAAATCATCTGGGCCAGTAGCTTTGTTTATTTTTAAGTTTTTTAGGAGTGAATGTATACCTATCTCATCTACAGTTATGTTACCTATTTCCTCCATTTTATTTAAATTTATTAAAACTTCCTTGTCGCCTGAGGCAGATAAAGAGGATGCAAAATATGTGTTAAGGATATTAGCTTTAGTTTCATTATCATTATAGGTTTTATTATTTGAGCCTTTTAGTGTGGCTATTCCTGAAGGTTCCATTTTTTTAGATTTGATAAAGGACCATACGTTTTTATTGTTATCTTTGGTAATTACATTGTTTATATTTTCATTTTGGAGGTTCCGACTAAGTTTTTGTGTCAAGTGTTTAATCTTTAAGTATTTTTTGTGTATCCTATATGAATTGGTAGCTTTATATTTCTTAAATAAGTTCTCTTTTAGTTTGCATAGCTTTTTCAATCTAGAATTGAACCAGCATTTGTTAATTTTATTTGTCAGGCACATGACAAAAATAATAGTTATTAAGTTGTTTTATAAAATCATATTAAAATAAACCAGCTAATAAAATAAAGGAAGGAAAAGATAAAAAATGAATATAATAATTTCACTGGTATGCTGATTTTGAAAATAATGTCCTCAGCACTTTACCACTTCAAGACAAAATATGCATGATACTCATGTCGTGCCCTTTAAGCTATGTTACTGTGTACTAATGTATACAAGGATTAAACAAAGAAATAAAAATTCAATAATAGTTATTATTATATTGCCCTTGAGGTGAAAGGCACACATATATAGAACTAATAAGAAAGGACATTCACACTCAAAATCGTAAGATAAAAAGATCATGATATTGTTAAATATTATAAGGACAGTAAAGTACGGATAGACAGACTTCAAGCAAATTAAAACACAGACATAGTGTTAAGCTGTACTATCTACTCCATAGGAATTTTTTAAATTACAGGACTGTTAAAGTTGTTCCTCTTATTTAATGTCAAATATTGCAGATCATGATTTCATATACAAGAATAAATTATAGACACGTAACCAAAGATTATAATTATATAATTGTTATACCTTTCAGTTTTAAGAGAGTTAATCAAATACAGAAGGTGTAGGAAGATATATGTTAAAGGAAACTGTACACGCAACCGGTGTATTAAACATTAAAACAAAACACTTTAATGAATGTTAAAAATTAGTTCTAGTTTTAGAAAATAAAAACAACATGGAACTATGGCACATAAAAAAAGGTCTCTAAATGTTGATTAGAAAAAAAATATTCATAGCTAGATTCAAATAAACGCTTATAGTTATTAGCTATTAAGCTTTCGCTCTTGGGATGTATAAGTGGTCCATGTCTCGCTACCGTATAGCAGTGTACTAATGACGTAGGCTTTGTAGATACAAAATGTTTTTTTCTCTGTTAACTTTGTATTTTGCCAGACCCATTTATTTAATTCAGCCATTGTTGCAGCTGCCTTGCCAATTCTACTGTTTATTTCCTCTTCAATGGACAGTGTATTGGAGACTTTGGAACCCAAGTAGGTGAAGCTGTCCACAACCTCAAAGTTTTCATTGTCAATATTGGATGGCAGGATGAGGTTGTGTGTCTTGGGCCATGACGTTTGTATTTTTGAGGCCCAAGTGCTTTGCTGGCATTGGAGAAGCTTGAGACGAGTTGTTGCAAACCAGTTTCTGTTTATGCTATCAGTGCCTCATCATCCGCAAAGAGTAGCTCACAAATTAGGGCATCTGTCATTTTGGTCTTGGCACGGAGGCGGGCATTGTGGTAAAGTTCTCCATCAGCTCTGGTGTTTAACAAGATTCCATCACTGCTATCCTTGAATGCGTATCGAAGCAATACAGAGAAGAATATTGCTAACAGTGTTGGTGCCAGTACACAACCTTGCTTTAACTCCACTGCTGACTTGAAAGGCCTCTGACACAGCTCCATCGAACTGCACTGTGCCCTGCATATTTTCATGGAACTGTCTGATGATGGTGAGTAGGTGTTGGGGACAGCCAATTTTTACCAGGATTTCGAATAGCCCGTCGCCAGGATTGACAGATGTCCGGTTTTTACTAGACTGTCCAGTATTATCATTATTTGTCAAGTGGAAAAATGGGAGCAGTACCGGACATTTTACATTTAAATATTGTGCCATCGACAAAGTTCGACTCTAGTGACCGGTATTTTTAAGACAGCCATCTGGCAACCCAAGTTGCGACTGACGAAATCAAAGGCTATCGTAAGGTCCACAAAGTCAATGTATAGTGTTATATGTTGCTCTCTGCATTTTTTCTGGAGCTGCCATATGGAGAACACCATGTCTATGGTAGATTAAACACCCCGGCAACCGCACTGAGATTCCGGATAGACACGGGATGCTAGACTCTGTAAACGTGTTAGAATGACATGGGCGAAGGCCTTTCCTACAACACTAAGGAATAGTAGCCGCGCTATTTATTGCAGTCACTTCGATTGCCCTAGTTTTTATATAGTGTCACTATATGTGCATCCTTTAGGTATTGTGGGATGTTGCCCTGTTCCTTGCAGAGGGAAAGAAGCTCGTGCAATGGTTGGAGTAAAGCTGTCTTTCCACTCTTTAGAGCTTCTGGTGGTATGCCATCATTATCAGGGTCTTTTCCACAAGCTAGGCTGTCAATTGCTTTGCCCACATCTTCCTGTGTGGGCACGACATCAAGTTCTTCCATGAGTGGCATATCGGGGATGTCATCTAGAGCGGCGCTGAAGACTGTGGTAACTTTTGAATACAGTTCCAGATAATGCTCAATCCACCGTTTTAGTTTTAGCTTTCCCGCCTGGTCTTTGATAATTTCTCCACTTTTGGACTTTGGCAACTTTGGACGTCATATG
Organism: Ampullaceana balthica; assembly: GCA_944989445.1. Lineage (NCBI taxonomy): Eukaryota > Metazoa > Mollusca > Gastropoda > Lymnaeidae > Ampullaceana > Ampullaceana balthica. The sequence goes on along the minus strand of CALYLW010001395.1, from coordinate 78,757 downwards.
GCCAGTTTCTTTTTTGATATTTTCGTACATGGCTTTGTCATTGCCCATGTCTGCAGGTGATTGTATGCTGGAGCAGAGGTTAAGCCAGTAGGCATTGGCACATTGACGGGCAACTTTTTGGGCAACAGCGACTTGGCTGTTTTTAAGGCATGCAGCCTATCGGGCGTGGGCTTTTCCTTGTAGGCCACATGAGCTCTCCTTTTGGCTTCAGTGACAGGTTTCATCTCGTCCCAATATTCATCAAACCAATCCGTGTTTTTGTGAGATTTCTTGCCAAAGGCATGTATTGCTGATGTATAGATTTTGTGTCTGAGATGCGTCCATTTGGAGTCAATAGTGACGCATGGTGACATATTTGAGAGACCTTCCCTCACTTTGTCAGTGAACAGCTGCGTTTTCACAAGGTTTTCGTGCAGAAGTTGTTGATACGGGGACATCCCTTTTTCTTTGTGTGGTTCGACATGGGATTAATCTGTTCTGTTATACCTGTAAAGTGTCCTTGTAGTAACTTCAGGCCAGCCCCAGGGCAATATATCTAGTTAATGATGTTTAACCCAAATTTTAAATACCAAGTAAAATAGTCATATTGTGCAGACATTAATTATTATTGATGGTCAAGTTGAAAAACTGCTTTCTTGATTGATCAACGTTTGACAATTTCAGCGACTTAAAATTCATTATAAATAAATTCACAAAAATATCTTACCAATTAGTGAAGCTTTTTTGGACATCTTCTCGACAAAACTCTCTATTAATTTTTTCTGTTAATGAAAAAAAAGGTAATATAATATAACAAAAACCCTTTTAGCTTTTAAGTGGACATTTACAATTTAGTGTTTTTTTTATTAAAACTGCGATTGTTTGTATCTTTCTCTCCCAGTCTCAAAGCTGCTTCACCTACACGTCATAAATGGACTTTTAAAATAGATTTTGTTATATTAACAGAATAAATTACAATCAATCTTGCAACAAAAGAAAAGTGAACGTTAGAAACAAAGTTAGAAAAACACCAAATTCGATGATAATAATTTGAAGGGAAAAAACTGTGATAAATAACCTTTCCCATTCGCTTAATAGAGTTTAAAATGAAACAACAATATCACTATAAAACAATTTAATGCCAGTGTGTCTTTCTCCTTACATTCTTTATAAAAAGGACAGCTTAAAAACTAATTTTTAAGACTGATTTTAGGGTTTAAAAGAAATTTCACGACCAACATTTTGTTACCGTTTTGTTTTTCCTTATGTAATTTTTTTTATATACACACCGGTAGTGAGAATCCCAAGATTACATTGTAATCGAAATACTTTCTAACCGCACTAACGACACCTTTACAAGGTGAACCATCGTTTTCTTAATTTCGGTCAAGTTTAAACTTCTGTTATAATTTCCAAAGGGGTCAGTCTTTTTACTAAGAGTTGACAAATCATTCCAATGTGTATAACATGAGGGCAGCATTATATCTAACTATCAAATAATTCTAAAACTAAAATTCATATTTTCATTCAAACGCACGTAAGAAATCTAACTCATATAAAATATGACAAGGTATAATTAGAAACTTGGAGTGATAATTTGTTACATGGGTGTATACCGCTTACTTGCTACAATTTTGTTATTCGTATAATAGCTTAACTTTAAAGATTGATTGACATCAGCTTATTGGACTAAATAAAAAGCTGTCATCATTTCTTCTATACCTCTTTTTAGAAATACAATAATTTAGTTACATTATTTTTGGAATACAGCAATCAATTCAATAATCATGAAACGCAATTGTTACCTATATTACCTACCAAAATTTCAAATTTATCACGATGGAGACTTCTCATATTTTCAAAATGCTCTGTGTATGGAGGCGACATCATATTGATCATATTGAGTTTTCTATTTTATTCATTTTATCAGATGTCTCATGATTCTGCTCATTCGTACTCTCAAAATTCTTTGACAATTCTTGTAGTGACACAGACGTACGATCACTTAATGTTTTCACCAAGCCGAGCTGTTTTTTTTAGTTCATTTATTGATGTGTCGATAGATTTACTTGCATCCTCAAAACGGTTTAACCTTGAATCGTGTTTTTAACCGATTTTTTAAAAGTAACTATATTCAAAAAATGTATCTGCTTGATTTGTTCAGCTTCTATAATTTTGTGTTGCAATAATTATTGTTGAGACTTTGAACTAGAATCTAATAATATTTGAATTTTTCTGTTAACTTGTTTTTGCTCAGATGAGAAATCTTTTAAAATCGTATCATCCTTTCCTTGGTCTTTTTGAATTTTTCTGATGTCTTTTTGAGTAAGAATACAGCTTCCTCTAATAGGGCTAGTCTCATAGTTACAATTTGTGAAGAGTTTTCCCCAACTGAAATACCTGAAAATAAATATAGAAACTCGCGATGAGTCAAGTCGATGTTTAAGCTACCTATGAATTTAAAAGATGTGGAACATAAAGTTTAGAAACATATTATTTACCTAATGTTTGTTTATCAATGAAAAATTCTTCACCTGGTTGATCTCCATCCTCTTCACAACAATGCATCGTCTCAGTTTGAGAAGAGCAATGTGTAAAAACTCTTGGACTTTTTTCATCTGTCTCATTACTAACAGGCCCTACAAATGCGACAATGCACATGCATATTGCAACATTAATTATACTTGATCGCGTCTGTATCAATTATAGTATAGATAAAATTAATTTAAATTAAATTAACAGTTTTTTTATCATGACTGTTACACAATTAAAATATTATAAAAAAAAACCTATGTATATCTTACTTTTCCTAACACCAATCATGTCTACAATTTTATGTGTGAAGTTCCTAACAATATAATAACTAGATACTATACCCGAAATCCTAGGGTTTAAAAATATAAATTAAGTAATCGTTAAAAATTGATTTAATATTACATAATGTCAGAATTATAATTAATTACTCAATGTGTAACGATCAGTTAATTTTTAGACATGAAAAATTATTTCAAGGTCAAATTTGTCTTTTAAAATATCTCTAAATAAACAGGTAACTCTCTCATTCCAATAGGTCGAGTATTACGGTATGAATATAGCAAAAATATAAATGTTTTACAACAGCAAATAGAAACATAGATGACAGTTGATCTTTAGTATTTGTTCACTTGACAAAATTTCACCGTAGTGATAAAAGTGAAATTAATATGAAAGTTGTGCAAATACTTCGTTAAACAAAATGGCAATAATTCCCACTGAAATCCCTTAGATTTTATTTTAAAATAAGTTTTTACGTTTCTATAGCTTTAATTTTATTTATCATTTTGTGTGTTTTCTTAACAGGCTTTTAAAATTAGATGTTAAATGAACCGTTCTTTCTTTTTAAGTTCACTTATTCCCATATCTTGTACCATTCTTTCAATGGAGATGTAAGAAAGATCAAACTGGCATTGAATGGTGCTTTTTAGGAGACTTAAGGACTGGTTTAAAAGTGAAGAAGTTCGTCTCTTATAGACGTCCCCGAGAAGACATTCATTTTTTAAAATAAAATATTGTAGATTATTGCAGATTATCTAGAATTAAAATAAAAGCCACAGGAAGGCAAGGACATTTTCTATACAGAAACAAATAAGTAAGAGGATATAGGACGTCTGAGAATTAGATTATTGGATGCAGTTGAGAAAGACCTACAGCTGCTAAAGATTCGGGTATGGAGGAGAATGGTTTCTAATCGATTCGGAATTAAAAATAGTGACTTAGAAGGCCAGGGCCTTGCATGGTATTTGTCACAAAAAGATGGCGCACTGATGATTTCTTTCCGTTCACAGCGTGATTCCAGAATGCGTTAAAATAATACGAAATATTTTTAATATAGTTGTGAATAGTCACCGGTTTGCTACGGTATCTTTTTATTTTTTCATGCTGAAGAGTATAACTGTGAATTGCATTATAAGTTTAGTGCCTGTGTCATATTAATACTATTGCAAAGTTTAGCCTCCCGAGTCTATCCAGAATCTCAATGGGGATTCCGGGCTGGTTGGTCAACAACGACACGGCTTTCTCAATACGGCAGATCCAGGAAAAAGGAAAAGAGCAACAGATGCCACTATACATCGCCTCTGTGGACCTTAAAAACGCCCTTGTATTAGTAAGTCGCAGTGGGTTATTCCAAATCCTTGAAATAGTTGGCTGCCCCCATACTAACTCGCCATTATTAAAAACGTCCATGAAAATTTGCAGGCAACTATGCATTTCATTGGAACAACCTCAGAAGCCTTTCCATGTACTCGCACCAACTCTGTTCGCAAATTGTTTCTCTGTACTGCTTCGATACGCATTCAATGAGAGTAGTGAGTGAATCTGGTTACACACCAGAGCTGATGGAGGACTTTTCAACACTTCCCGCCTCTGAGCCAAAACAAAAACGACCGATGTCCTAATACGCGAGGTACTTTATGCGGATGATGCGGCACTGACAGCACACACAGAAACTGGTTTGCAACAATTCGTGTCAAGCGTCTCCAATGCCTGCAAAGAATTTGGTCTGCCAATCCGTTTAATAAAACAAACCCGTAAAAACAAAGTTTTTGACTATAAATCCCTTATATATGAGACATAACTAACAGTATTGATTAATTTCAAACATTTACAGACTGAATTTGTCTTAACTCAACTTTGCATCATAACCCTAGTGGTGGGGGGAGGGGTGGGTAGGGGGAGGGGTGGGTGGAGGGGTGGAGGGAGGGGTGGGTGGGGGGGAGAGGGGAAAAGTCTGGTCACCGATTCGCTTGACCGAGCTCAGAGTGACACGTAAAATGTAAACAAAAGCGCCCGTCGCTTCGTTGGGTCGCCTCAATGCGTCAGCTCAAAATTTCACGTGGCAAAAAAAACAATAAACAAACCGTGAATTTAAATTACATACCTCATATAAGGATAAACTAAAAATGCATTAATCTAATTACGGTACGTTTGATCGATCTGAAATTTTGATACGATGCATTGTTAGGTTAGACGGGTCCGTGTGCCAAATTTCAGTTCGATCGGATCATGGGAAATGGTTCATTTTTGACTTCTGTTTTTCCGCCCGCCCGCCCGCCGAGCCCAAGACAGAGACGGCCGCGAAGTTAATATAAGGGATTTAAATAAAACAAACCCGTAAAAACAAAGTTTTTGACTATAAATCCCTTATATATGAGACATAACTAACAGTAATGATTATTTTCAAACATTTACAGACTGAATCTGTCTTAACTCAACTTTTCGTCATAACCCTAGTGGGGGGGGGAGGGGTGGGTGGGGGGGAAAGGGGAAAAGTCTGGTCACCGATTCGCTTGACCGAGCTCAGAGTGACACGTAAAATGTAAACAAAAGCGCCCGTCGCTTCGTTGGGTCGCCTCAATGCGTCAGCTCAAAATTTCACGTGGCAAAAAAACAATAAACAAACCGTGAATTTAAATTACATACCTCATATAAGGATAAACTAAAAATGCATTAATCTAATTACGGTACGTTCGATCGATCTGAAATTTTGATACGATGCATTGTTAGGTCATACGGGTCCGTGTGCCAAATTTCAGTTCGATCGGATCATGGGAAGTGGGTCATTTTTGACTTCTGTTTTTCCGCCGCCGAGCCCAAGACAGAGAGAGAGAGATGATGAGAGAGATGATGAGAGAGACGGCTGCGAAGTTAATATAAGGGATTTAAAAAGACAAAAATCATGGCCCAAGACACAAGTTCTCTTCCTACACTCAATATCGACAATGAAAACTTGGTTGTTGCGGACAGCTTCACGTACTTGGGGTCTAAGGTCTCCAATTCACTGTCTATCAAAAAAGAAGTAAACAGTAGAATTGGCAAGGCATTTGACACAATAGCTAAACTAAATAACGGGTTTGGTAAAACACCAAGCAAACGTAGAAAACCAAATTGTGTGGCTATCGAGCCTGCGTCATCAGTAGGCTGTTATACGGGAACGAGACATGGACCACTTATACATTCCATGTGCCTGAGAAGCATTCTTGGCTTTAAATGGCAGGACAAAGTGCCAAATAGTTGGGTTCTGTTGCATGCCAACGCCAAAAGCATGCTCGTAATCCTTAGTGAAAGACACCTAAGATGGCTAGGACATGTAAAAAGAATGAGACCGGGTCGCAGCCTCAAAGACCTCCTATGTGGAGAACTGCCATCGGAAAGAGGTTGCCCACGTATATGATATAAAAGATGTCTGCCAGAGTGACATGAAAGAAGCCAGCATAAGCACAAGTGACTGCGAGAGTAAAGCAGAAGACCGATACCCATGGCACACAGCTGTCAACGAGGATGTAAAAATAGCCGAGGAGTGCAGGTTAGAGGAGGATACAGACAGAAGAGCTAGGTAAAAGGCCAGAACATTTGGAAGCACAGAACTCGTGTGCAAAAGCTGTGGTAAAGACTGTCACTCAAGGATAAGACTGCTCAGCCACTCGAGGAAATGCAACCCAAACCAACGTGATGCACCATCGTCTCGCGAGACGGAAGGACGCCAAATAAAAGTGACAAGGAGTAAATGTTTAATGTTAAAAGATATGCTAATTCAGGAACATTGTATAATTTGTAACAGAACATAAAATAACCTGATAATTCAAAGGACTTGGCGATTAGAAATGATATATGCTGCTGAATTGTGTTACTCATTTTGGCACAAGTTGGTAGATTTACGTGTCCACCATTGATCCAAGTATCTACATCCCTTTGTACCTCAACGTTGAAGATATTTTAAAACACAGTTATTTGGTCAGTTTATTCATTTAAACCAAATTAATACAATTGCTGTGAAATGACTTCAAATAAAATACTTTATAAAAAATTAATAAAAAAAAAGGACATGGTTTTATTTACATATAAAAAGTGCACTAAACCTAAGAAAATACAAATTTTATATGATTACAGGTGAAATTCGTGAACCTATCCACTGCACATAAAAGTCTTGGTTGCCCAGCACAACTCATTTCTCTTTGCAACTATTCTTTTGCATATAGATAAATATTTCTAATTAATATGATAGTATCATGTATATTATCAAAGTTCTGAAACTTTTAATGTATATTAATATTCATACAAATTTGTATTATGTTTCGAAGCCTTGATAGAGAGATGTGATGAGAGCCCCATGCTTTTATGTGCAGTGGATATGTTCACGGATTTCACCTCTAATCATAGAAAATTTGTATTTTCTTATTTTTTTCACTTTCTATATGTAAATAAAAGCGTGTCCTTTTAAAAAAAAAGACTTTTAAAAAGTATTTTTTTCTAGTTTTAAGTCTCAATTTCTTTTTTTAAATATAGGTGTGAGAATGGGCATAATTGATAAAAAGGAATGTTTGAATAATCAAAACTGCTTTTGTTATTCTTGTATTTTCACGTCAATTTAGATTTATGCTCAGCATATGGCGATTATAATTATGAATTCGTAATACCTTCATTTTCGTGAACATAGCTGGTTTAGGAACATTTATATGAGAGGGAGCTTCGAATTTTGCGTATTTAATTATATATGTTATTTTTTATATTATTATTATTTTTATTTTATGTTTTTTGTTGTTGTATTTTTTTTGTTGGGTGTGGGGGGAGAGGACCTAAGTACATCACAAAATTCTTTGAATTGAGATTTAATTTGTTTAGCTAGATTCAAATAAGCAATTATAAGAAATTAAATTAAATCTAAAATGAAAGTATCTTGTTCCAATGTTTTTTAAATTTTATTTTTAACCTATTGCTTAAATTTTATTTTATTTGATTTCTCTCATTTAAATTATTTAAAAATCTATGAAAAAGCAAAGAGTAATGATAATTTTTTTATAAAATACAGACTAGAATTTAAACATGGAAAAACTTAAAATGCAATAGTCTTCTTTAAAGAAAGAGCGCCTGCAATAGATAAGATAATTTCAAACGAACTATTACTTTTGTAAAGTATAAATTCCAAACGTACTTAGAACTTTATATATTTTAAAAATTTTAAGAAAACAGATTTACAGCTAACTTTTTCTTCCAGTGTCATTATTGAATAAAAAAACACGAAAACAAATCTAAATCCATAAGTTCCATATTTTTATCATATGTTTTTGACTGTACGATATCAGAGATCGCACCTGGTGACGCTATCACAAAAGGTGACTCCAAAATTTAAAATCATGTGTGTTCCTGTTATTTGGGGGTAGCAGACTCGGACGATTTCTATGTGTAAGTCGTCTGGGCGCTACTCCATAAACTATCAACTAGGGTGACAGAAACCCTGGTGACAAAAGGTGACACCAACATTTAAAGTCGTGTGTGTTCCTGTTATTTGGGGGTAGCAGACTCGGACGATTTCTATGTGTAAGTCGTCTGGGCGCTACTCCATAAGCTATCACCTAGGGTGACAGAAACCCTGGTGAAGCATCTGGTTTCAAATGTAGGGAAAGGCTTCCTGTTTTTAACTCAGCCTACCAGGCTACAAGAAATATAACATATTTAAAGAAGAATATATGACGTCATATATACTAGTGTCATTAGACATGTAATATAAACAAGTGAGACTTTGTCCTAAAACCAGAAAATAACTCAACCAGTTGAAGGCATGGAAGAGGAAATTATTACAACGACAAATGGCCATGATTATAAAAAGATTTGGAATATGTCAACGCCATTCAGTTGCCTAGTTTGGTGGTATATTTCTAGTATGTATAAATTGTGGTTGTATTAATTTATTATATATATCTTTGGGAATTCATTTTACTTTATTCCAATGAGATTATATTATTAAATTATTAAAATACTGTTTTAATTAATTATACTTCATTAATATACTTATTAATGCTTGTTAAAATAAAATTAACTATTAGAAATGTGTTATTTATGGAAAAGTGTATGTTATTTATGCAGTAGTCGCTTAATATGTAAAAAAAAATTGTAGCTAAAACTTTGTTTTAAAATCTTGAGAAAAAGTAACAATACATGCACTATGGGAAGACATGTTTGCTTTTTCAACAGTTTTTGCCGTTGAAAATGGAGACATACATTTAAATTTAAAAAATTTAATGTTAAAGCAATGTATAAAAAATATTTCCATCTAAAACTTGTTATTAAACAGCATTCAAAATGAACCTACATCCAGGTGTTGTCACAGTTGTTAAACATCAATCATAATGATAATGTATCATTCGCTTTCATTGCAGTACATCTTGTTTTAGTTTTATTCTCGGATAAATCGCAAATATTTACCGACTCTACCTCATTTTTAGAATGCATCTAATAGTAAGAACTTTTTTTATTGCCTGGACTTCTTAAACTAATAATAATTAAGTACAAGCCAATTCAGAGGAGCTGTAGAGATCCTTGTATTTTGGTCAAAATATTCTCCGTAGATGCATTTAACAGAATCAAAGAAAATGTACGTCTCAAACTTCCTCTCTTACTTTTAAAGATTTTCACGCATAGATATCGACATTGACTTATTTAAACGTTGGTAAGTCGTAAATTGGTTGAAATAAATATCTATGTAAGTTACAGTGGCAACAATAGACAGAGAATTTAATCGAAGACAATAAATAATAGATCTGTTCAATCAATTTTGAAGGGGGAAAATGTACTGCAGAAACCGAGTAAAAAACATCAAGTATGGTGATAATCATTTACAAGAAGAACACTCTGATTAATAGAATATCTGATTGATTTGCTTTTAACCTTTTTTTCAGACCCACAGCTGATCGATATTTCCCCAATATTTTTTAATCCAACTAATTTCTAGCAAGCACGCAACGACACATTTACGAGCAGCTCTTGTTTCTCTCAATGTTGGTCAAGTTTAAACTTCTGCTCAATGTTTTCAAAGTTGTCAGTCTTATCTTATCTATACAGACGAATCTTCTATGCAGAAGATAATTGCGTCCACAGACCATGACAGATGATCTGTTGGCAAGTGATGCAGCGTTCACAGGCAACGTCTTTGTGGGTTCCACGCATTACCCAGCCGCCTAAATAGTGTGGCCATCGGTACGCCAGTCGGGCGCGCTGCCACTCGACCACCGCGTCCCCTTTGCTAAAAGTTGACAAACCATTTTAAATTTCATAACATGAGAATACTTGTATATCTAAGTATCAATTATTCCTTGATCTACATATAACTGTTTAAAACTATCATTAAATTCCAGGCAAACCGATATGCAGTGATATCTCATTAAAATGGCATATTGTCAAACATACACAGCTAAGAAATCGATGTCATATAAACATGGAATTGGTATAATTAGAAAACTGAAAAGATACCTTGTTATCTGGGGTATTACGATTATTTTGTTATAGTTTTATTTTTCGCATTTTAGCTTAAACTTTAAGATTGATTTATATTTTATAGTTTGATAATTTCAAACAACTCACTATTTATGCCTGGAAATATTTGGAGAATAAAAGAAAACAACAAATATAATGCTCACTGATGACACAGATAATTAAATTGATGCATTTTAAAAAAAAGGTTCGTAATAAAACATTGTTAAAATATTTTCTCTAAATGAGCTCAAACCATTAGTTACTAAAAAATATTTCTTTATTATTATTCTCATTTATGTTGTTTTTTATGCACTCTCCAGTTTTGGTGTTTACAAAACTAAATAGTTGAATTCAAGTTACCTTAATGTCAATCTTTGGGGACTAAAATATGTATAGCCCATTGAAACACAAACTAAAAATATATTTACTTTAATTTTAATACAATTTTTTTAATTGAAATAAGTGACCCAAAAATAAATACAAGAATCATTTTTAAAAAAATACTTAATAATTATAATATCTCTGAATTTCATAATCAGGATGGGGTAAAAACTGCCTCCACATTTTGACCACTTCAATAGTAATAATAAAAATAATAATAATAATAATTAAAAAATTAGAAAAAAAAATGAAAGGGGGGGTTATCCCTTGAACTTCTTACTTCTAGTTCTGTACACATATATGCGAGGTTTCAACAAGAAACAGTTGAATTATAACTGCTATATAGAACCAACAAGAACACAAGAACGCTGCATTGACTGATAATTAACATTCAATTAGTAAGATAAAAAGAAGTTGCTTTTCTCAACTATCCTAGTCACCAAAAGAAACACTGACTTCAAGAAATATAAAACAAATACAAATTGGTGTATTCAACTTTACACCGCTACGTACACGTTTTAACAAATAAAATTGGGTACATCCACTGAATCTAAAACATTTTAGTCGAGGACTGTTCCGTTCACCTATTCCCCTTTATTAAATGCCAGATATTGCAAATCATTATTTGATGTAAAAAATTTCAAATATGCAGGCAAACAAAGATTATTTGTATCTATTCGTTATAATTTTCACTTTTAAAAATTTTTTAAAGACAAAAATGTGTAGGTTGGTATATTTAGAGATTGTATACACTATTAGAACAGTAACTTCCTAAACAAAAAAAATACATTTAAGGAATTTAAAAACGTATTTGTTATGTATATCAAGTTTTGAGATTAAATCAGATGACAACAGTTCTCTGAATAAGGTTTGGAAAACTCTTTTATTTGGATTCAAATAAAACTTATAGCAATTAACTGAAACTTTAAAAGCAAATAACTTGTTGCTAATGACTATAATTTAAATGTATTGTGTTTTTAACTTTTATTCAATTACGTGCCTTGATTTGCATATTATATATTAGTAATAATATATTGGCTAGCGTAAGAGTCATGCTAATTTTAAACAATATATATATTTTTTGTTTGTTAAATATACATTTTCTACGTAAAAATTTATTTATTTTTAAATTTAAAGAAAACACAACAAATTGTGCTGCACTTGTCACCAATTAACCAAACGACATAAAAAATCAATCAGAATCAACACTTTATGACCATTTGCATGTTACTATTACATCTAAGTAATTGTTGTCCATTTCCTCTAGTTCTATGCACTTCGTTCTGGTTTCACCTTGATTGAAACTAAAAAGGTTTGCGTACTGATGCTGCCTGCCTTTTCTTTGTGTACACAAACCTTGAAAGCCAACGGCAGGTGCAGCTCCCGCAGTGACACTTATTCGATACCAGCCATCTATCGGAGCAGTGAATGTACCAGGTGAGGGATCAAAGTAATTTCCATTGCTTTTTACGACTTCGTTATAGTTTTTAACTTTATGTCGTTCCTCGTCCCATGAAATATTTTTCTTTGCATGAAATTCAACATTTGAAAGTAAAACTCCATGTTCTGGGGAAAAGATTTTTTTAAAAAATTAATAAAAGTAAATTTAATAATTTTTTATTCAATAGCACAGTAGGATTAAAAATGCAGCCTTTGGTATGGACATAACAGTATTTCTTCATTCTTTTTTCTTTCTTTCTTATTCAAACTTAACAAGAACGATACGACCAATCAATGTTTGATAATAAATTAATTTATATATTTATATAGTAAAAAAACACATAACTTTTCTCAATCCATATTCAAGAACAACAATTACAATTTCTGATTCTTCCGGTCTGTAATTCGGGCTTGGAAAGATTTGCCTGATAAAACAAAGAAAACTAAAACACAATCAAATTTTTTAAACTATGTCTATGTATACATATTTCCGACGACATATCATTTATTATCTTTTTTTTTCAACTCCTTAAAGTTTTTCGACGATTGGACGACTTTGTCAAGATTGGTGTATTAGAACATGGTTGCAACTGTTCTATATCTAAAACTCTTCTTTTAATTAACGCTCATTTAAATAAATACGGTTGGATTACAATAAAATGGTAGGCGCGACAAGGTCAGAATGTTCTTATGAATGCAGATTTGACACCGCGTCATGGAACACAAACTGCTTCATTTAACTATAAATGAAGGCTCGGAAAGCAGACATTCCAACACTCGCGAAACCCATCAAGTTTGACTTTACTGTTCGTCTTGCTACTTTTAGGAGTAACACAGATATGAACAAATGCGCTGATTTAAAAATATAATTTGATTGGCGGCTACAGTAACTGAGGTTTCTTTTAAATGATATAAATCGCTGTGTAATTGAAGCACACCGCGCTACAGATAAAGGTTCGAAAATACGACAATCAACAAGTGTTTCCCAAACTTTCAGTTTTGCATTTTCGTTTTAAGTATTACGAAGATAAGCATACATTTTGGAAAATAAAAAAGTGAAAGGGACAATGTTGTTTTTCATTTTTTAAAATGATTATTGGCCTATGGGGTAGTCGCTTGTACATGTAAAATATAAGTACGAAAAATATGTATGCAACATTAAAAAATTTCATAAAAAAAAATATTTTTTGCCAGATTCAAAATAATTAATCATAATGATTATATTAATAAGCTTTTAAAAAGCAACTACTATATTGACTTATCGGACATAGTTTTTTTAAAAAAAATTATGCATTCATGTTGTGTTTCAATGAGTCCATTTTCAAAGTAAAAAAAAACGCTGTCAATTTTCATTTTTTAAGGTGAACATCTAATTAGATATAGTAATAAAAAATTATTTATTTTATTCTTTTAAATTAAAAAAAATATCTAGTTAAGAAATGAGTATAAACGTATCTGACAAAACTAAAATCTCAACAGAATGTCTAAATAGTCTAAATTTATGACTACTGTCAAAGGAGTATATTCCGACCAGGGGGTATATTCTAGCCTAGACCATTTTAACCCCGTGGTGTATTCTGGACAGAGGTTTAATCTGGCCGGTTACATCGGTAAAACTTCCTTGCCCTCAGCCCAGCCATTGAGCAAGCTATCTAGGAAATGTTCCTTAAGTCACACTTTCACTCTAAATTTGGTCAACGTTTTAAAAAATGCAGTGAATTTGTAAAATGCAAAATAATTAATACAATTTTCCTACCGATTTCTGAATTTTTTTTGTAAATTTCTTCAACACGACTGTCAATTGGTTCTTTCTGTAAATAAAAAAATAAATAAATAATACCTACTTTATTTAAGAGTTTATCTGAAATTTAGTCTTATTTTAAAAAGCTGCTTATGTATGTCTTCTTCTCATACGCTATCATAGCTGAAACACAAAATCGAAATAAATATAGTTTTATAAAATAGATTTTCTTATTTTTACAGATTATATTACAAAAATATCGTATCGAAATAAGAAATGATCATTAAAAAATATATATATTTCAAAGGATTACAATCCCATTAACTGCCTTATTGGTGGCTTAGTTGCAGTCCCTTTGACAGATAACGATAGAGAAACCACATAATTTAAAACAAGTGTAATGCTTAGCCTACTTAAAAAAAAATGTATTAAATAAAAGTATTGAGACTGATTTTAGGGTAAACAATTTTTTTTTAAAAAAAAATTTGTGTGTGTGTGTGTGTGTCGTGTTGTTTTAACAGAGAACAAGTCAAATTTCCTCCAATATAGTGTAATCGAAATAATTTCAATCAAGCACCCAACGATACCTTTACGAGCTGCTCCTTGATTCTCTCAATGTTGGTCAAGTTTAAACTCCTGTTTAAAGTTTCCAATGGGGTCGGTCTCTTTGCTAAGAGTTGACAAACCATTCAAATCTCCATAACATGAAAATATATTTACATTTAAGAATCAATTATATACAAAAAGATATGTGAATGTTTAAAAAATTACACTGGATTGTTTGAAAACAATAATGTACTTTTATCTATTTAAAAATGCATAATGCCATACTTAACCACCTAATTAATCAAAGTCATTAAAAAAATATGAGGCATAAATAGAATTTTGTTTTCAGTTTTATAAATTATTTTTTTAAATTGAATTTTTTATATTAGATGAAACTTTCAGATTGATTGGCCAATGATAGTTTGGTACTTTCTAATGACTAAAAAAGAAACTGTACATCATTATTTTTATGTCTTTTTTAATACAAATATTAATTAAATTATTTATTTTTTTACCATAAAAAAACATTATGAATTATAATTATTACCTAACAAATGTTCAAATTTATCATGATTGAGACTTCTCTTATTTTCAAACTGTTCTGCGTATCGAGACGACATCATATTGATAGAGTTTTCCAATTTTTTTATTTTATCAGATGTTTCATTATTCTGCTCATTCGTTTTCTCAACCTTCTTTGACAATTCTTGTAGAGAGACAGACGTACGATCCCTTAATGTTTTAACCATGCCGAGCTGTTTATTTAGTTCATTTATTGATATATCGATAGCTTTACTTACATCCTCGAATTCGTTTAACTTCGAATCGTGTTTTTATGAGATTCTTTCAAAGTATCAATATTTAAAGAATTGATTTGGTTATTTTTTTCAAATCTACAATTTTGTTTTGCATTACTTTTTGAGACTCTGAATTGGAATCTGACACTATTTGAATTTTTGTGTTTACTTCTCCTTCTTGAGATAAGAAATCTTTTAAAATTGTATAAACTTTCTCTTTATCTTGTTGAACTTTTTTTGTTGTCTTCTGAAGTGAGAATAAAGCTGCCTCTAATATTGCTAGTCTCATAGTTACGATTTGTGAAGAGTTTTCGCCTTCTGAAATATCTGAAAAGAAATATAGAAACACGACTTGAGTCAAGTCTATTGTTAAGTTTCTTATGAATAAAGACTTGTCTAACGTAAATTATAAACAAATATAATTTAGTAAAATGTGCCTTTTATCAATGAAAGGCTCTTAAACTGGCTTATCCATATATTCTTCACAATAATGCATCGGGTTAGTTTGAGAAGAGCAATGTGTAAAAGTTGCTGGATTTTCTCAGTGGATTTACCAGACAATGAAGCATGCTGATCATTGCTCTCAATATTCACTGGCCCTACAGATGAAACATTACATATGAATATCAAAACTGTGATTATGCTTAATAGTAATTTTATAAATTATTGCAGAGATGAAAATAACCTAAATTTATAAAACAATTGTTATCTTTACCATTACACAAATAATATTTATAATATTTATAATATTTTTAAAATGCTATTTATTCATTTTAAGTGAAATTCAAATCTCGTTTATATTTGATTTGGAATAAAAAAGTTACAAATACAAAAATATAAAAAAATAATTAGCAAATGTACCTGTAACATTATGTTTTTTTTCAAAGCTTAAATAAAGTAACATTTAAAAATTCAATTAATGGTACAGAATTTCAGATATATAATTGAATGTTATTTGTTTTATAATGCACTTAATTTTGAGCTACATAAAAAAAGATTTCAAGGTAAATATGAACTTTTAGCATATCTCTAAATAAACTGGTAATCTATCTTTCCAATGTATCTAGGGATATGGTATAAACTTCAACAGCAACATTTAAAGTTTCACATTTAGCAAAAAGACACATAGATGACCTTTGATCTTTAGTATTTGTTTACATGACATGAATGCATAGTAATGTCAAAAATAACATTATTATGAAAGTTGTGCCAAGGCTTCGTTGAAAAAACATAACAATGAGCCCCATTGAAATCTGAAAATTTTTTAAAATAAGTTTTACAGGTGTATTTAAAAAAAAATTGTTTTATCATTTTTGTTTGTTTTTACCATTCTTGTAAAACGCCATTTTAATGACCCGTCCTGTTTGTAATAGTTCATATTTACACATATCTTGTACCATTATATCAATAGAGAGGTATATCGTACATAAAAAACTTACACAAAAGATACTAAAAATAGCAATCAATGGGGTTTTGTAAGAGACTTAAGGACTAATTTAAAAGTGAAGAAGTTCGTCTCTGTGATGAACGGGTGAAATGATCTTATAGACGTCCCCGAGAAGACTTTGTTTTTTTAAATAAAATATTTTAGATTATTGCAGATGATCTGGAAATAATACAAAGCCGTAGGAAGGCAATGACATTGTCTATAGAGAAAAAAACAAAGTAGGATGATACAGGAATTCGAAGAGTTAGATTATTGGATGCGGTTGAGAAAGACCTACAGTTGCTGATGTTTTGGGCATGGAGGTGAAAGGTTTCAGATCGGTTCGGTATTGGAAAGAGCGACTTAGCAGGCCAATGCACTACGGGAGATTTGCCCCCAAAGGATTAGAACGTTAAGAATTCCTTCCCTGCACTCTGTACAAGAAGAATTTTAATACAGGTATGAATAATCACAGAATGCTGATTAGTGTTGTAGATTTGTGTGTGTTTATGTGTGTGTGTGTGTGTGCTGTAAAGTATGTCTTTGAAATCAATTCAAATCAAATGACAGGGAGTAAATGATTTATGTTAAACTATTTCCTTACCAAATAATTATTTATCATTTGAATCGGAAAAAAAACCCTGATAATTCAACGGACTTTGCTATTAGAAATGTTAGACATTTCTGAATTGCGTTGCTCATCTCGGCCCAAGTTGTTTGATTGACGTTTCCACCATTGATCCAAGTATCTACTTCCCTTTGTATCTGAACATGAAAGATATGTTAAAAGTTATTTATTTTGTCAGTTGCTTTATCTAAGTCGCATACCATTTATAGGAAACAAATTATAAAATTTACTCTTTCTTTTTCTACTTTTTCTTATGGTCTCCCATCCAATATTGTTATCGTTGCAGCCTTTTTAAATTCTTGAAAAAAAATCCTTAACCATAGAGAAATGCTTAAATACTTAATTAAACGAATTCTAATTTATATTTTGTATAGTTCTTTTTTTTCCACCTACACTCTTATTATTTAATTTTAATTTTTTGTAAATGAGATATTTTTTTTGTTTTTTTAAAAATATTTTATTAAACGTTTCAAATCATTTCAAAGTATTATAATAATTAATATTTATAATTTAAGTAAATCTCAAATCTTACTGAGGTGTTATCTCAGAAGGCGTGACAAACTTATTGATAGATATTGACATCAGAAAGTGAAAGTTTCTTGAACAATATGACAATTTTAAGCTTCATCATTTGTCTTGAAAATTAGCAAATGTTCTCGATGTCTAATGTAACTGTGGTCATATTAAATTTAACTTTTAGAAAACTAATTGTACAATAATAATAATTTTTCTGTAGTTTCTTGAAAGAATATATATATATATATATATATATATATATATATATATATATATATATATATATATATATATATATATATATATATATATATATATATATATATATATATATATATATATATATTGTATTGATGATAAAGGGGAGAGGGGAACTAATTTTCAGTGAACATTACAGCTTTGCTTAATTAATAATTATTTTTAGAATTGGGTTTACATTTTGTAATCTCGTAATTCGAAACAGCAAAAATGTGTGTTAATAATATTTTTAATGTTACGTAATCTAATGATGAGTTCACCCGACTGAAGACCTCGTCGACACAATCTTTTACGGAGTCACTCACTCTCTTGAGTATCTCCATCTGCTGTTTGTAAATCGTTCAGCTTCAAGGACCTTACTCATCATTTTAGTTAGCTTAAAATAAAAATTAAAATAATGAAAATTATAAAATAATTAGGGCTGCGGAAATTAACTATTAATTTCTCGATAATCGTTAAAAAATGTATCGATTAAATATCGATTACAATAAGTTTAATCGATAAAAATTCATTCGATTAAAAGGTATACAAATTTATATTTTGTATTCAATTTATTAAAACATAATTAATTATTAATAATTAATAATAGTTTGTATATTTTTTAACGTACAAACTTCTCCCGCGTATCATAAAAATGTAATAATTTATGTAGACGTGAATTTGATTAAAATAAAATTTAGTTCTAAATATCATTTTTCAATGTCTATAAGACAGGGGAAATAACTCAATAAAACAAAAAATGTCAATTATCTTTTTTTTTATTACTTCCCTTGAGATGTTCAGTTTAATGACGTCATAAATTTTTATTTTTTGCTTTAACCGAAATTAACGATTAATTCATGAAATTAATCGTTAATTTTAAAAAAAAATAATGTAAGATTTAAGATTAATCTTTACCAGCCCTGGTATTCTTACATTCTTGATCCAACAAAGTTGTTCTTATATCCGTAAATTAACACCGCTTCCCCTATACACGTCATACTCAAGGATACTCTAATATAGGTAATAGACACTTATATTCTTACATTGTCGATCTAACACAGATGTTCTGATATCTTTCAATACACACAGCTATAGGTATATAGGTGATACACACGAACACTCTAATATAGTTAATATACACGCATATTTTTACATTGATGATCCCGCACAGCTGTTCTCATCTATATATATAATTCTCTTCATGGGACCATGCCAGGCAAGTAAGCAGCAAAAATATGTGCAACCGAGCATGACGAATGACCCTCGCTCGGGTCAACTAAACACAGTTAACGGTTGGCAAGCGAAGGTAGTGGAGGGGTGGGGCATGTCTTGAGACAGCAATGTTTTTTACATTCACTTTCGAAGTTCCTGCACAGTGTGTATGTATTTCGTAGTATATTGGTTATTACATCCGCCTAACATGCGGAAGGTCTTAGGTTCAAGCCCAAGTGGCAACGTATGTTTTTTTTAATTTTTAAAAATGTCAATGCCTATTCTTTTCCCCCCTTTCTTAGCAAACATAAACACCGCTTCGCATGTCACGGAAAAAAGCTTTGTTCAATGTTATATCAATTCCTTCACCAGGTACCTGTCTGTTTCTATTGGTCGCATATTTCGTTCATGGACGAAGTTGTTGCTCTCCAACTTGGCTTCATGGCTGTAATATTTGTTTATATATTGTGGCGATGTCCTAAATACTTACCAGAAATGCTTCGGTGGTCCCCCATCGTTCACCCGCGTTGTTCCCATTTGTTCGTGCTACTGTTTGTGTCCGTTCTCCCCCTCCCTATTTTTCTTGCACTATCTATGAGCAAGTCTGCGGCGTATGCTACGCCGCGGGGCGTCTAGTACTTATATATTTTAATACACACAGCCATACGTATATAGGAGATACGCACGAACCCTCTAAAATTGGTAATATACAAATATATTCTTACAGTTTTGATCCCACACAGTTGTTCTTATATCTGTCAATATACAAACCTAGTCATAATTTGGTCAATACACACAATTATTACATTGGG
This sequence comes from Ampullaceana balthica, assembly GCA_944989445.1. Taxonomy (NCBI): domain Eukaryota; kingdom Metazoa; phylum Mollusca; class Gastropoda; family Lymnaeidae; genus Ampullaceana; species Ampullaceana balthica. The sequence goes on along the minus strand of CALYLW010001395.1, from coordinate 58,752 downwards.
CTATGCACACAGCCAGTTTTATATAGATCTATTCACGCTATTTCTATTATGTTGTTTTATCTTAACTTTGAAATCAAACGAGAACCTGAACCTGTGAAGTCTAAATTATTTAATCCAAAAAAGAAATGCATCCTCATAAGTAAGCGCACAGATCTCAAATAATTAAGGCAATCATCTGAATTTGCCTGCCAAGTTACAGACTATGAACTGTCTTCCCCGTGTGATTTATTTTTTAACTCAAACACATTTCTTAACGAATGATAGTAACAAGGAAGTTTAAGATGACAGCTGAAATCGAAATTCACCCACAGTCAGCCTTTACCGTTTTACGTCGTTTTCTAGAAAGCCCCTTGATATACCTTGGTCCACTGAAGAGGTGTGTGGAGATAACGGTGCGTTGTTTCATTGGAGACGTACAAACAAAAATATAGACAATAAGTCTGGAGGGGGCATTCGTTGGATCTGTGACTTTGTTATCTGGAGACTATTGAAACTTGCAGGCTGAGAACCGAAACAGAGGAGTAAAGTAGTATTCAAATTATGCAGGCGGACACACGAATATTTTACAACTACAGCTATAATTATTTTAAAAAAACAGCAAATATTATTTTAAATTATATTTCAAATTGGTGCGTGTTTTATTTTAGTACGAGCAACAAAGCCCGTCCAAGGACGTTCCGCTACCGTTCGGTGGCATGTTGTAACTCCCATCCAATAGGCATCTCGACCATCATTAAATGTGCATCACGTCAAAAATACTATTCATTATAGTTAAAATAAATAACTCGTAAAAACAAAGCTTTTTGCTATAAATCCCAACGCACATAGCTCAAAATAAAGTCTTGGAAGAAATACTGCCAAAAAAAAATAAAAAAAAATAATAATTCGTTTTGAACGTCCGCGTAAATGGCGTAAACGTGTTCAATATTAGCGGCTGTAGGAGTCATATGTGTTTGAGGGACCAATCGCTATAGATGACGGGAAAGAACGGACAGAACGGACAGAAAATTTCCTTTTATTATATAAGATGTGTTCAATGGTTTAAATGTATGTCATCATAGTTTAATTTTATTAACTTTTACGGCTCGCATAATTAAATGTAAAAGCAAAATAGAATAGATATTGAATAAAAATTACCAAATCGCCTTATCTTGTGATTTGAACAGAATTTTCAATCTATATATATATAAATCAATGTATGTATGCATGTCTGTTATAGCTGACTAAACCATTCATATGATCGCCATGAAATTTTTGAAGACTTTTGAGTACGCTCCCGGGATGGAAATAGGCTATTTGTTTCAGAATTTAACACTCATGGGGCGCCGGGGGCCCATAATGAGAATTTTTTCTTATATGAGCTGTATAAAAATTAGTTTAGGGCTTAGCTGCTTGGAAAATGAATGGATCTTGACCAAACTTGGTACATAACAACTTGATAGCCTATATTAAAGTACCATATAACATTGAGCTCCTAATGTCCGTTCCTTCGGGGCCGGGGGCCCACATTCTTTTTTTTTGTAAGCGTTAAATACTTTATTCCCGTTGTGATTTACACGATCTTGAAAAGCATTGACTAATATATCTATCATTATCCAGATTGAAATGAACAGGTATTTTAAAGTTAATTTCTTGCACCGATTGGGCCCGGGGCCCCTTAATGTTGTTTTTGCTAATCTGATATATATATATATATATATAAATATATATATATATATATATATATATATATATATATATATATATATATATATATATATATAATATATATATATATAAATCAAAGTGTGTATGTATGTATGTATGTCCTTTATAGCTGACTAAACCATTCATCCGATCTTCATGAAACTTTGGGAGACTTTTGAGTACGCTCCTGGGATGATAATAGTCAAATTTTTTTTTGCAAATTTTAACACTCATGGGGCGCGGGGGGCCCATAATAGTATATATATATATAGCCCATATGAGCTATATAAAAATAATTTGGTAAATTGATGGATCTTAACCAAACTTAGTATAGAAAAACTTGGTAGCCAATATTGAAATACTATAGCGCACTAATTTCCTAATGTTCATTTGTTTGGGGTTGGGGGCCCAAAATGTTTTTTTTTCATAAACATTTAAGATTTTATTCCCCATTCAATTATTAAAGATCCAAATAAATATAGAGAAATTTAACCGCTATGAAATTGATTGAAATAAACAGGTGTTTTCAACTTGACATCTTGCACTATTTGGGCCCTGGAGCCCTTAATGTCGTTTTTAAGCTTTTTGAGCTATATAAAATTTAGTTTAGGGTATAGCTACTGAGTAAATGAATGGATCTTAACCAAACTTTGTATATACAAACTTGGTAGCCCATATTAAAATAAAAAAGGGCATTGCACGTCTAATATCCAATTGTTCAGGGCTGGGGTCCCAAATGTCTTTTTTTCTAATATGTTTGAGATATTATTTGCCATTATATTTTTAACGATCTTGAGAAATATATCCATGATGAAACTGAATTAAAATGAACAGCATGTTGAAATTTACATCTTACATTGATTGGGCCGGGGGCCCCAAATGTCTATTTTTCGTATATGTTTGAGATATTATTTGCCATTCTATTTTTAACGATCTTGAGAAATATAGTCATGATGAAACTGAATTTAAATGAACAGGTTTTCCAAATGTACACCTTGAACCGAATGGGCTCGGGGGCCCCTTAATGTATTTTTTTCTTATATTAGCTAAATAAAAATTAGTTTAAATGTTAGATAATGAGAAAATAACAGGATTTTGACCAAACATGGTATATAAAAACTTAAGAGTCTATATTAAATTACTATAGGGCACTGAACTCCTAATGTCCATTTCCTCGGGACTGGGGGCCCTAAATTTGTTTTTACTAAACTTTTAGTATACATGTATTGTATTCCCCATTCAATTTTATACGATATTGAGCAAAATAGATAAATATATTTATATAATTGTAATGAAAATGAACATATTTTCGAAAGTCATATGTTTAAACTGATGGGCCCGGTGACCCTTAAAGTAATTTCTTTTTCATCTATATGTATTCCTTTTTACTGAGATCGTTGCAACGCACGACGGGTCTGCTAGTTCTTACATAAAAGAATAGTTTAGGTTTAGTTCCCAAAGTTGTGTTCGAAGGTCAACGTTTCACTTAGTGCGGAGAATGGAGGGGGCAATATAATTAACTACTATCATGGAAAAGTCATGTTGAAGAATAACATTTATTTGCAGCGTAAATAAATTGGTATTATATCATATGATTATTTTTATCTCTTAATTCTGTTGTCAATTTAGAACAACTAGTCATTTAGGCGCAATTAAGAACTTGTTAAGAGTCAAAAATAAAATATATGGTTTAATTTCCGTACGTTACTACGATTACTTTATAAGATTTCCTTGAAAGATCAACTCGAGCCTTCACATCGTTGATGTTTCTATTTTTAGAGAAGGCTCATTTAATATGAAATTGTCGTTTTTTTTATAAATTATACCTCTTTGCTTTGTTATACAAACATGCACTTAAATAAAAACTATAAAAATTATCAAATAGACATAAATCATACTTAATATTATATAAATGCCTCGGAATTTGTTGTAAGGACAACTTACTTGCCTCCATATTCATTCACCTTACTACAGTTATTTATATACAAAATACGTCAACGAAAATAATCTTTGACGCCAGGTGTTTATCAGTTTTAAAGCCACTTGATGCCCACAGCTTCTCCCTTTTCCGAATTGCGTCTATCACGGACATTAGCACTTCAACCTACACTAAACTTACAATGACTTTATTCATTGAATAGTAAAAAATCATTATTATAAATTAGGGCTGCAGAAATTAACGATCAATTTCTCGATTAATCATTAAAAAAATTTAACGTTTATTTTATTTTAAAGTATTAGTCCACTTATTTGTCAAATTTTGAGATTAATGTTAGCCCTATTGTTTATTTGATTCGGGTATAATCTGAAACATTCTAGAAAATTCCTTAAATTCATTTTAGCTGGATCTAAAAACGTTTAGCTTATTGTTTATCAGACGATAAATTTCATTGTAGTCATATTATTCAATTTGTTTAGCGCCTATCTTAAATATTCTCGAAAATTCCATTTTTTAATATTTGCAGGATCTGTTATTTTTAAATCCCTTATATTAACCTAACCGCCGTCTCTCTCTCTCTCTCTCTCTCTCTCTCTCTGTCTTGGGCTAGCGGTCGGTCGGTCGGGTGAAAAAAACAAAAGTAAAAAATGACCCACTTTCCGTAATGCGATCGAGCTGAAATTTTGCACATAGACTCGTGACAACTAACAACGCATCGTATCAAAATTTCAGATCGATCGAACCTACCATAATTAAATTAATTCATTTTTAGGTAATCTCTATGTAACTTTATATTGCCGTCTGTTTTTGTTTACATTTTAGGGTTCACTTGTGTTCACGTCAGCCGTCGATGACCACATCTCGTGTTTAACACCAGGCGAAGTTCACTCAGTTTCAGGCTGTAAATGTTTGTCACGTTTGAACATAATCAATACTTTTAGATATGTCTCATATATAAGGAATTTATAGGCAAAAAAGTTGTTTTTACTGGGTTGTTTAATTAAATACCTTAGAAATCTATATTAACTTCGAAATCTTGTCATTCGTAGTCGAGCAGGTGGGCGGCTGTAAAACAAAAGTAAAAAATGACACACTTCCCGTGCAGACATCGAGCTGAAACTTTGAACAAAGACTCGTGTCACCTAACAATGCATCGTGTCAAAATTTCAGATCGATCAAATTTTAAATTAATGGATTTTTAATTATCTCTATATAACAAATGTAATTCAATTTCACAGTTTATTATTGTTTGTCTTCCACGTGCCAGTTGAGTTAACGCGTTGACGCTATCCATCGATGTCCACACCACCTCCCCCCTTCTTCGGGTTTAAAAGCCAGGGGAGATCAGTCAGTTTCAGTCTGTAAATGTTTTTCGCGTTTGAACATAATCAATACTTTTAGTTATGTCTCATATGTAAGGGATTTATAGTAAAAAAACTTTGTTTTTACGGGTCGTTTAATTACCACGTTTTTATTAACTTGCTTTCGTTCTGTCTGTCCAGATAGTTTTCGTTCGTGTCTGTCTGTCCACAAAAGTTCAAATTTTCCAACGTAAAATTAAACCACTTCTAATGGTCCTAGAGATCTGCAAATTTTACCACAGATAGATCTTGAAGAAAAATGCATTGTGTTAAAATTTCAGATGGATCAAATTTACCGTATTTAAATTAATGCATTATTTAGTTTATCTCTATATACGCATCTGTAACCGTCTGCTGTTGTTCAATTGCACGTGCCGAGTTCACCCCATGACCTCATTGCCGTGGTATTAAACGTTGGGTGGGCGCTGATGAGGTGTTTGCTAAAATAAATAGAGGTAAAAAAAGATTTTAAAAAAATACGTTTTTATTAGTGGATTAAAAAGAAGAAAATAAATAAAGGTAGTAAAGGATTTTTAAAACCACGTTTTTATAAGTTGACTAAAAAGAAGAAAATAATTTAAAACTTATAAGTTCAACTACTTTCAATTAATATGGCTAAAAAAAGTGGGGCGGGTGTTTATGAGGTTTAACATATGCTGTTCACTCATTCTCTCACTTATAGATCTCTCTTTTGCCTTCTAAATTATAAATCTTTAATTTTTATACCAAATACACGCCGCACTGTTTTAGTCATATTAAGTGAAAGCAATTGAACTTTTTAGTTTTAAATTATGTTCTTCTTTTTAGTCCACTTAAAAAATGTAGTTTTTAAAAATCCTTTTTTATCCTGTTTTACTGGAACATTTTTTAAAGTATTACCCCCATTATTTGTCAAAGTTTGAATGTAATATTAGTCGAATTATTCACTTGATTTGGATATGATCTAAAATATTCTAGAAACTTCTGTGATTAGATTTTCCGTTAGGTCTCTGTATGAAAACAGTTTTTAATTGGATAAAATTTAAAGTCTTATCCGATTTCTTTTCTGAGCAATTCTCAGTTTGGTAAACCTCACGGGATATAATGGCTATAATATTCTAGAAAATTATCTCTCTTTCTTTCAATATCTCCGTCTGTTTTACTGGTGCACTTTTTAGAGTTTTTAAACTAATTTTTTTGTCAAACTTTGAATATAATATACTCTTATCATTTGTATTTTCGAAGCTATTCATAGGAACTCAAATGAATATGAAGATTAATAGTAAATTCAGTAAATGTTACTTTGTGTTGATGAAACCTAGCCATATTTGGTTGATACCTTTAATATATGACCTGGAATCGGATCGAACGAGAAAAGGTGAGATAAACCATAATAGCATATCACAGGCAACGGGATCACATAATGCAATGGGATCATACTGGGGTAAATAAATGAAGACCGAAGTATGGTATCTGATCAGATGAAGGAATTTGACGAAAATGGGACATTTTTGGTATCATACTGGGGTATGTTATTCCATCAAAAAATGGGATCACCTAGGCTTAAGGGATTTTTTCGAAGCATGGGTTTCCCTTATGCAACGGGATCATAGTGGTAAAAAGGATTCGATAAAGAATGGAATTCCAATATGCAACAGGATACTTCTGGGATATGTGATTCCTTCGATGTATGACATCCGAAAAGGGGAATGAGATCACATTATGCAACAGGATGATAATTTCGTATGAGATGGAATCATATGTGGCAGCGATGTTTTACCAAAAGGGGGATACCCTTATGCAACTGAATATGACTGAGCTATGTGATCCCATCAAATTTGGTTACTTTATAGCGAAATAGATTTGATTCATGAATGGGATCCCATTACGCAACGGGAATATAATGGGGAATGTAATCTAAAAAAACAACATGGAGTGACATGGGGATTATACGGCTTAAAAAAACCTAAAATAAGGACCCGCTGGCCCTATCGGTACAAGATGTAAAGTTCAAAACAACAGTTTATTTAAATCTGGATCATGAAGGATGTATATGTTTTTCAATATTTTTTTAAAGGAAGAAATCAAATGGCTAAAATGTCTTAAACGTTTACAAATAGAGATTGGGAACCCCGGCTCCAAAAGAATTAAAATTTTCATTTTAATGTCCTATAATATTTTAAAAATAATATAGGCCATCAAATTTTTACTTTTCAGGCTTATTCAAAATCCATTTACACAGTATCCAAAGTAAAAAAAAACTCATAGAAGGTGAAAAATCTACATTTAGTCTCCATGCTACCAATGAGTAATCAATTCATTCTTGTTTGCCTGTAACCATAGCGGGAGTGTACTCAACAACTTCCCAAAGTTTCATGCTTCTACCTGCGCGGGAAGTTGGAGAATTAGTGATGTGTCAGATTTTAAACAGCTCATATAAGGAAAACAAACTACATTTTGGCCCCGGCCCCCCATGAGTGGGAATTTTAACATTCTGTTTCACCGATTATCGTCGTGAGAGTGTACACAACAACTTACCAAAGTTTCATGCTTCTACCTAAACGATAAGTTGGAGAATTATTGTTGAGTCAGTCGGTGAGTGAGTGAGGGCTCTGCCTTTTATTAGTATAGATATATAATTCGCCAGAAACTAAAGCATACACGATGAGAACACTTAAGCTTCACAATCCAAGGTCTCGAGACATGCAAACTGTGGTTGATTGAGCCACGTTCACTGACGTTCTTCTGGTTTCTGCGTTTTCCTGTTTTAGACCGTTCTTTTTCCCCTTTCTTTGCACTTTATATGAGCAATTTTGCGGCGTGTGCTACGCCGTGAGTCAAATCTACTTTTGATATAATTCATGTACATCTTAAATGTAATTTTCGGGTAAAGTACATTAAAATACTCACCTATATTATGAGAAATGACACTGACAAGAGCTTATTGACTGAGTGAGTACAACACAGCCTAAAAATAGAATGGGAATTCCAAATATGACTTGGGAATTCGAAAAAAAGGCAACAGATGTCAGCTTGCACAACATTCGTTTTTCTGTATAACGTATCAGACACGCAGGTGTATATTTTCCCTCTAACAATCCTTCTGAAGTTCTTACTGTCCTTCATAAAGTCAGTGAAAATCAAAGGTGCCCTGTAAGTGCGCCTGCCTATAATACATAACTTTTTTTTACCATCCTCAGAGACGTCACTAGGGGGGTGAGGAATGAACCGAGTGACGCAATCACAAGGGTTACCAGCAATATGTAAAATGATGTATGTACCCGTTATTAGCACTTGCTAGTTTATAGGGTAAGTCGTAAGGGCAAGACTCAATGATCTACCCCACTAGGTGACACCAACCATCGTGACTACTGTGGCCTTCCTCTAAGCCATAAGAAACTGGTAACTGTTTTTGCTGTTGTTATTGTTTGTTTTGTTGTTGTTTTTTTTTGCTTGTAATGAAAAATTGAACTAATTTAAATTCATTACAAAGTTAAAATTGTCATACAGCAATTCAACTATGTGTAGCCGAGTGGTGGCAATATTGGTAGTTTTCATAAGACTAGCTGTTCAGCTAATAAAACAAATAACTCGATGCAGGTAATTTAAGGACTATAGATGCATATAATGTTTTATTTGACTTCTAGAAGTAAGTGTACTTTAATCTAACAGGAAGGCTCTTTGCCGAAACTTTCGCTGTTTTGTTACGTAATATCAGGTTAACTCATACCCTGTTTACATGTTATCCATTTACTAATCTAAAAGCCTGATTGCAGTCTCACCCCCATTGTGTTCAGCTAATGGTGCAGGCTTGGCCATAGTTTTATAATCCCTACGGGGAACTGTGGATGCAAGAAGCTGTGGTACATGGTTGGCATGGGGTAGCCACGTTTCAGCATATTCATACCAAGCAGCGCTGGTGCCTCTTTCTTCCGCACATGCTGTGGTTGGCTTAATGGTGTTAGAACAACAAGGAAAGGGACGTCACTCAATTATCCCCAGAACACTTGCACATCGAGAGTTGTCACCCCAAAGTATGGTACCTCATCCCCAATAAAGGCGTGTAATCTGATGGAACCTGTGTCAAGAGTGAGATGGCCAAGAAGATGCGATAGCCAGGATTCTCTAATGATGCTTACTTCGCTACCAGTGTCGATCAGCGCCGCAACCTGGTGACCATTTATGGCTACATCCAGAGTGGGGCTGGCACCGTCATTCCTATCGACTTCATTGTTATGCATCGGTTAACAGAAGTGTGAGAAGGATAAGGTCTTACGGATGAATGTTGCAGTTGAGGCACTTTTTGGTCTGAATGATGCTGACGCATTTGTTGTCTATTGGTGTGTGAAATGTTTCACGGTGTTTCGCGTGATAGTCGTCTTCGGAATGTTCCTTCAGTTTACAGCATAGGCAGTGTTTGGACTAGAACTTATGTTGTCGTTGGCCCAAATGAGGCCGACAAGGTGCTGCGGGACTGTGGACAACGTTAGTGTCCATGTTACCTCGGTGCTAGTGCACTGACTGGTGGAGCCTCTCTGTCACAGCTGCTACCTGCTGGTCTATGTGGCCCATTAGGTTTTGTGTCACATGTGCCCAGTAAGGGAGAGGGGCTGCTGAGAGCTGTGCAGTGGCGGTGGCATCAGATAAGTCTTCCCTAATCCCCCTCTGGGCTTCTTTAACAGCATCTTCAAAGGTGCTGCAAGTGTTTAGCCTGGCGTAAGATTTCACTTCACGTCGCAGGGCTGCCGGCTATAGAACTTGGCAAATGCATCCAGCAGTGTGTCATCTGAAAGGATGCCTGTCCGTGCTGTGTTGGCTAAGGTAAAGAGATTACGCATATTGGCTGTATAGTCCTCTACCATCTCACCTAAACCAGGCTGCCGTTTGTAGAACGCAGAGGCCGTTGTGGGGGTCATCACGTTTTTCACCCCATTTCTCCACTATGATGCACAGCAGTTTGCCTGGGGTGTTGATTTCTGACGGCACCAGCTCTGGGATGTCCTGTTGGGCACGCCCATCCAAGGCGCCCATGATCTAGGACGCACGGGATGTAGCTGTAGTGACAGTCGAATTTCTTTTACGAACTGTTCTGCCCCGCTGTCACCCGTAAACTTTGGTAACTTGGGCAGTCGAATAAACTATAACGGTTCATGTACCATTGTTACGAATTGTTTCCGCTATATGTTCCTTATAATTTCAAACAGTTCACTATGTAGCACAAACTATCTTCACTTTATCCTGCCGACGACGCCAAAATTATGTAGCCGAGTGTTGGCTATGTTGTTAGTTGGTTATTGTTAACTACTTCACACAACTATACACTTATGAAGCTCTATTGGAAAGAGTAATTTTTAAAAATTATTTTTTAAAACAATAATGAGCAAAATCCTTTTAAGAATTGGTATAAGGTCATTATGGTCAAATATTTATAGATTTTCATGTTCCAAAATGTGTTTATAAGAAACGTCCATTTCTTAAAAAAAAACTTAATTGATTAGAAATTCTGTAAGCTGTCGTTGAAGGGTTACCGTATTTCAAGGTATTAATAAGGGACAGACACACATGCGTACAATTTGTTCCTTATCTTTTTTTTTGTTGGGGGTTTGGGTGGGGGTTGTAACTATCTTGTTAATATTTGTTTCATCTGGAGCGGCTGCGTATAGCAAAAACTAACAAAAAATATCAAGAATTTCACTTATTAATTTAAATATCATTATAGTTTGTTATTGGAAAATTCAAACAGGCTAAATCAAATTAACGTAAATTTAAAAAAAAGGTATGATTCTGCCAAAAATAACCACATATTTAAATGAATATATCGATAAAAATATTACATTTGAATACCAGGGTATTCAAATAATATATATTTGCCATTTAATGACAAGTCATATTGAAGGAAACCTTTGACAGTTCAATACTGTAGTTAGCTCCCCTTGCACATATTATTTTAAGGCGATTGTAGATTTTCATCAAATACCTAGTCCTAATCAACATTATAACCTCACATGTGTACGTAGTCAATACAAATCTCGTAAGCTGTGGTGTCACGCAATAAATCACCTGATGCTGCAGTGCTTATGCTTTTAAAATATTGCTGTTGAGTTTGTATCATTTTGGAAAGTTTGAAAAAAGTGGCGCACTTATCTCCTATCATCTATATATATATAATTCTCTTCGCAAAACCATGCCGGACACAACCACACAAGCATGTGCAAACGAACATGACGAATGTATCGAGTCCAACAATGGTCCTTGCGTTTCACTTGCATTGTTCCTTCACGGACTAATGTGAGATTCGCAGTGAACTGGTTATCACCTCCGCCTTATACGGGGAGGGTCCTGGGTTCAAGCCCAAGCTAAAACATTGTTTTTAATTTATAAAAATGTCTGTTTGTGACCGTTCTTTTACCCCTTTATTGCCAACATGGCTGACCCTCGCTAGGGTGGCCAATCACAGTTTATGGTTGGCAAGCTAATGTGGTAAAGGGATGTGGGCAGGTAGATAACCACAGTGCGAATGTCTCGAAACAAACAATGAGTCGGCAGTCCCCCACCCCCCCAAATCGACGTTCACTCGCGTTGTGTTGATTTCTTCGTGCTTTAGTTTGTGTCCGTTCTTTCTCCACTTTCTTTTCACCCTCCATGAGCAAGTCTGTGACGTATGCTACGCCACGGGGCGTCTAGTGATTATTATACTCTCATCTAACACACCATAATAGCTAAGCTATTTTTCAAAATATTGTTTTTAAAAATTACTTTAATAAACTATGGCCAGGATAGTTTATCAAATATAAAACAAAATTTAATTAAAGATAAAAACTATAATTGTGGTCATTCAGTAGTTTGAAAGACATGAGGGGTACACCATTGATTGTCAGGAGTGTGAAATATAAAAAAAATTCGTGGATTTTGCATTTATTGTGATCTTTATAAAATTTAAAGACCACTAATATCATGTTTTCTTTTCAATATTTGTAATATATTCAACAACAACAACACAAAATAATTACAAAATTCTTAATGTTAGTTTATCCTTAACTGGGTGACACCTATGCTTGTGACGCCTCTGGTTTAACGTGCCTGTAAAGCATGCTGCATTAATTTAGGCTACCAGGCTACCATTTTACAAGGAAGCAAACAAATTTAAGGAAGAACAAATTACGTCGTATATACAAGTATTATAATACATGTTGAAATATAAATAAGTGACGTTTTGTCCCTTACCAGAAAAGCAGAGAACCTGTTGAGGCATGGGAGGGAAAATTATTCAGGACTATATGCAACTTTGAGTATAATCAAAGGTTGGAGGGTAGTCCACATCAGTTCCCTGACTTATTTGGTGGCTTATTTCTGGTGTGCATTAACTGAGATAATTACTAATGAAATAGTTATTTGTGAATTCATTAATTTTTTTTTCCAATGAGCTCTTTTTATATTATACTAGCAGACCCGTCGTGCATTGCAACGATCAAAGTAACAATGAATAAATTTAAAGAAACCAATGAGTGGATTTTAAAACAAAAACTTCTGCCATAAACCTTCGCGGAAAATTGAATAGGGAATACAATTATTAACGTGCAGTAAAAAAAAGAAAGAGACTTTTTGGGCCCCCAGCTCCGAGGGAATCACATTAGGACTTCAGTGCCCTATAGTAATTTAATATAGGCTCTTAAGTTGTTATATACTAATTTTGGTCAAAATTCAGTTATTTTCTCATAAGCTAACGCTGAAAATAATTTTTATATAACTAATATAGAGGGAAAACTGACATTAAGGGGCCACCGGGCCCATTCGGTGCAAGATGTAAATTTCAAAAACCTCTTCATTTTCAATCAGTTTCATAATGGATATATTTCTCAAGGTCTTTAAAAAGTGAATAGGAAAAACATATACTAAAAAAAGACATTTGGGGCCATAGGCCCCAAAGAAATTAACATTAGAAGTTCAGTGCCCTTAAGTATTTTAAAATGGGCTTCCAAGTTTTTGCATACAAAGTTTGGTTAAGAGCCATTCATTTACTCAGTAGCTAACGAAAAAAACCAACTAATTTTTATAGAGCTTATATAAGCAAAAGTGACATTAAGGGCCCAGGGCTATAACGTTAAGAGACCTTTTCATTTCAATATGGATGATAATGGATGCATCTATCATTATTTTTCAAGATCGCTAATAATTGAATGGGGAATAAAATCTTTAACGTTTAAAAAAATGCATTTTGGGCCCCCAAGCCTGAAGGAATGATCATTAGGAATTAACTGCCCTATATTATTTTAATATTGGCCGTCAAAGCTTTATATACGAATTTTGGTTAAGATCCATCAAATTTATACATTAGCTAACGCTTAAACTAATTTTTATATATCTCATGTATGCAAAAAAAAAGAAGACTTTATTTTCCCCCGGCACCCCTTGGGATTTAAATTTAGAAAAAAAGGGCCATTTACCATCCCAGGAGCTTACTAAATAGTCTCTAAAAGTTTCGTGACGATCGGGTGTATGGTTTAGTCAGCTATAAAGGACATGCACACACACACACACACACTTTCATTTTTTATATATATAGAAGAAGAAATTTAGGGATTCAGGGTCCATCCCGTGCAAGGTGTCAATTTCACAAACCTGTTCCTTTTAATTCAGTTTCATCATGGATATATTTCTCAAGATCGTTATAACGTGAATGAAAAAAAAGATCTTAAACATATACGAAAAAAAAAGTTTTTAAGGCCTCCGGCCCCAAAGAAATTGACATTAGAAATTCAGTGCCCTTATGTATTTTAATATGGGGTACCAAGTTTTTGAATGTATAGTTTGGTTAAGATCCATTCAATTACTTAGTAGTTAACGCATGAAACAAATTTTATAAAGCTCATAAAAGCAAAAAAAACTACACCAAGGGCCACAGGGCCCATTCTGTGCAAGACATAAAGTTCAAAACATCTGTTCGTTTCAATATGGATAATTATGGATGAATTTATTGTTTTTTTTTCAAGATCGTAAATAAATAAATGGGGAATAAATTCTTAAAAGTTTGAGAAAATTTTGGGCCCCCAGGCCCAAAGGAATGGTCATTGGGAGTTTATTGCTCTATAGTATTTTAATATTTGCTGTCAAGCTTTTATATACAAAGTTTAGTTAAGATCCATCAATTAACACAGTAGATTTATGCTTAAACTAATGTGTATATAGCTCATATAAGCAAAACATGAGATTATGGGCCCCCGGCGCCCCATGAGTGTTAAATTTCAACAAAAAAGTTGCCAGTTACCATCCCGGAGCACACTCAACAGTCTCGAAAAGTTTCATGACGACCGGGTGAATGGTTTAGTAAGCTACAAAGGACATGCACACACACACACACACACATACATACATACTTTGATTTATATATATATATATATATATAAATTAATAATTACAAAGTTTACAAAAGAAGAAACGATATTAAGGGCCCCGCCCCAAAATGAGTGATAATTTATATTTTTTATTGACATTGTACTCAAGCTATATTTCTCAATATCGTGTAAAATTTAATTTGGAATACAATTTTTAAAGTTTAGTAAAAAAGACATTGGGGGCCCCCATCTACGAGGGAATTGACATTAGGAGTTAAGTGCCCTATAGTGATTTAATATAGGCTCTAAAGTTTTTATATAATAAGTTTGGTCAAAATCCAGTTATTTTTGCGTTATCTAACACTTAAACTAATTTTTGTGAATAGCTAATATAGGGAAAATAAACGACATTAAGGGGCCCCCGGGCACATCCGGTGCAATACGTCAATTTCAAAAACCTGTTCATTTTAATTCAGTTTCATCATGGATATATTTCTTATAATCGTTAAAAAGTGAATGGGAAAAATATCTTAAACATTTAAGAAAAAAGAAATGGACATTAAAAGTTCAGTTACATTTGTTATTTGAATATGGGCTACAAAGTTTTTGGTGGTCGGACACTTCGACCCCGGACGATTCGACCCCGGACGGTTAGACCCTGCCAGTTCGACCACAGGACTTTTCGTCCACAGGACGTTTCGACCCCCGGTCGGTTCGACCATGGGCGGTTCGACCACGGACTATTCGACCCCGGGAAATTCGACCCCGGACAGTTCGACCACAGGACGTTTCGGCCCCAGGACGTTTCGACCCCGGACATTTCGACCCCTTCATATCTACACCGTATAATTTTTAAATATTTTTTTAAAATATACTTTTAAAAATTGATTATTTTTAAAATTAATTTTTGGTATAAAAATAATTTAGCTTAAAATTATTATCCCTTTAAAATTAAATACAATTTGAAATCGTTGTTTGTATATACACAGACAACCAGTGAACATTCAACGCGAATTCATGATTGTGATAAATGCGCCGTTCCTCTGAAATAGAAAGTCTTTCAAAACCTACCCAACTCCAACCCCACCCTGTCTGATGTAATCGCACAATACAAATGCAACGTGGTCAGATAGTCCTTTCTAAAGGTGCCTACATTCTCTCTGCCCCCACTAACTCTATTTACCCTGCCAGCACACAGCTTGCTGTTGTGGTCACTGGGTCTAGCCTTCGTAACATGTGATTATGAAACCCTCGGACGAAATGTAAACAACAATGACGTAACGTTCTGTCAGGTCATACAAGTCCAGCAGCTTTAGTGTTATTGTCTGCTAGGCGGCGGTATTAACTATTGAAATTTATGAACATTAAATACTGACAACTTTGTTAGTTAGTTAGTTAGTTCCTCTCGGGCCGAAGACGGCGCATAGGGCAGAAGTCATTGATTTCCATTTACGACGATCCGTCGCCAATTGTATTAGGTCTTGATTATTTCTTAGACCCATGGTTGAGCTTTATCTTTTGATTGTTCCACGTAGGGTTTCTTTTGGTCTTCCTTGTTTTCTTTTGCCTTTTGGTGTCCATAGGAAGGCCTGCCGTGGTAGTCTTCTCTCGTCCATTCGAAGAACATGACCGATGTAATTCCAACGCCTTCTCCTTATAAAGGTTGACACATATTCTTGGTTGGTTTCTTCTCTTATTGTTTCATTTGATTTAAAATCACAACTTTGTACTTCTTATTAAAATCAATATTTCTGCTAGGAATGTATACACATGTTAAGGAACACAGAAACAGAAGTGAATGCAAAGGGCGCGGGGTTTGTAATGGTTTTAGCGACTGCGTTCAGCATATCGACACCTTTAATAAAAAACATAATAGATTAAAATAAAAAAATAAAAAAAGCAAATTTCATTTCTAAATTATTTCTGTGTATACAAAGTTTGGTTAAGATCCATTCATTTACTCAGAAGTTAGCGCATAAACTAATTTTTATTTAGCTCATATAACATAAAAAACGACATTAA
Organism: Ampullaceana balthica; assembly: GCA_944989445.1. NCBI lineage: Eukaryota > Metazoa > Mollusca > Gastropoda > Lymnaeidae > Ampullaceana > Ampullaceana balthica. Next base: position 42,433 of record CALYLW010001395.1, on the reverse strand, counting down.
GGGCCCCAGGGCTCATTTAGTGCAAGATATGAAGTTAAAACACCTCTTTATTTCAATCAATTTCATAATGGATACATTTATCTAATATCTCTCAAAATCTTTAATAATTAAATGGGGAATAAAATAGTAACCGTTAATGAAAATAAAATATTTGGGCTACCAGCCCCGAAGAAATGGACATTCGGAAATTAGTGCTCTATAGCATTTCAATATTTGCTAACAAGTTTGATTAAGATCCATCAATTTACCCAATAGCTAACACTTAAACTAATTTTTATAAAGTTAATGTACGAAAAAAAATCACATTATGGGCCCACGGCGCCTATGAGTTCTAAATTTTTGAAAAAAATGTAACCTATTACCATCCCGGGAGCGTACTCAAAAGTCTCCAAAAGTTTAATGGCGATCTGATGAATGTTTCAGACATATATACTTTATATATATATATATATATATATATATATATATATATATATATATATATATATAAAAAATATTTATATATATATATATATATATTATAATGATATATATGTTACAGGCAATGTGTTAAATTAGCCATTCTATAGAAGCCTAGGCATTCTATAGAATGCCCGATTTCGTTTAGGCAAAGTGTAAAAAGAGCACAACAAAAGAATTTATTGATAATTACGTAATTTAAAGATGAATTAATACAAAATAATGCACATGATGTGCTGTTCATTAATTTAATTACGGTACATTTAATCGATCTGAAATTTCGATACAATACATTGTTAGGTGACACAAGTCTATGTGTACAATTTTATCTCGATAGCATTACGGAAAGCGTCATTTTTTACTTTTGTTTTTCAGCCCGACCACGACAAGACGGTGAAGTTAATATAAGGGATTTAATAAACAACCCTTAAAAACAAAGTTTTTTTTCTATAAATCCATTATATTTGAGACAGAACTTAAAGTATTGATATGTTCAATATAATACGCAACGCGCGACAAACATTTACAGACTAAAACTGACTGATCTTCCCTTGATGTAAAACAGACGGGGGAAGTGGTCATCGATGGCTTGACTGAACTCCAGCCCGTGAAGGTGAACAATACAAGACGGTTACATTTAATTATATAGAGATAAAATTTACTAAAATTGCAGAAAACGTAATTACGGTACATTCGATCGATCTGAAATGTTGAAACAATGCATTGTTAGATGACACGAGTCTATGTGCACAATTTTAGCTCGATAGCGTCACGGGAAACGGGGCATTCTTTAAAACTTTTTTTGTCCGCTCGACCGATCAAAAGATCACGACATAGAAACAAGCCGTTTAAGTTAATATAACGGATTTAATAAATAAACACTCGTAAAAAAAGTTTTTGACCATAAATCCCTTATATATGAGACATAACTAAAAGTATTGATTATGTTAAAACGCGACAAACATTTACAGATTGACACTGAGTGAACTCCCTCTTGGTGTAAAACACGAGATTAAGTCATCGATGGCTGGCGTGAACTCAAGTGACACGTGGATGTAAACAATAGCAAATGGCTATTGGAAGCTGGTGCTTGAAGGAACAAGAGAGGCTGGTGCTTGAAGAGAGGGAGAGTTACCAAATCAGTTTATTAATGACTTTTATATTGATCCTTTGCTGCGACTTATAAATAGCTTTGCTTGTTTTATGACTGTATTTAAATGTATGTTACATTAAATAATTTATAAGTAGGCTGACTATTAAGCTCATCTATTTTGTATATTAATATTTAATAACTTTTTTTAATATTAGGATTAAAAAAAAACATTTCAAATTATTTAATTTTGATATAATACAACTTTTCTGCTCTTATATGATCATATGAACCATTGCACATATCCAAACTCGCTTGTATTTTAAATATATATATATATATAGAATGGGGTAATTCAATCTTTAAATAGTTACAAATCAATAGCTATTCCTTATTTTCATGCATAGTCGTCAACTTTAGGGATATGTGTGATTTTTTAAAACTCTTTTTTGAAAATGACTAATTTTTTAAATTTTTTTCAGAACACTTGCATTTTTCTAACCGTACATTTATTTTCATTATTGAAGTTGTGGATAAACAATTTATTTCTGTTATTTATATTTAGTTACCCTTCATTTTGATATAATTATCTTGTATCCCGGTTCTTTGGCTAATTTTTATTTTTTCTGTTTTTTACCTCCCTTGAAATTTTTATAAAAAAATGATGCAAATCCGTTTCCAAGTCAATACATTTTTATGAATAAATTATTTTGTACCCCTGAAACAACTTGAGTTTGTTCTCCACATACTTTTGATTGAACTGAGAGTGAGTAAGTTGGTATAAGTAAAATACTTTTACAGATATAGTCTTTCAAAAACATCACTTTTTAGGTTGCGAAAAAAACGAAAAAACTTCAAATATTCATGCCTTTGTCATTTATAAAGATACTAGTGTATTACCCGTCAAAAATGACGGAAGTTTTCAAAATGGATATATTTCAGTTTTCCTAATTGTCCCTTTTGCCTGAAAGCCGCAAAGTAATAATCATAAAATGTTGAGAACAAGAGAGAAAATTTAAATATATTTTTTTCAATTTTAAGCGGAACTTTGAAAATACCGTTTCTTTTGGTTTTTTTTGTTGTTGTTGTGTTGTTGTTTTTTTTGGGGGGGGGATGCAGTGTTTTTTTCAAGGCTATTTTTTAGCGGTGTGCTTTCTAAAATCTAGAGTTACGAACGGACATAGCAAAGTATATATTTTGATTATATATACGAATATATGTGTAATGAAAAAACCTTCACGCTTAGGCTTCGCGTTATGTATGTTTGCATGAATATTAATGATATAATTATGATAATAGTCAATGCATAGTAAATTACACACAGCATAAAGTGATAAGTAGCAAAGAAGTTTGAAGTTTGAAGTATTAATAAATATGGATGAGGAATTAGGCGGACGTTAATAATAATAATAATAATAATAAATTGATTATTTATATAGCGCTGTATCCCAGTAAGGAACTGGGCTCACAGCGCTTTACATGAAAGAAATAACATACATATAAGTATTAAATTAACTTTCATATCACAACAAACACAAAAAATTACAGTACATTATACATAAGCTACGTTAATCATTTACAAGAAATGTTGTTTCATTAATTTTGAAAATAAATTTTGAAAAGATGTGTCTTAAGTGCAGTCTTGAAGGACTTGGTTGTTTGAATACCACGTATGTGTAATGGTAGAGAATTCCATTGTTTGGCTGCACAAAAAGAGAACGACCTTTCACCAAATGTTTTGGTGCGTGTCGTAGGAACAGAGAGAACGCGTGTGTCTGCAGAAGATCGTAGCTGGCGAGTGGGTGAGTAGACCGACAAAAGTTCAGTAAGATACGATGGGCATGAGTCCGAAAAGAAGTTGTGACAGAGAACGGCCAGTTTGTAATCAATACGGGCTTGTATAGGCAGCCAATGAAGTGAGCGAAGAAGTGGAGTAACATGGTCATGTTTTTTTGCCTTGAGCACCAGTCTGGCAGCTGAATTTTGAACTTTCTGTATTCTTTCAATGCATTGTTTTGGCGCACCTGACAGAAGAGAATTGCAGTAATCCATACGAGCTAGTACAAGAGCACAGACTAGAGTTTTTGTGGCACTAACTGTTAAGTAATGACGGATTGAGCTGATCTGACGAATGGCAATGTAGGCAGAGCGACAGATGTGATTGATGAAGTTGTTAATAGACATGTTGTCAGAAATAATGAAGCCAAGATTCCTAGTCGATGTTGTGAACAGAATATCCGAACTGGATACGTGAATTGACTTCGGAAGAGACAAAGTACTGCGTGATTTATTGTTGCAAAATAGAAGTGCTTCAGTCTTGTCATCATTCAGCTTGAGTTTGCTTAACGTCATCCAAGACTTTACTTCACCAATGCACTCCTGCAAACAATTGGACAGCGGAGTCCATATTAGAGGGATCAGTGTGATTATATAGTTGAGTATCATCTGCAAATGATTGGCTTTTAACTGAATGCTTTTCGAGCAGTAGAAGTAGTGGTCTTGTATACAGTACAAAAAGTACCGGACCCAAAACAGAGCCCTGAGGCACACCATAAAGCAAGTCAGCTGTGTGAGAGATACAGCCATCTACTGATACTACCTGTGATCTGTTAGATAAGTATGATTGAAACCAAGCCAGAACTGAGCCAGAAATTCCAAAATAATTTTGCAGGGTTTTCAGCAGTATTTGATGGTCGACAGTGTCAAAGGCTGCACTAAGATCTAAGAGGACCAATATAGAAATTTTCCCACTGTCCAGTGCGAGCAGGAGGTCATTTGTTACCTTCAACAGAGTGGTCTCTGTGCTGTGAGAAGGTCTGTAGGCCGACTGATTAGGACTTAGAAGAGTGTGGTCATTTAGATAAGAAAAAAAAGTTGTTTTAAGACTAGTTTTTCAATGACTTTCGACAAAAATGAAATATTAGACACAGGTCGATAGTTGTTTAAATTGTTTTGGTCTAACCCTTTTTTTCAGCAAGGGTTTTATAATAGCAGATTTACATAATGAAGGAAAGGTGCCAGATTTTAGACTTTCATTAACTATATTTGTTACTGTTGGGAGTAAGAGATCTAATGACTCAACCAATAGTGGAGTGGGGATGGGATCAAGAGGGCAGGACGTTGGCTTAGATTTTAGAATAATACTTTTGACCTCATTTTCCGTAACAGACTGGAACATGTCAAAGCCTGACCTCACAGCAAAAGAAGGAGATAAATCATGTGGTGGCAACAACGTTCTGTCAAGTTCATCACGAATTTTAGCAATTTTTGTTGATAAAAAAGTTACAAAATATATCTGGTTGCTGATGCAGGGGATACACAGAGGGAAGGACCATAGCTTTACCACTCCCTCTGAGGTTATTGCATACGTTAAATAGCTGCCTACTAGTACTACTTGTGATTAATTTTATTATTAAAATATGATGTTTTTGCTTGATGTACAATATTAGTAACAAATCGCTTGGCAGCGGAATAAATTTGCTTATGGACGACAAGTCTCGACTTCAACCAAGTCTTTTCTGCTATACGTCGAGCTTTCTTGGCGCGTCGAAGTTCTTCCCTTATTGTTGAATACCACGGAGCTGATCGTGTTGACTTGACATTGTGGCGGGTGACAGGGGCATGTAAGTCCAGCACAGAGAGTAGTGTACTATTCAGTTTATCCAAAGTGGGGCACAGGTCAGGGGACACGGCCACACTTAGATCTTGCCGGAAGGCGTCGCGATTCATGGCACGCAGATTGCGAAGGTCCCTGAATTTTGTGGGAGGAGGGGGGGCAATCACCCTAAGTTCACAAATAACACAAAAATGATCCGAGGACAGCTCTTCTGTTACGATTGCGGATTTGACAAGGCAATCATCAAGTCTGTGCAATACCCAATCAATTATATGTCCTCTATTATGGGTGGGTTTATCAATCATTTGATCAATGTTGAATGAATCCAAAAGCTCGACCATCTTTGCTGTCATGGGATTCTGCAGTTGATCATAATGAATGTTCATGTCTCCTACTATCATGTAAGTACCAGACAGAGTGTTGGCATGGTCCAAAAGTTCCTGGAATTCCTCAAGAAATTTGGCATGTGTTAATTTATTTTTTTTGCTCGGAAAGACACGGTAGATGCACATAAAGTGGATGATACGATGGGTCACTGACAATGTGATTTGAACTAACTCAAAGGATGTGTGCACAAATTCGAATTCTGTTACAAATGAAAGCTCTTGTGACAGCGTACTTCTGTTGACAGCAGCTAGGCCTCCACCTCGAGTGGCACGTGGAAATGATCGAACAGAATAGCCAGGTGGAGCAATATCAGCACACTTTCTCTCATCACCAGTTTGTTGAAACCAAGTCTCCTGAATGAACATGATGTCTATCCGCCTGTCCATGATAAATTCGCATACAGCGGTACGTTTGTCACATGGACCAAGTGACTGAGCGTTAAATGACGCGATGCAGAGATTTCTTTCTGTATAGTTGGGAGATGTTTTGATAGGTAAAACATTTAAAATGTTATAAGAACGTTGATGGCTGTCTACACCAACATGAAAATCAGAGTTAGGTCTTTGTTTGGAAATAAGGACAGGGATTCGTCTCTGTTTTCGTTTCCCACCACGAGATTTACGCTTCCGAGGAAGGTTTCGGCCAATACACAGATCTTTAAGTATACACACCAGTTCAGATGTTATGCGTGTATGCTTCGTGTTCATTGATACATGGCAATTTCGTGTGTAGTGTAATGGTCGCCTATCTGTGTGCTGTCAGCATTGCTATTGTTATTGTCGTGGGCTTGTCCGAACGTTGATCGTAAGAACAAAGATGGCTGACATTGTAGTCGGACAAAGACGTTTAGTCTTGCAAAGAAAAACAGCCAAAAAATAAACAATCCAACATTTTGAGAAATGAAAAAGGCAGCTCGTCCAAAACAGGGATCCATAAAGAACATCCTGATCCAGAAATAACAATAACAAAACAGTCCAAATACTTAAGAAATTCACAATTAAATAGGAGCTCGACGCTAGTCATGCCTATTAGGCGTAGCCACTTCCGTTCATCTTGCGACATTGAATAGTGCGCACCAATTATGAGTGCACCAATAATACAGCAGAGAGTGTTAAAATAAATTATGTGACTTTAATGTGATCCACATAAAGCACATCTGTGATTTGGAGCCGTTTAAGCTTCATTGATGGTTATGACTTGTAAGTTTATTCGCCCTTTTTTCCATACATTATTACCAAAACCTAACCAAAACATGTAAAAAATAAAATGTAATTTTAACAAATGTTAATAACAAATAACTATTTATTTTGTATGAAACATAGTAAGCAAAGTTTGTCATAGGATAACAGAAAAGATTAAATTATCAACAGTTAATCATATTTTAAATTTAATATACAGCACCTTTTCAAGATCTATTATGACTTGTCAGTTTATGCGCCCATTGGTCCATACATTATTACCTCTACATTATCAAAAACATTAAAAAAAAATTGTAACTATTTACAAATATGAATTACAAAGAACTACTTATTTTGCATTAAACATTTAAAGTAAAGTGTATCACTGGATAAAAGAAAATATTACAGTATCAACAGTTAATCGTATATACAATTTACTATAAAATGATAATAGTAAATGCATAGTGAATTGTTCGTTCGTCCGTCGATACGACGAGGACCACTCTAGTCATCCGAGGAATGTCAGTGCGTGCGCAGATGGCTGATTAGGCCGATCCTTGCACGGAAGGTTCGGGAACAGAAGGGACAAGGGACGAGTGGGACATCTCCTGGAGGGTTGACAGCATGGGCCTTTTGGGCTTGCCTCTTCTTTTCTGCGGCGGTTATCCGGATTGCCTCACATGCCCTGGTACCTTCGTGGATGGAAGAGCGCCAGGTGGATCGGTCCATCGCAGCTCGTTCCCACGTGTCTGGATTGATAGCAAACGCTTTCATTGAGGCTTTTAGTGTGTCTTTGAAGCATTTCTTTTACCCACCTTGGGACCGCTGGCCATACTGGAGCTCACCATAGAAGATTCTCTTTGGCAGTCTCTCGTCTGGCATTCGGACAACGTGCCCTGTCCAGCGAAGCTTGGTCTGCATCAGGAGGGTGAAGATGCTGGGGAGACCTGCCTTGGTCAGTACCACTGTGTGTGGAATTTCGTTCTGCCACTTTATGCCGAGAATCTTCCTGAGGCTTGTTATATGAAAGTGGTTAAGCTTTCTTGCATGGCGCTGATAAACAGTCCAAGTTTCACAAGCATATAGGAGTGTGGGGAGCACCACTGCCCTGTACACTTTCAGCTTGGTCTGGATGGTAATGCCTTTTCTGTTCAAGACATTAGGGTATAACCCGCCGAAAGTGGAGCCTGCTCTGGCAATTCTGACGTTCTATTCGTCATCGATGGTGACATTTTGAGATAGTGTACTGCCTAGGTATGTGAACCGGTGCACTGAGTCTCTGACCATTGACAGTGATGTTGGGCTCTACGTAGGGCCTTCCAGACCAAAGTTTGTGCAGGCGCTGGAGAACATGTGTACACTGCGTTGCATGTCGGATTCTGAGACAGCGTTGAGGGCACAGTCATCAGCAAACAGCAGGTCTCTGATGATGTCTGTCATAACCTTGGTTTTTGCCTTGAGCCTCCGAAGATTGAACAGCTTGCCATCTGTGCGGTACTTCAGGTTGACATCAACATCCTCGTATGTGAACGCCTCTGTCAGCATGGCGGAAAACATGAGGCTAAACTATGTTGGTGTCAGGACGCAGCCCTGCTTGACCCCATTTGTGATTGGGAAAGGATCAGAAGACTCTCCGCTGTCCTGGACTCTGGCCTGCATGCCCTCGTGGAATTGTTGCAACAAGACGATGAATTTCCATGGGCAACCGTACTTGGCCATGATCTTCCACAGACCCTCTCTGCCAACAGTGTCAAAAGCCTTGGTCAGGTCAACATAGGTGGAGAACAGGTCGAAGTTCTGCTCCTGACATTTATCTTGCAGCTGCCTGGCAGCGAACACCATGTCGATGGTTCCTCGCTCTTTTCGGAATCCACACTGACTTTCAGGCAGGATTCCTTGGTCAAGGTGGACTGTGAGGCGGTTGAGCAGGATTCTGGCAAGGATCTTTCCTGCGATAGAAAGCAGGGATATGTCTCTGTGGTTGTCACAAGCCTGTCTACTTACTTTTCGCTTATATAGATGTATGATGGTGGCATCTTTGAAGTCCTGCGGGATCGTCTCTTGCTGCCATATTAAGAGAAACAGCTGGTGGAGCCTTTCAGTCAGGGCTGTTCCCCCCTCCTTGTAGACCTCAGCTGGTATGGCGTCAGAACCAGGTGCTTTGCCACTGGAGAGAAGATAGATTGCTTTCTGGGTCTCGAGCAAGGTTGGGGGGTCATCCAGTGCTTTGTTTGTGGGCACTTGGGGTAGACGATTGATGGCTTCGTCGTTGATTGTCGAAGGGTGATTTAGGACGTCATCGAAATGTTCGACCCATCTCTCCAAGATCTTCTCTTTGTCTTTAATGAGAGTGTTACCGTCTGCGCTGAGGAGGGGGTTTGATCCTGAAAGCGTGGGGCAATATACTTCTTTCAAGGCGTCGTAGAAGTTTTTATAGTCACGCCTGTCTGCATAGCCTTGGATCTCGTCAGCTTTGTTGCCGAGCCAATCGTCCTGCATCTGACGGAGCTTCCGCTGAACAGTCTTGCGTATATTGTTGAGTGCATCTCTCCTTGCCGTGGACTTTGGGTTATTGAGGTGAGCTTGGTGAAGGTGGTGTTTCTCATCCAATAACTGTTTGATGTCTTCGAAGTTCTTATCGAACCAGTCCTTATGTTTCCTGGTCTGGGGCCCCAGGTTCTCTGTGGCTGTGGTGTAAATCAGCTCTCTGAGTGATGCCCAGCCTGCCTCCACGCTCTGGTTTCCCGGAGAAGTGGATTTCAAGCACTTTTCCAGAGCATCTACAAAGGACTGTTTGCAGCTGTCGGTATTCAGTATGGCAACATTAAGCCGTTTCGGGGCCTTCTTCCCTTGCGGGCGTCGTTTAGGCTGAATGCGGATGTTGAGCTTGGTGATGATGAGGCGGTGGTCTGTCCAGCATTCAGCGCCGCACATGGACTTCATCACTCGTACATCCTGCCTGTCCCTCTTCCTCACGATGGCGTAGTCGATAAGATGCCAGTGCTTCGAGTGGGGGTGCATCCATGACGTCCGGTTACGAGTGGGGAGACGGAAGATCGTGTTGGGGATCAGCAGTTCAAGTTCAGCGCAGATCTGGAGTAAAAGAAGACCGTTACTGTTGCATTGACCCACTCCTTGGTGTCCAAGGACTCCTTCCCAGGCAACGTTGTCCTTCCCAACTCTTGCGTTGAAGTCACATAGCAAGATGAGTGTGTCCGCCTTTGGAACGTCGGCAATGACAGTGTGAAGTTCTTCGTAAAATTTTGCCTTTACGTCATCTGGATTAGTCATGGTTCTGAGCGTAGGCACTGATGATGGTGAGGTTCTTCTTTCCAGTCAGTGGGAGCTTCATGGTCATGAGCCTGTCGTTCACTCCTTTGGGAAGTCCAGCCAGCTTTCGGACAAGAGTTGTCTCAACTGCAAAGCCAACGCCTGCCTCACGTCGCTCCTCGCTAGGTCTGCCACTCCAGTAGAATGTGTAACCAGATCCTCTTTCACAGAGCTCTCCTTCTCCCGCGAGCTTGGCCTTGTTCAGGGCTGCGATGTCGATGCAATATCTAGCGAGTTCTTTACCAATCAGGGCTGCTCTCCTCTGAGGTCTGTCTGCATCGTCTCTGTCCAGGAGTGTGCGCACATTCCATGCGCCCAACATAAGAGGAAATATTCTCGTTTTCTTCTTTTTGTTTCGACCGCTGGTATGGGATGGATGAAAAGAGTGACTTGCGCGGTGAATTGGATTAAAGTGAGAAGGAGTTGCACAGTTCTTCGATCTCACTCTCTCGCCCGAGGCCATCTTATCCAGCGGCAGGACTAAGTCGAGACGGCTGGTGATGGAGACGGGTGCAGTGGATTGCCATGATATCCTGTGTGTCTTGTCATGCCCTTAGCGTTCCTCAACGCTTTGCTGAGATTCGCCTTTTTGACCGTTGACCAAATAGTGGTTCCTCCGCTCTGTCCACCGAATCCAGTCTTCACGTGCATAGATAGACATATCTAGATCACCGAGGGTTTGAGGCGCTAACCAGGTTTAGCCAGTCAGTCGAAGCCGTTGCCCGGGGTGTGGCCACTGCGCACGTTGCTGTTTCTTTGAGCCACTGTGAAAAGCTGTGTGAAAAGTGGGGACCAGGGGTGGACAAACTACCCCCCTCCAGAGATCCTGTTGACTCATAATTCAGTGTGAAACATATAAGTTACACACGCCAAGACGACGCTCAAGTCAACAAAAGAACGCGCTCTACTTGAGCAAAGTAGTAATCATACATAAAGCAATTAATTCTAATTTAGAAATACAACACAACGATAACTTAATACAACCCTCAGATAGACATAAGGATAAAAACACCTTTCTTATTCCGTATGCAAGAACAAACACATACAAATTTTTCTTTTTCCCGTCCGGAATTCGGGTGTGGAGAAACAAGGAAAACCAACACTTTATCATTATTTAAATCACTAATAAAAATACAAGACTAAACACAAAGCATAGATAGGCGTAGGACGCAATAATCTATTGTATAGAAGGAGCGTCTGTAAACAGATAAGATAAGATAAGATATACACGTTTTAGGAATTCAAGTAAACGTTTTCATTATTGTCAAATCAGCACTTCTTCCAGTTCTCTATTAACAGCAAAGATTTTTTAAAATTCAAAATTAGTCTAAGACGCATTAAAATATTACATGTAAATAACAATCAAACAAAAACTATTGTGGGGATGAGTCCAATTTTTAGATATTTTATTTTAAAAAACATACACATATGCAATCTCAAAGTGAATAAATGAAAAACAAACGCTAAACTAAAGCATAAGATGACAAATTTCATTTGCAGTAATAAATAATGGCTTTGTAGTTCAAAACTTTACAACCAAACGATAACCAATTGTAAATTTCATGAACCGAAAAACGAATGATATACACTGATATAGAAAATTAAATTTATAATTACGTACATAATATTGACATGGACACATACACAAAAACGTACATTTAAAACAAAAAAATCATAAAAATATTAATCACATCAAATAAAACATGGCTCTTTTTACTTCGTTCCCTTCATACATTAATAAAAGCTCAAATAATGACGTCATGTCACTATATTTTATGGGGAGAAACACACTTTGTTAATTTCGAAAGCAACATTTTTACGTCTTTTCATTTTTTTTAAAAATCGGGAGTTACCTCGCATAGCGTCACGGGCAGAACGGGACGGACATGACAAAGATTGCAAATTATGTATGTTTATATGAACAAACTATGTGCCTACATTCTTAGAACTATTAGTATTTTAAAATAAAATATCTAGAAAATATGTGGGACCATTTTGAAATTTCGGTTTGTGATACCTATTTATAGATATTCCCTACTAGGCCTATCAATGGTTACCCGGGTATTAAAATAAAGCCCGGGTACCTGTGAAAATGTGGCTTCAATTATATTAAACGAGCCCAAACTTCGGCTCGCATACGGCTGTTTTGTGTTGACATTGCGGCTCGCGAAACAATTTATGTATGGAAATTCATTGTTTGAAATATATGGTTTGAAGTATCTCTAAGGAGAAATATCTGTCACGGTAAAATATCTGTTAACATGAAATATAATACGGTCCCGACAAGCTACAATTTATTTTGATAAATCTTCTATCTATGAACATGAAATAGAAATCGCTAACACAAAATGGATTTGTTTTCTTGAATGAGTCATATAAGGAAAATAAAACTCGTCTGCCGAAAATAAAGATGGGCTGCATGGAGATGAAAGAGGCTTTGTTTGTTTTTGTTAATAAAAACACCCCTACTTTGACAGAAAGTTTGCTTTGAAGTGCGCAGACATTTTGTTACCGATTGAGACTAGAAAAAATTGTTTATCTACCCCCTCCTCCCTCCACTCCTATAACCCGCACTCCCCCTTTTTTGTGTTCATTAACACGTGTTTGCCAAGCCCAAAAACTGATTTTAATAATAATAATACACCCAAAGTTGTCAGAATTTAAGATTAATAAACTAAACAGTTACTAACAGTGTAATATTGTTTAGTAGTCTGTCGTGTGGAGTCGCACCAAATGAGTTGACAGAGACACGGCAAAATGCAATCTTTGTTATTAAATTTTTGTCGGCGAAAGGCGGTAACACCAGCGTAATCAAATGCCATATGCAAAAAGTGGATTTTGACAAACCAACTGCAGCTCTACGCAATATCGTGGACTTTTTGGTGCATTAAAGTTCACAATACATTATTCCCTAGCTATTCACGGGGGTTACGTTCTTTAGCCCCCCCCCACAAAAAGAGAAAACCGCGAATTTGGATGCCGTTTTAAAATGCGTATGCATGAGATTATTTACGGTACTAAATGCTTCCCAAACACGTTACAAAGACACTCTAACTAATTAATACTATAATAATGTAGCAAATATTACATGCAGTGATGTATTTTACTAATGAAATAATAATAATATAAAAAACATGTAAATTTTGTGCTGCAGCAATATTTTAAGAAGAAAGAAATGTAAGTACATGAGGACATTAATAACGCATAGCATAGTTACCCATACTGCATTATTGTACCGTTAAGCCATATTCTGTGCGTGCAAACTATGTATTAGAATTAAAAGGAAATGGAACTAATATAAAAGTAAACTTAGACATATAAATACAGTACTCACCTTTTATGTAATAATAATAATACAGTACGTACGATGCTACAGAGTTAAAAGCCTAACCCGTGAAAATGCGGGTTTGCGAATAAGGAACCTCAAATAGGTGAGGGTATAATGTAGTATGTTATTGGAAGCATCCCGTTGGCTACTATGTGAAAGGAGGTGTAACGATGGTGGCTAGGTTGCATTGTATAGCGGTCATGACAGGGACAATTATGCGACGTTTCAAACGGGTAACCAGGTGTAACAGTTTAAATAAACCTCTGAACAGAATATAACCGGGTATAATCTGGCCTAGGCCAGAATATACCCCCGGGGTTAAACTGGCCTAGGCCAGAATATACCCTCTCAGGCCAGAATATACCCCTTGGACAACATGGGGATATATAGTAAAATTGATGAATGCCTTTTTAAACTTTCTCTTCAAGTTTAGCTTTGTCAGAGAAATTAAACTCTTTTCTTAAGTAGGAAAATTATTTTAATTAAAATCGATTATATAATCATGCTCAATTATGCTGCCGTAACGCTAGGAGACATCACTATGCTTTTTTAAATTGAAAATATAGACTTAAAGATCATATTAGTATTGGTTTCAGATTAACATTAACCAAACAACGCACGAACCTTTGACATCAGAATTTGGGAAGTGCAGATGGGACGTGCAGTTAAAAAATCATGTGGTGATTAGCATTGTCAAAAAAAATTATATCAATACCTAGTGTGCATTTCAGGAATATTTCGTATTTATCATAAAAGGACAAGTTACTTGGGCTTTCGCCCAAAAAGAATCTGGTCGCCGTAGGCGCCCTACAACCCCTATTATAAAATCCTTTGTGTACATTTAAGGAAGTTTAATATTACTAATTTATCATACAAGGACAAATTAGTTGGACTTTTGAAAAAGGTGGGCGCCATAGGCACCCTCAAAAATGTGGGCGCCGCAGATGCCATGGCGCCTCAGCACAACCTAGTAAAATAATAATCAACTACATAGTTTGCAATGTATGTCACGCCTGTCTGTCCGTGACGCTACTAATTTTAGAAAGCAGCGCACCTAATTACTGCACCAAAAATAACTCTTTTCTAACGTTCGACATAAAATTGTGCTATATATGAAAATAAAATGAATAAAATTAAAATAAATAACAGTTCTGTATTACATTACTATTTATTCTGATGTGTATTTTTTTTCGAAATAAATAGATTTCAGTTGAAATGTATTTATTTTGAATTCTTCCATCATTTGTTGACGGGTAATACACTAGTTATACAATATTTTACGACGAATGAAAGAAGCATGACCTTATATTTGAAAATGATGATGTGGTTGTCTCGTTTTAAAATATGAAATCTTATATAATTTCGACGATTTAAGATCAAAAGCTACAGTCTATACTAATAGTGGTCAACCCGTGGCTCGCGAGCCGCATGCGGCTCTTCTTTGTTGAAATTGCCGCTTGCGTGCAATTTATAAAAATATATTTTGCAAGGATTACTGGCAGATTTCCAAGCCAGGTTTAATGACTCATAGAGATTCAACTCGGCTCTCAACATTTTTTTTTATATTTTAAGATGGTTCTCAGTTACTACAGGTCTGACAAACCGTGGTCTATACAAATATTTATTGAAAGAGCGTTTTTCTTTTTTTTTCATTTAACATTAATTTAATCAAACAATACATTAAAATAATAATTTATGCTCGGTTATAGTTGTTGCTTTTCAAACACGTGCGAAAACTTTGGATTCCTTACCTTTATCTTAGCTTATCATTTACAGACGCTCCTTCGATACAGTATATTATTAAGTCATATGCTTATCATTAGTTATGGCAAGTCTTGCATTTTTATTAGAGTTTTAAATGTTGATAGTGTTGGTTTTCCTGGTTTCCTCAAGCAACCCATGCCACATTTTGATTCAAGTAGTCATGTTGTTGTTATGTAATCCCAGTGTTCATGTGTTGAATTACATTATCTTTGAGGAGGATGTGGTTGTCCTCTGTTCCTGTCAGAATGTAGCTTATGGCCTTGAAGTAACCGCCCCCTCCTCCCTTTTTTTTGTTTAACGGACGTTTTTAAAAAACTAGACATTTTCATGTCCCTCGCAGATTTGAAAACTTTTGAAGTGGATCACATTTTTGGGTGGCTTGTATGGTTTTAAAGAGCATTCATTTCTGAATCATAAAATGTATCGTATTTCAAATTCAGCCATATGTGTGTTTTTTTATAGAATATATAAAAAATTTTATGTTTGAAAAAGACCATGTCATCAACATAAAACCCATTCATAATTACATTCATATAAACAATTAAAATAGGTTAGTTAGTGTTATTATTGTTTTAATATGTTCATATGTGTTTTAACAGTATGTAAAACCATACCAATGGTTTATAGTTTTAACCAGTCACAGAAACCACGCATATAATCTGGACAATGGGTCAATCTGGTGTGTTATAACAGGATAACGTTTGGAAAAAAATAAAAATAAATAAATTTCCAAAAAATAAAGCTAGCCCAAATTTAAGGTGTCAACAAAATGTTTTCCTTAAAGCCTCCTCTTTTTTCAAACATGACTCCATACTCATTCACAAAACAGACACACACACACACACACACACAACACACACACATATATATATGTTCGTTGGTATCTATGTATGCATGCATGTATGTTTGTTTGTATGTATGTGTATATATATATATGTATGTATGTCTGAATGCATGTATGTATGTAAGTATGTATGTGAGTATGTTTATGTTTTTGTATGTATGTATAACTGCATTATTATGATTAAATTACAAAACATTTTTGGTGACATTTTTCATTTTAGAATGATCTAACAGTATCAAAGTATTTGCTAACAATATTTGTGTACCGAAATATATGTTACATTTGATAATGATTTAATAACTCTATTTATTCGCAACAATTTCATCGCTGTTCACTAAACTTTCCTTTGAACGTGTGTCGCAACATTGGGTTTAAATGTTAAATATTCACAATGGTCAAGAGACGGAACGGCGTCTTCATTGTAAAATTGTTATCTCAATGAGACATCTGTTCACAAACCTTAATTATGTGCAGTCATTACATGCTTACGTGCAGCTTTGTGAACGTACGAATTCTTTGGATTTCAAAATAGATTAAATGGAATTATCTTATTATATTATTAAGAAATCATAATTATAGGGCTATTTCTACTGTATTTTTAGGCCTAGCAATACAATAGTATATATTGTCCTATGGCGGATTAAGGGGGGGGGGCTGAACGGGCTAAAGCCAGGGGCCCCCGATGATTTAGGGCCCCCAAACTTAGCATATTTTATAATAAATGTGGACAACTGTATACATGAATTGCCGAAAATATGATAAATTAATAAAATCTCATCTATTAAAATGATCTCTTTTCCCACACGATAGTCTTAACAGTCAAAAAACCTGATTTGATAGGCTCAATAACAGAAATTATTAAAGAATATTATATATATATATTAAATTCACAACTGTAAATGAGCTCTCGTGGCCGAATGTGAAGTACTAAGGCTTATGGTGCAAGCGGTGACGGTTTCGATCCCCGGGTGGGGTATGCATTTTTTTTCATGTATTTTTTAATTTTATAAATTGTCTTTTACTCTCAATTTTAGGATATCGGCAAAAAGTTATTTCTTAGAATTCGGTTTTTTCATGAATATTCATTTTGGATGAATATTTACAAGTTACAGTCTTATATTAGCTGCTAGCAATCATTTTATCTAAAGGTACACTGGCTAGATAGGGCCCCAGTTTGAATTGCAGCCAGGGGCCCCGTGCAGTCTTAATCCGCCCCTGATATTGTCTATAGAACAATTGTGGCCAAACGGCGGCTCAAGAACCAAATATGGCTCTCCTGTGTTCGCTTTGCGTTTCGCAGGAAATTTATGAAAACAATATGTTACAGGGATTACTGGGAAATTTTCAAACAAGGTTTAATGACTCATGGTGATTCAATGCAACTCTCAACTATTTTGTTTAATGCTAAATGGCTCTCATTTTATACAGGTCTAGCCATCCCTGCTATAAACTAAACTTTGACACTATGCTTTAAGAAATATATTGTTTTAATTAAACAAAATATTTTCAAATATGTATGTGGTAATCAAATTCTAAAACTAAAATAAATAGCATACACGTATATTGCCAGTGACAGTGCTACTCACTAATACCACGAATACAGGTCAAACTTATAGTCAAGGTAAATTCGATTCTATAACTGTGACTTAAATTAAACGTTCAATAGCAAGGGTTTAAACTAGGAGTAGAAACAACAATTTTTCATTATTTTATGAAAGTTTACATCGCATTCAGTAACCGTCCAAGGTTTTATGCCAAACGGATGAATAAAATTATATTTACACAGATTGAATAAGAAAAAAAACAACTTTGCAATTTTGGTACCCAGCCCGATCGGTGTAAGATGCTAAAAATCAAAACAGCTATCCAGTGGCGTAGCTAGGGGGGGCGGTGGGGGGGCGGTCCGCCCCGGGCGGCACACGATTTGGGGGCGGCATTTGGGGGCATTTGAAAAGTACAGGCCTTTCGGACAACCAGACCTTTTTCTTTTGAAAGAGGAAAACCCGGGTGAAAATAAAATATTCGTATTTTCGAGTCGTAATTAACAGATTCTCAAGACATTTTTTTTATTACATACTGTTTGTTATAACTAACGCATAACCGTTAAGAAATTTAAAATCGTTTAAAAATTGTATCGATTTGTTTTGAAAATTAAGCGGTATACATCACAGATGACGCTTTTTATCAGAAAACAACACAAAGAACACATTACTGCTGGACCGAATATACTGTTAATATCGCCGCGACAGTTATTGCGTGGATTTTCGACATGCACAGAATCATTCGCGGAAAAGTACCCACATGACATTGTGGTTCAAATATTATGTTTAACTTGCAAGTAGTAATTTATATTACTGTCTAAGTTTAAGAAAATTATTCTAAGGTAATTTACAAAAAAATAATTTTTTGTTTTTCTTTGTGTTTTTTTTTCCATTAAAGTAGCACAAACAAAATGTGTGTGTTTCATTAAAATACGTTTATTCACTAACACTTTTATGCATATCCTATTAAAATAATGTTTAGATAGTTTGAATTAGTCTATTTTAGTGAAAATTATTACGATTTTTCACAAGAAAGATTAATCGCGATTGTTGTTTTTTTTCCCAATTTTTTTTTAATGGTGAAAATTTGATAAGATCGTGAATGGTGTATTCACAATTGAAGTAAATTATATATTGTTTTTGCTTTCAACTGTTAGATGATATTTTCCAATCAAATTTTAACACGGAAAATAGTTTTAACAAATAGTGGAAATTTAATCTCAAAATAAGTCAACACGAGTTGAGTCTACTGCAGATTCGATCATTTTCCCAATGGAAGGAATAAATAATTAGATAATAGAATTGGACATGGTGCAACATTTGATAATCTACAACAACAGAGTATTGATAAAGAAATAAGAAATAAGAACAACCCGTAAAAAACCAAGTTTTTGACTATAAATCCTTTATGTACGAGAAGTAATTAAAAGAATGTTCATTATAATACGCAGCGCCAGACCATCCAGAAATACAAAATTGCAGTTGTGTCGTAAAACATGTTTAATATAATGCGCACCGATCAGGAATATGTTTATAAAAAGAGCTGTCAATAAAATACGCACCTTATTGCACGACAGAAAGGTTGTTCAATATAATACGCACCGCGACGCTCTATCTCAAAAAATAGCATGATACATAGGAATAAATAAAATAATCTAAAAAATCAATAATTTAATCACGGTACATGCGATCGATCTGAAATTTTGATACATTGTTTTTATCATCGGTACAAAACTGCCTGCAAAATTTCAGCTCGCTATCTTGCGAGCAAGTGGGTAAAAAATCGATCAAAAGTTTTGGCGACAAGCAAGCAAGGTCGGCCGCAGACACCACGAGTTAATATAAAGGATTTAATAAAAACAACCCGTAAAAAACCAAGTTTTTGACTATAAATCCTTTACGTATGAGACGTAACTAAAAGAATGTTCATTATAACACGCAGCGCAAGACCATCCAAAAATACAAAATTGCCATTGTGTCATAAAACGTGTTTAATATAATGCGCACCGATCAGGAATAGGTTTATAAAAAGTGTTGTCAGTAAAATACGCACCTTATTGCGCGACAGAAAGGTTGTTCAATATAATACGCACCGCGACGCTCTATCTCAAAAATAGCATGATACATAGGAATAAATAAAATAATCTAAAAAATCAATAATTTAATTACGGTACATGCGATCGATCTGAAATTTTGATACATTGTTTTTATCATCGGTACGAAACTGCCTGCAAAATTTCAGCTCGCTATCTTGCGAGCAAGTGGGTTAAAAATCGATCAAAAGTTTTGGCGACAAGCAAGCAAGCAAGGTCGGCCGCAGACACCACGAGTTAATATAAAGGATTTAATAAGAAAAACCCGTAAAAAACCAAGTTTTTGACTATAAATCCTTTATGTACGAGAAGTAACTAAAAGAATGTTCATTATAATACGCAGCGCCAGACCATCCAGAAATACAAAATTGAAGTTGTGTCGTAAAACATGTTTAATATAATACGCACCGATCAGGAATATGTTTATAAAAAGAGCTGTCAATAAAATACGCACCTTATTGCGCGACAGAAAGGTTGTTCAATATAATACGCACCGCGACGCTCTATCTCAAAAAATAGCATGATACATAGGAATAAAAAAAATAATCTAAAAAAAACAACCCGTAAAAAACCAAGTTTTTGACTATAAATCCTTTACGTATGAGACGTAACTAAAAGAATGTTCATTATAACACGCAGCGCAAGACCATCCAAAAATACAAATTTGCCATTTTGTCATAAAACGTGTTTAATATAATGCGCACCGATCAGGAATAGGTTTATAAAAAGTGTTGTCAGTAAAATACGCACCTTATTGCGCGACAGAAAGGTTGTTCAATATAATACGCACCGCGACGCTCTATCTCAAAAATAGCATGATACATAGGAATAAATAAAATAATCTAAAAAATCAATAATTTAATTACGGTACATGCGATCGATCTGAAATTTTGATACATTGTTTTTATCATCGGTACGAAACTGCCTGCAAAATTTCAGCTCGCTATCTTGCGAGCAAGTGGGTTAAAAATCGATCAAAAGTTTTGGCGACAAGCAAGCAAGCAAGGTCGGCCGCAGACACCACGAGTTAATATAAAGGATTTAATAAGAAAAACCCGTAAAAAACCAAGTTTTTGACTATAAATCCTTTATGTACGAGAAGTAACTAAAAGAATGTTCATTATAATACGCAGCGCCAGACCATCCAGAAATACAAAATTGAAGTTGTGTCGTAAAACATGTTTAATATAATACGCACCGATCAGGAATATGTTTATAAAAAGAGCTGTCAATAAAATACGCACCTTATTGCGCGACAGAAAGGTTGTTCAATATAATACGCACCGCGACGCTCTATCTCAAAAAATAGCATGATACATAGGAATAAAAAAAATAATCTAAAAAATCAATAATTTAATTACGGTACATGCGATCGATCTGAAATTTTGATACATTGTTTTTATCATCGGTACGAAACTGCCTGCAAAATTTCAGCTCGCTATCTTGCGAGCAAGTGGGTTAAAAATCGATCAAAAGTTTTGGCGACAAGCAAGCAAGCAAGGTCCGCCGCAGACACCACGAGTTAATATAAAGGATTTAATAAAAATGAAAGAAAATTCTTCTCACAATTCTTGATATAATTAGATTCTTAGCTAAACAAAATTTGGCGTTGAGAGTTCATCGTGAAAGTATTCACCAGGAAGACATCAATTCAATCGAAAATATAGGACATTTTCTAGAGCTTTTGGACTTGTTGGCCAAGTACGACCCAGTATTATGTGAACATTTGGTACAAATTAAGATGGGTAATAAATATAGTGTCTCTTATTTGTGGAAAAAAGATTCAAAATGAATTCATAAACCTATTGAGAGGTGCAGCGAAAAAAACAATAATTGACCAATTAAAGCAAGCTAAAAACTTTTGTATGATATTTGACAGCTCTCCAGATATTTCCCACAAATATTAAACTAGTCTAATTAAAAGATACTTAGTTATTGATGTTGGTGAAGTTAAAGTTGTAGAATCGTTTATTTACTTTGTAGAAAATAAAGGAAACGCCAAGTTAGAATGGAAAACATGTGAGTGGGGAAAATTCACAAGACGTGGTCCTATCTTTAGAACATGAAGTACAACGAGAAATGTTTAAATCCATGGATCGAATTATAAAGGAATTAAAAGAACTCTTTGATCAGTTGCATGTCCATGTAAGAAAATATTCGTGTATAATCCCATGTAACCCACTAAGTGAAGAAATTGAATGTCAAATAAATGATTTTATTGACATTGATAAAGAACAGTTCCATAATGAAAGAAAAATGATCCAGGTTTTGTGGCTGTACCTATACTACAAAAAGAGGCATTGCGTTGGGAAAATGGAGGAAAAGTCCCGCTTGTCGTATTCGTTTATGAATAAAGCTTAAATAATAATATATTGTTTTCATTGCACAATTTGTTTGTGTATTTTGTATTCTAAGAATTTTTATAACAATTATTGTTATCAGTGTCGCTAGTTGTGAAAGGAGCTTCTCCAAACTGAAGTTGATAAAATATTATCTCCGTTCCACAATGAGCGCATGATTTAAGACAGGGGTTTGGAAACCATGGCTCGCGAGCCAGATGTGGCTGTATTGATGGCTGCATCTGGCTCTCAGAAAAATGTTTGACTATTCTTTAAAAAACGTTTATTCAGATTCCTTTGAATTGTATAAACAATAAACAGCATAACAATGGTATTAAAAAGAATTAAGAGACATAATTATGGTACTTTTAGTGTTGAAATTACACAAAATGCACACATTTACTTGAATTTTTAAGTTTTAAAAATAATGTATGGCTCTCTCTAACAAAAAGTTTCCCGATCTTTGATTTAAAATTAAAAAATCGTGCAATATTGTCCATAGAACAAAATATAACATATTATTTAAATTTTGATAGCATAATACACGATTTTTCTATTATGAAAATTAGGAAAATAAATGTATAAATAATATGTGTACATACTTATGTACACAATTTGTTTGTAAAAATATATTTAAATCATTTATTTATCAATACAAAATAAAAGCATACTAATTTGTAATTTAATTTTTTGGTGTAAATTTGGAATACGTTTGTCTCATGATGCAACCTTGATAACTTTCTTGTAACCTTTTAAAAAATGTATCTCATATTTTTTATAAAAATATGTATTTATAGGTATAACATCTTATTTGGCCTCCTTTATTGCCACTAACTTAAATATGGCATTCAATGGTAGAAATGTTCGCCACTTTTACTTTGTTTCATTTACAATTATTTATTTATGTTTATTAATTTATAAAAACCATGATACTACCTACGTAGAAAGGGCGGCAAATTGGGGACCGCCCCGGGCGGCAAAAGGTCTAGCTACGCCACTGCAGCTATCGAGTTCATCTGGATCATGATGGATATATTTATTTGTCAGCATATGTAAAATTTGTGTAAAATCATATAGGGGAAAAGTCTTAAACATTTATGAAAACAAGATTAAGAGCCCCATGGCCGTGAAGGCATGGAAATTATGAGATTAATGGGACAATCAATTTTTTATATACCTAGTTTGGTCAAGATCCATCGATTTACACAGTAGCCAAAGTTTTAAAAAATGTGTATATAGTTCATATTTAAAAAACAAACAAAAAAACTACATTGCGGCTTCCTGGCACACAGTGAGTGGTATTTTTTTTCTTAAAATTCGGCCCTTTCCGTCTCGAAATTTTTCTCAACAAACTATCCGAAGTTTTATGTTTCTAGCTACACTAGAAATTGGAAAATTAGTGATCAGTGATTGAATCAAATTGCTTGCGATATAAACTTTCGTTAAAAATGCGAAAGTGATGTTTCTACGCTTGTTTTAAACCCTATCTATTTAAAGTTTTATTAAGTCACAGTTATAGAACGAAATTAACCTTGACTATACGTTTTACTTAGATTCATGGTAGTTGTGAGTAGCTTTGTTACTGACTAATACTTGTATGCTATTTATTATTTTTATAATTTGATTACCATATACATATTTGCAAATGAGTCGTTAATTAAAATAATATATTCCTAATGCATAACGTTACAGTTTAGTTTATACCAGGGATGGCCAGACCCGTGTAACGAGAAAAAATGAAACATTTACAAAAAAATTTTTTTGTGAGCTTCATTGCATCACAATGAGTTATTAAATCTAGTTTGGAAATTTCCCAGTAATCCCAGTAACATATTTTCATAAATTGCATGCCACACGCAATGCGCACACATGAGAGCCATATGTCGTTCTCGAGCCGCCGTTTGGCGACCGTTGCTCTATAGACATTATATTCTATAGTAATTTTAGGCCTAAAGATACAGTAGCAATAGCAATATTCTTATGTTTTGTCAATAATATAATCTGATAATTCCAATTAAATCTATTTTGAAGCCCAAAGAGTTCGTACCTTGACAAAGTTGCACATAAGCATGTAGTAACTGTACATGTTTAATGTTTGTGAACAGATGTCTCATTGAGATTAGAATTTTACTTTAATGAAGCAGCCTGTTGTCTCTTGACAATAGTGAATATTTAAATCCGATATATGACATACGTTCAAAGGAAATCTAAGTGAACAGCCTTAAAATTGCTAAGAAATATAGCGTTATTAAATAATTATCAAACGCCATAGAATTTTCGGTACACAAATATTGTCAACAAATACTTTGATACAGTTAGGTCTTTCTAAAATAAATAATGTCAGGAAATAATGTTTGTAATTTTATCATAATAATACAGTTATACATACATACACAAACTTAAACATACTCGCATACATACTTACATACAAACAAACATGCATACATTCATACATACATACATATGTAAACATACATATATACATACAAACATACATGCATACATACGTCCCAAAGAACATACATTTAAATGTGGATGTTGTGTGTCCGACCGTGTGTGTGTGGTGTGTGTATGTATGTGTGTTTGTGTCTGTTGTGTGTATGAGTATGGAATCATGTTGGAAAACAGAGGAGGCTTTAAGGAAAATCTGTTTACTCCTTAAATTTGGGCGAGCTTTATTTGGAAATAAAAGGGAACGATGTGTTGTTGTTGTTGTTCGTCCGTCATGATCGACGATGACCACTCTCATCATATTTGGTGGGCCGCCACATGTGTTCTCTGGTGGCTTATTAACCCTATTTTTGCACGAAAGAGGCGTCCGCATGTCGGACAAGAGATAGAAGCGGTCCCTTCAGGTGGGTTTTGGTTACGTTCCTTTCTGGCTTGGCGTTTTAACTTGGCAGCCTGTTGTCTATTAGCTTCACAGACAGCTGCGCCATTCCATATCGTAGAGCGCGAGTAGGCTAGGTTACTGGCTGCTGCTTCCCAGGAGTCATGTCCGATGTCGAAGGCCTTCAGAGCCGTTTTAAGTGCGTCCTTGTAGCGCTTTCGTGGACCTCCGCGTGCTCTATGCCCTTCGGTAAGTTCACCATAGAAGAGCCTCTTGGGTAGGCGATAGTCGGGCATGCGCACTAGATGCCCCGCCCAGCGTAGGTGGCTTTGCATGAGGATAGTGTGGATGCCTAGGAGTCCTGACCTGGCTAATATTTCGGTGTCTGGAACTTTTTCCTGCCATTTTATATTGATAATTTTTCTAAGGCTTTTGGTGTGGAAGTGGTTCAGCAACCTCGCATGGCGTTGGTATACAATCCAAGTTTCACATGCATATAATAAGGCGGGGAGCACTACAGCTCTGTATACTTTTAGTTTTGTTTGGGTGCTGATTCCCCTTCTGTTCCAGACACTGTCATGCGATCTACCGAATGCTGCGCTGGCCTTTGAGATTCTGGAGTTCACCTCGTCATCAATATTGGCCTTCTGGGACAGTGTACTGCCAAGGTAGGTAAAGCGGCTCACTGTGTTGATTTTGTTGCCGTTGATGAATATGCTAGGCTCAGTATAGGATTTGCCTGGGGCCGGCTGGTATAGCACTTCTGTCTTTTTTGTGCTGATGGTGAGCCCAAAGTTAGAGCACGCACTGGAAAATTTATCAGCACTTAGTTGCAGTTGTGCTTCAGAGCCTGCGTTAAGGGCACAATCATCAGCAAAAGAAGTTCCAGGATGCTGTCTGATTTGACCTTTGTCTTAGCTTTAAGCCTCCTGAGGTTAAACAGACGACCATCGATGTACAAATATGATTTGAGCTGACCCGCGGCGTATCATATGCCGCTAATTATTTAGTGACGGGTTGTCTGTCTGTATGTATGGAATAATGCAAACACAATATTTCATAATTGTAAGTCCTCAAATCCTATTTGTACATCGTTCCTTTTCAAAAATTAAAATATAAGCATATAACAATGACGTCATATAATATTTTTATACAATCCATACAGACGATCGGAATCAATATACAAAATTAACTTATCCGTATTTGATAAATACGAACTATTAAACTTGCTGAAATGTACACAAAGTATTTCCTAACAATTATAAATCCTCAAATGCTATTTTACATCGTTCCCTTTTAAAAACTAAAATATAAGCATAAAACAATGGGGACGTGGTGGTCGAGTGGCAGCGCACTGGACTGTCGTACCGATGGTCACGGGTTCGAATCCGTGTGAAGGCAAGGGTTTGTTCCCGGGGCCTAGGGCGTCCCTGAGTCACCCCGCTCCGAATGGGTACCTAACACTACATGTAGTTAGGCGGCTGGGTAATGCGTGGAACCCACAAAGCCGTGGCATGTGAATGCTGCATCACTTGCCAACAGATCATCTGTCATGGTCTGTGGACGCAACTATCTTCTGCATAGAAGGAGCGTCTGTATAGATAAGATAAGAAGATAACAATGACGTCCTTTATTATGTTGATACAAAATCGATCGCATCGCCACGTAACATAACCTAAAAATATTTTATGACGTCACATCCGTTACATCCACACGTACATACATACATACATACATACAGACGACGGGAATTATGTATATTGATTTTTTTCGTTGTAAGTTGTGTTTGTTCAAGTCACAGTTAAGTCGTCTGCAAGGTTCTAGCTGCCATCTGGCTCGTTGTAAACCCTAAATTGTCACCAATTTTTGTCCTTAAGACATAAATAATATAATAACATTAATTCGTTTGTAGCTGTTTACAATGTAAAATAAACGGTATTCAGTAAAACTTTAACGAGTGTGTAACACAGTGGTTCCCAAAGTGGTCCCTGCGGACCCCCAGGGGTCATCGGAACCGTTCAGGGGGTCCGTGGAAAATTAAAATTGATTTGGGGGCCCCTGAACAACGTCAGGGGGTCCGCGGAAGGTTTAGTATAAAAATAATAAAATTAATTTTTTTAAACGGAAATAAACCTAAATTACAATGAATACTGTAGTAGCGATTTTTAGGTCCTGGGTAAAATAAAGTTGTTTGACCTAGAAAAAAAAACGACGATATTTTCACATCTGTAAGGTATTTGAAAGGTATGTCAAGTTTCATGCGTGAGAAAGGCGAAGACCCTACATGTAGGTCATAAAAATACAACCTTTTAACGGAAATAACGATGATAGCAGGGTTTGGTAAATTTTGACTTGTCGGTAAGTCATATTTATCTTAATTTGACTTACCGACAGCTTTCCATTGTCACTACGTTTGATATGATTGGAGGATTAAAAATACAGGAATCGAGTCCCAAAAATACTTTTTAAATTCAAAATTCGACCACACACCTATTTAGAGTAATATTTAAAAATATTTTCTAATATATTATGATAAGTTTATTAAAAATGTCATTAACATTAAAAAATTGCTTTAGAAACCTAAAATATTGAAGAATACAAATCTCCACCTCGACCCCCCCCCCTTTTTTTCTTCTTCAACGTTTAAGATGGCGCAGTGTGAGACAGAAAATAGTTTTATACAGCAACGCAACTATGCTGCTACATATAAAGACTAAAAGAGCCGTACATATAATTGACAATTTATCTTTATGTAATGCTGATACGAAGTGCATAATCAAATTATCACAATCTTAGACTAAAAGAAGTTTAATATTGTTAGTTGGAAGTTTTGATATAGTTGAATTTTGTGTTGTTATCAGATAGTTTACTTTTGAACGTAAGTAGATTTAATATTAGAATTAATTTAAATCTTTTGTAAACAATATGTTTCACATTTTCAATATAGTAATACCTTAAGGTTAAATTAAAAAATAATAAAATAAAACTCACAAAGGTATCTTACATTTTTTGAAAAAAAAATAAATAGAATTGTATCCTTCCATCTCAGGTCAAATAATTCTAAAGAGGTTTACTGCAGTATTCCATTGAAAAAGTTCATAATTAATAGTTAAGTAAGTAACCGTTTCTAATAAAACATTTATACAATACATTACAATTTTTGTGTCCATTTTAACAGATGAGTGTTCCGAAGAAGAAATGTAGACAGTACAGTGTTGAATATTTGAAATATGGCTTTATTTATCACCAGGAAATAGTATTTTACCAATGTGTCTTCTGTGAAATAAAACTTTGTCGAATGATTCTATCAAACCTCCCAAGCTTAAGGAACGTATAATGAAAATCCATAGTGATAAAAAGATAATGATTTAACGATTTTTTGAAGCAATCCAAGAAACATATTTGAAAACGCCATCACTTCAACAACTCATAGGGACAACATCTAAGTGAGATGACGATGGTCTGCGTACGTATTATAATATTTCTTTATTGATTGCAAAGTCTGGAAAGCCACACTCGATTAGTGAAGAACTTATTTTACCAGATATAAGTGAGGTGATACGCACTGTGTTGAACAAACCAGCTTTCGACATCTCAAAAAGAAATCAATTGAGCAATAGCTCAGTCCAAAGAAGGATTAACGAAATGGCTCAGTGTGTTGAAAATACTTCATGTGATTACTTAAAAACATCTGAATTTTCCCTACAGCTTGACGAGCCCACTTTACCAGGAAACGAGGCGTTACTTTTAGCTCATGTAAAATTTGTAAAAGAATAACAATTTTGCCAAGAACTGTTGTTTGCTAAATGTTTGGAAACCGATACAAAAGGTGAAACCTTATTTACTGAATAAAAAAGATGTTTCGATGAAAAAGCTATACCCTTGACTAATATCATTTCTGTTGCTACTGACGGTGCTCCGGCAATTGTTGGAAGATACCGAGGCTTTCTGGCATACTTAAAACAAGCTGTACCAAATGTATGTTCAGTGCATTGTGTCATTCATTCATCGACATCATTTAGTTGCAAAGTCTTAGTGAACGTTTGCATGGATCACTAGATTATGTCAAAAGAGCAGTTAATAAAATCAAAATGAATGCCTTCAGTGAGAGATTATTTGCTAAACTTTGTTTGGAAAATGATGAAGAGTATATTTGTTTACTACTTCTCACAGAAGTACGAAGGTTATCTAAAAGTGCTTGTTTAAATCGATTTTATGCTCTCTTCTATTTAGTGCTGGAATTCCGGGAAGGCAAAGACAATGATTTTAGACAAATTTAATGAACTCAAAAAATGACATTGCCTACATGACATATTTTTTTGCCAAATTTAACGAAACTAATTTGAAACTACAAGGTGACCAATTAAATTATGTCATCAAAACTAAAAGCGTAATATCTGCGTTTGTTGCAAAACGTTTTCTGTATAAACAAAACGTTTGGAGCGGAGAATGTTTTCAGATTCAAAATCTCTCGAAATTGCAAAATAGAGAAGAAGACTTGTTTACCTACTGTCAACATTTAACTGCTCTTCATGCAGACCTGAACTAAAGATTTGAAGACATTCTTCACTTGGATATTCCCCACTGGGTGTTGAACCCTTTTGCTCGGGGACAAACTCAGATCCAGGACATACTAATACAGGAGCAACTTATTGAATTATCCACAAATGAAGAACTTAAACCAATGTTTGAACAAGGAAACCATACATTCTGGTTACAAAAAGAGATCCCAATAATTTTATGTTCTGCATTATGGGTTATTTGTACAAAAGTTGTTAAAATATTTTTTTTTAATTTAACAAAAGTTAAATTTAAATAGATAATTCTTCAACAAAATGTTGTTGCTAATTTAATTAGCAAATTTGTATACTATACATTTATGTAGCGTTATCACTTGGGGGTCCGTGGGCAAGTTTTGACTATAAAAGGGGTGCACGGGGAAAAAAGTTTGGGAACCACTGGTGTAACAGATTGGCGACATTGGCAAATATTTAAATCATTTACTGTTGTGTATATAACAACGCGTTGAGATGGATTGGGCAATCTGGAGAGTGAAACATCCACTATGGCTTCGCTGTTTCATTTAGTTGTGTTTGCTGCTGGCCTTTGTACTGTCGGTGCTCAGACGGATACAGGTTCGTACAATTTTAAACTAGTTAATCATTCAAGGAAAAAACAAATAGCCTAATTAATTCATTTTAAATAGAATGCAGAATCGTGTATTATATTTAACAATAATTTCTCCATTCTAACAAAACCAAACTAAATTCAACGACTGGATATCTGTAAAGAGCGGTTACTGACTAGAACATATATACGAATAATACTTGATTTTAATTTTACTGATAACGAAATATTTTTTTTTAAGTTCCACATCAAAACTGACTAGAAAAATATTTGTTAGCATGTATCAAAATTAAACTCATTTAAAGCTTAGATTCTAGCAAAGCCACTACCCAAACAGATCAAGTCAACAAGAAATTCCAATTAAAGAAATATAAAAATATGTAAGACTAATCTGTAGAATAATACTATCAGAGTCGTTGCTAAGGGGAGGGAGGCCGCCCCGGGTGACACCCATCAGTGGGTTGACACCCAAGCCTAAAATTTTACTGTGTACGATTTTATGTCATAAAAAAGGAAGACACATTTTTTTTGCATCTAGAATAAGAAATACAATGAATTACGATAAACGCGAAAACCGTTTATTAAAAAATATCAGTTAAATTGCAATAATAAAACACTCGCAACACACAAACAACATTAAAACAAATTAGGAAAAAAAAAGAAAAGAAACAATCGCAGCAGTGAAATTTCTAAAAAAAGGCTGCAAATAAAAGAAGCAGTGTCTTATGTTTTAAAAGATTTAAAGCCATTTTGGGCTTGGTCACACCAACAGCATGGACGAATCCCACCTCACGACTCCCTCCACCACAGTGGGGTGGGGAATACGATTTTTACCCCCTCCCCCCTCCAAAAAAATTTAAAAAATCAAAAGATGGGTCTACTTTGTTGATGTTTTTCTAGGGGAAAATTATGAATTCAATGTCTTTCAGTTAGCATTTCGTTTTATTTATATTTATTAAAGGCCTCAAAGCATAGATATACATTTTTAAATACAGGTACTGCTCCAGTTACGACAGTCCCATCCCCAATTACACTGTTTCGTGGTTACAAACGAGCCCGCTTAAAAAATGATATTACGCGTTATTCCATATATTTTAATTTTTTTTGAAAAACCGTTTGTTTTTCATGGGGGTAACGAATTGTTTTATCTATTTTTTAAAATAAAAAAATTATAGAAAAATATGTCCTATTTTTATTATTATTAGTTCAACCTACAAATTTCGTTTGCAAATTTTTCTCGTGTCGAAGTTTTCAATCAAGTCAGTAAAGCTAAGTAAGCTTACAAGTTCCTTTTCAATGGTAATTATAGAGAGCATATTCGGTCTTTGTTGTCCCATGTAAATTTTTACTCATTTTATATTATTTTCAAGTTTGAAAAGGATCGCTCTCAGCTGGTGTTTGATGTCATCATTGAAAGATACAGTGACATAACAACGGGTTGGCATCGGGGCAGTTGCCAAGGGCGCCAGCTCAAAAGGGCGCCACTTAATCTCTTTAAAAAAATTGTATTTAAATAAATACAGTCGGACCTCTCTAAGTCGAACTCAAAAGGACCCGAAAAAAAATCGACTTTACGGAATGTTTGAGTTAGAGAAAATAGCGTAATAAGCGCCGATTTATCAAGGACAATGTAGATATTGAGAGGTGGGGGGGGGGACCATCCATATCGACTAGTAGGCTTGACAGGAAAGAGAGACGGTGTCTGATGTTTCATATGAAAGGAGCCAACTTGCTTTGACATACCGACATAATCCAGTGAGAGGAGACACCTTCCATCACCTCCCCCACTTTACTCCCTCCCCAGTTAGATGGGGGGAGTAAAATATTTCTTTTTAAAAAGAGTCACAGCATGCAGCAAAAGGACGAAAATTAGTTACCATTCCTTTTTCTTGTACTTGTAATTTTTGGTAATTGCAAGGGTAACTTAATCCCTCATGGAATGTACTAAGATAATATTTTACATTAATTTACGTGGCTCTACGGAACACGTGTTCTGAAATGTCAAACCCAGAATAATAACCCAAATGCCTTCGAAAATTCGACTAAGAGAGGTGAAAGCCACAAATCTTGGAGTTAAGGAGATCTAAAATACTTTAGTCTTATGGAATATGGCCAGGAACTAACAATTATTTCGATATAGGGAGGTTTTCAACTTAGGGAAGTTCGACTTAGTGAGGTCTGACTGTATTTAACTTTTATCCTCGATAACAAAAAAGTGAATGATTAATTATATTTAAATATATTTCATTTAAACCATTATAATATTTTTTATTATGTTTGTGGCCTTTGCGGGGCAATGACAACATGATTTTACAGTCTTTCTTTTAAAAAGAAAAAAATCTTACTATCCCCCCTCCCACTGTTGAGGGAGTAAAGTGGGGGAGGGGAGGGAAGGTGTCTCCTCTCACGGGCTTGTGTCGGTATGTCAAAGCAATTTGGCGCCTTTCATGTGAAACATCTTTTCTGTCAAGCCTTCTAGCTGCTATGGCTCACCCCCAAAATCAACATAGTCCTTGATTAATCTGCGTCCACTGCGCCAGTTTCCCTAGCTTTAAACACCAAATGATTGAACAATTGCAAAACAAAAAAACCCGATGACATGTTTCATTTACATCTTCTAAATGTTCTCGCTACATGGGAATTGTAAGAATCGTACCCAAATATCAAACTAGCTCTGAAAACATTTCTTACAATACCAACCACAATAGTCACTGTTGAGAGGAGTTTCTGCAAACTAAAAATTATAAAAAATTATTTGAGATCGACTTCAGGTCAACAACGCACATAGCCTCTAGCTCTTCTGTCCATCGAAAGTGAACTTACCACTCAAATAAACTTCGATGAAATAATCACTAATTTTGCAAACATGCCTCTAGCTCTTCTGTCCATCGAAATTGAACTTACCAGTCAAATAAACTTCGATGAAATAATCACTAATTTTGCAAACATTAAAGAAAGAAAAGATAACCTTTGAACCTTTGATATAGGACATAGGAGTGGATCGGTAGAGTGTTACTTTATTTGTGAATTTCTATCGTTATGTATGAGATAATGAGTATGGCACATTGGCACTATGGGTTTGATTTATAATACATGATACTTAAAGTCTTGTTGTATTCTTTATTAACGCAACAATATCCCGTTTTATCAACGAATTTATTTGGTATTATTTAATATATAATAAAATGAAAATTAGTATTGTTCCCAAATTATGCATTTTTTGGAAAGATAGATGCGAATCGCAATGTGTACATTTGTAAAGGACTGTGTGAAATTCACCTAATTCAAAAGCAGCACAAATTTTAGCTCTGTGCACGTGTTTTGAGTTTCGCATTGGGCTACTTCCTTTTCCTTACTATGAGCCTGTTGCTGGACAATACATTTTTTAAAGATTTTTGAAAATTTGACTAATTCTGAAGGTAAGCAGTCTTCGAAACCGCTTGAATATTATTCCATTAATTGCTGCCCATCGGATGGTAAATTGCTGAGCTCAGTTAGGTTTGTAAGAAAGTCAAATTACGCATGGATGTCTTTAAATGCGCCTAAACGATTTTGTAGGGATTAAAAAAGTTTGTCAGTTATTACCAGAAATACCTCAAACTTGAATTTTTTGTATCGGGGAGAATACTGTTTTAGTGATGTCCCTTTATCAAACTGACGCTTTCTTTTCCTATTATCTTTGTTAGCATTGAAGATTGTTTATAGTCTCTTTTGACCACGGACTTATACTTTCCTTTGTCTTCATATGAATCAAATTAAGAAAGCTGTCTTTTAACAAACTCAATGAGATACTTACTTTATAAAATGTTTTCCCAAATTTTAAGTAAAGTAGCGACTTCCAGTTGTTCAAGTTCCTTTAGAAATCCCTCTGCTTCAAGTCAACAGTCACGTGGATGATTTTCGTTTTTAGCTAATTCTTCCAGTGCTGCGATATTCTCATTTTATGGGTTATTAATAGAACTTAAAGCATCATGTCAGGCTGACCATTTTGTGTCAGACAAGGCTTAGTTAACATCTATCAATTTCATGTGTTTTTGAAGTACCTTCCAACGATGAGCAGATGTAACAAGCCGGGTATAAAGATTTTCCAGAAGACAAAAAATTCTGAATGCAACAGGACAACCTGCTGCACTTTTACCAATCAATTTAATGGAATGAGCTGTGAACGGCACATAATGAGCAACACTGCACTCCTCATAAAGAATAGCCTTGTTTCCGTTATACTTCCTACTAATATTTGCCGCATAGCCGTATGACTCTCCAATGCATTTTCAGAGATTCATACAAACATTTGCCTGCATCTTTATTATGCACTATAATCTTTATCTCTATATATATAAGACGCATTTGTTGTCTGGTTGTCTGTCTGTTCCCTAATAACTCAAGATCCAGACAATCAAATAACGTGAAATTTGGTACACGTACACAAAATTATACCGGAAAGGTTATTAAACAGGTTTCGTTCCATATATAAAAGATACTGGGGGCCGGGGGCCCAAAATGTAGTTTTTCTTATATGAGCTATATAAAATCACAATTATTGAAAATTAAGACGTAAAATAATGACGCAAAATAATAAACATTTTGGTGTCGAGAATAACAAGAAGGCGATTATCGCCATAAAATAATTTTTTAGTTGTTGCTTTGTTGTTGTTGCTTTTGTTGTTGCTTTTGTTGTTGTAGTTGTTGTTTTGTTGTTGTTGCTTTGTTGTTGTTGCTGTTGTTGTTGTAGTTGTTGTTTTGTTGTTGTTGCTTTGTTGTTGTTGCTGTTGTTGTTGTAGTTGTTGTTTTGTTGTTGTTTTGTTGTTGTTTTGTTGTTGTTTTGTTGTTGATTTTTTGTTGTTGTTGCTGTTGTTGTTGCTGTTGCTGTTGTTGCTTTTGTGTTGTTTTTGCTGTTGTTGTTGTCCACATCCCTTGCCCTGCAACGACAATGTCCTTCATGTTGTTGTTGCTTTGTTGTTGTTGCTTTGTTGTTGTTGCTGTTGTTGTTGTAGTTGTTTTATTGTTGTTTAGTTGTTGATTTTGTTGTTTTTTGTTGTTGTTTTGTTTTTGTTGTTTTGTTGCTGTTGCTGCTTCTGTTGTTGGTTTTGTCGTTGTTGCTGTTTTTGTTGCTGTTGTTGTTTTGTTGTTGTTGCTTTGTTGTTGTTGCTTTGTTGTTGTTGCTGTTGTAGTTGTTGTTTTGTTGTTGTTGCTTTGTTGTTGTTGCTGTTGTTGTTGTAGTTGTTTTATTGTTGTTTTGTTGTTGATTTTGTTGTTTTTTGTTGTCGTTTTGTTTTTGTTGTTTTGTTGCTGTTGCTGCTTCTGTTGTTGGTTTTGTCGTTGTTGCTGTTTTTGTTGCTGTTGTTGTTTTGTTGTTGTTGCTTTGTTGTTGTTGCTTTGTTGTTGTTGCTGTTGTTGTTGTAGTTGTTGTTGTTTTGTTTTTGTTGTTTGTTTTTGTTGTTTTGTTGCTGTTGTTGTTTTTGTTGTTGTTGCTGTTGTTGTTAAACCCGGGAGAAGCCGGGTACTTGCCCCTAGTTTACAATAAGTTTGGGGGACCTTAAATTATTGGGGCCCCCTAGCTTTAACCCCATTCAGCACCACCTTTTAATCCGACATAAGGGGGAAAGGGTTAAGCATCTGTGACGATGTCTGACGAGGGGGAGGGTGTGTTTTTAAAATGTGACGTCACATGAAAAACGCACAACTTTAAACAAACTTGAACTTGAACTATCCCTTAACCCATTGTTGGGTCGTTGGGGCACCATCGTGAACTGCACACTAACACACGCCATTTGTCACGGTCCTGTGCTGCCCTTTGAGAGTCGCTGAATGACAGGCCGGTCCACTCTTTGATATTGTCCTTCCCATCTCTTCTTTTGTCTGCCTCTTTTCCTTCCTCCCTGGACTGTGCCTTGTAATATGGTTTTTGCGAGACCTCCAGTTCTTGTCACGTGTCCGTACCATCGTAATTTCCTCTTCTTAATTGATGTGAGTAGGTCCTCGTAGGGGCCAATGACAGTACTTATTTTGTTGCGGACCGCTTCATTTGTGATGTGCGCTGTGTAGGAGATGTTCAATATCTTTCTGAAACATCTCATCTCTAGCGCATTTATTCTTCTTTGGAGGTCTGCAGTGAGCGTCCAAGCCTCACAACCATACAAAAAGACTGACATCGCTAGAGAGCGCATTAGCCGGATCTTTGATCTCAGGGAGAGCTTCTTACTTTGCCAGATGTGCTTTAATTTGCTCAATGCTGCCATTGTTTGGGCTACTCTGGCAAGAATTTCTGGCTTTGAGCCTTCGTCGGATATTATGGCCCCTAGATACTTGAAGGTGGAGACTTCTTCGAGTTTTTGCCCGTTTATCCGAATCTCGCTTGTGAATTTACTATTAGCCATGACCTTGGTCTTTTCTGCGTTGATTTCCATGCCGTACGCCTTTGCTGCTTTCTCTAGCTTTGCGAGGAATTCTTTTAGTTCGTCCTCGCTACCAGCTAGGCCGTCAATGTCATCGGCGAAGCGTAGGTTGGTTATACTTCTCCCTCCGATGCTGACTGTTCCGACATGGTCTTCTAGCACATCTGTCATGATCCTTTCAAGGAAGAGGTTGAAGAGGATGGGGGAAAGTAAACATCCTTGTCTGACACCAACAGTGGTCTTGAACCAATCTCCCAGCTTGCTGTTGAAGAGTACTGCGCTGGTTGCTCTGTTGTAAAGGTTCTTGATCAATTCAATGATGTTTGCATTTATGTTGAATTTGTGCATCGTTGCCCACAGTGCCGCATGCCACACTCTGTCGAACGCTTCTTTAAAGTCTATAAAGACATGATAGAGGTCACTCTGGTGTTGGAGATGTTTTTCACAGAGAACTCGCAGGTTAAAGATTTGCTCCGTTGTGCTTCTTACTGTTCTGAAGCCCGCCTGCTCTTCTGAAATGATTTGCTCTGCTTGTGGTTTCAGTCTGTTCAATATGATCATAAGCATGACTTTGCTGGGGTGACTAATCAGGCTGATTGTACGGTAGTTCTGACACATCTGTAGATTACTATTTTTTAGGAGCATGATAACCAGTGATTGCGTCCAGGGGGTTGGCCATTTCCCTGTCTGTCAGATCTTGTTGCACATGTTATTTAGGATGTTTATTACGGGGTCACCTCCTGCTTGAATCAGTTCGCCCGGAATGTTGTCCGCTCCAGCTGATTTCCCCTTCTTTAGTTTTTGTACAGCCAGCTCCACCTCGTCACGGAGAATAGAAAGCATGTCTGTGTTGACTTTGGGCAGTTGAGACTAACGCATCGCCTTTGGAGTTTTCATTGTACAGCTCAGAACAGTATTCTGTCCATCTTCTGAGAATTTCTTGTTCTTCTGTGATACATTTTGCGGATTTATCTTGTATGGTTGAGAAACGACCTTGTTTGGTGGATGTCAAGTCTTTAACAATTTTGTAAGCCTTCCTTGAATTGTTCCTTAGTAGATTTTCATCGATGTCAGAGCATTGTTCTATCCAGTCCTTTTTTGCTTTCACCATATCTTTCCTGATCTTTTTATTGATTTCTCTGTATCTGGGTGCTCCTTCTGCAGCATTCTTTACGCTCTTAAGTTTTCTTCTTTCATCGCATAGTTCCAGAATATTAGAGGAGACCCATGTTCTTTTAATTGCTCGCTTCTTACCAAGTACTTCTTTTGCTGCTTCAATTATTGTGGTATTGAAGGTGTCAGTGACTAGGTCCATGTCCATGTCCGTTTCTGACTCATATAGTGTGGTGAGTGGAGCAAATTTTCCTCCAATGGTCGCCCTAAAAACTTCTGCGATTTCTGGGCATTTCAGTTTGTCCAGGTCAAAGCGTAATCGTGGATTGCCTTGTTTTACTATCTTTTTCAGGTGGAGATGGAAGGTCATCAGCACCAGATTATGGTCACTGCCGATATCTGCTCCAGGGAAACTTCTAGTTCTAGCTGTTTTAATACACGATTTGAATCGTTTTATGATCAGTATGTAATCTCATACAAACATTTGCCTGCATCTTTATTATTCACTATAATTTACAATAAGTTTGGGGGACCTTAAATTATTGGGGCCCCCTAGCTTTACCCCATTCAGCACCACCTTTTAATCCACCATAGGGGGAAAGGGTTAATCATCGGTGACGATGTCTGACGAGGGGGAGGGTGTGTTTTTAAAATGTGACGTCACATGAAAAACGCACAACTTTAAACAAAAGTTCCACTTAAATATGTGATTGTTTACCATTTATTTAATAACTTTTTCAATGGCTTCACGCGTGTTACGATATTAGAGTGCAGACTTACCTTAAATACATATTTAAATGGAAAAGATAATAATTTGCAACATGCGAATTTTTATTGAGTAATATGGCTTTTGGGGGGGGGGATGTCAAAGCTTTGTGACGTCATATCGTAAAAGAAAAGGTGGGGGTCTAAGTTTTGGTGACAAAGTATGACACTGGGGAGGAGTGGGGTAAAAATAGGCAACCTCGCGTGACGTCATTTATGGACGGCCCCTTCAGTCCTGAAAGGGTGACACCATGAGCTACCGCCCAGGCTGAAACCAACTCTAGCGACGCCTCTACTGACTACAACGTGTTTAATTTGAATATCATTTTGGTTGTATTAAAATAGAACAGTTGCTTGTTGAGGCTGTTGAATTGTAATATGTACATTATACGTGCTGCTCTGGGTAATAATGACGTATTATTCTAAATTTATGAAATTCTTCATTCATAAGTTTCAGATTTTATATGGAAACAATTCATATAAAAAGATTATATTCAATTATTTTTGTTCTATTTCCTGAAGGTCCATGCAATTGTATATTATAAAATCTTGCTGAGCTTACAATTATGTTAGAATATATTCCAAGACAAATTGTTCATATCTAAGCAACAATTCAGGAGCAGGTATTTCTATTAAACTCTAACCTGAACCAACCAGCTCACTTAATGGGATTGTTAATTCAAAGACAAGTTACTTTAATTTAATATAAATAACTAGGTTGCGCTGAGGTGCCACTTTTTTTTAGATCAAAAGCCCAAGTAACTTATTCTTCTTTGATAAATACGAATATATTCAAACTTCCTGAAATTTACACAAATCAATT
Organism: Ampullaceana balthica; assembly: GCA_944989445.1. Classification (NCBI taxonomy): domain Eukaryota; kingdom Metazoa; phylum Mollusca; class Gastropoda; family Lymnaeidae; genus Ampullaceana; species Ampullaceana balthica. Next base: position 3,411 of record CALYLW010001395.1, on the reverse strand, counting down.
TTATAATTAATAATCGTCAAATCCTCTTTTTCCATTATTCCCTTTTCCAAAATTAAAATATAAGCTAAAACAATGAAGTCATATATTTTTTTAAGGCGAGAATCATTAATTTATAATCATTTTGCACACCTCTCGATTAAAACCTTGTATTTTAAAATATAAGATCAAACAAAGAACAAACACATACAAGTTTTCCTTCTTCCCGTCCGGAATTCGGGCGTGGAATGGGTTGCCTGAAGAATCCAGGAAAACCAACACTTTATCAACATTTAAATCTCTAATAAAAATGCAGGACTAAACACAAACCATAGATAAGCGTAGGACGCAATAATCTTCTGTATAGAAGGAGCGTCTATAAACAGATAAGATAAGATGACGTCATAGCGTTTCACTTACAGTGAGCCAGTGAGTGACTTGAAATATTATTTTATTTGTAAGACAAGCTGAAATTATTTACAACCGGTGTCACGAAATAAAGTCTCCCCCAGGAGAGTTTATTTTAAAACAAAGTCTCCGGAGGAGACTTTGTTTTAAAATAAACTCTCCGGGGTTAAAATAAATCCTCCCCTTAATTATTGGAAATTACAAATAATTGTTTTATTAAACTTTATGACTTATAACATAATTTGTATTTATTCCACATGCATTTGTGTATGATTTTTGGAAATTCAGCAATCATAAGCTTAGTCAGGGGTGTAGCAATTTGCAGGCTTAGTGGGATGTATGCTGACATAGACACATATTTCGAGTAGGTTAATTGCATAGAGTTATTTAAAAGAATAACAGACACATGAAATGAAATACAAAGATGATCAAGTAATACGAGAATGTGACACCGATGACTTTCTTTACGTTTGTGAGTAGCACATTTGGTTAGGATTTAAACGAAATTTGCGATTTCTATGTGGGCATTATAATTATTTAAAAATATTATGACCGTCTTTTTAGAGGCCGTCCATAAAGTACGTCACGCTTCAGAGGGGGAGGGGGTGTATAAAAGTGTGACTGTTTGTGACAGGGGGGAGGGGGGTTGTCCTGTCATGAGTTTTATATTAAATTTTAATTATTTTGTTAATAAAATAGCGTGATGTACTTTATGGACGGCCCATTACCGGTAGAGTTTACTAAATTTACAGCAGATATTTAGCAAATCCAAGTAGCCAAGCTTTGTAAATTTATAAAAATTTTAAAGTTTACTCTTGAAATATAGTTTTAAAAAACTCATTTAAAAGGGATTACTTTATGTGTAGCGGTCTCAAGAAACACAACATATGCCAACACTTAGACACACACAAATTAGGTCACGCGTTTAAACAATGAGTGTCGTGGCCTGGGTTGGAGTCACCCGATACGTTAAATTTATTATGTAGCCCAGATCACAGTACTGTGGAGATCTGGGTTGAGGTGAGGTGCACGCTTAGTTAGTTTGAGATCCGCGTGCCACTGAATTAGTTAGGCATAAAGTCAATTACCTTACGGAAAGTTAGAGCCCAAGAGACTGAAGGTGTAGCTGAGAGGTGGGCTTTTTCATTGATGACATGCGTCGTTGTGTGTGTGAAGTGATTGTCATATCGTTTCCCAAAGATACAACAGCCAAACGTGAACGAAAAGAACGCGGAACGTTGATAACGTTCTAGAACTTTCCTTATTCATTCAATAAGCTTATCACTTACTTCACATTTTTTGTACGTATTTCTTGTGTAGGCTATTTTATTTAATTTTTAAAAATTATTTATGTTTAGTGCCTGATAATATTGTAATGTCCTGCAACGAAGTATTTGAAATTATAAATTTAATTTTTCAAGTTTGTATGTTCACTGTAATAAAATATTATTTTAATATTAAGAAAACACAAGTTCCAGTGACATTTTCACGCACACAAAACACACACAAACATATGTATAATAATCAGGAGCGTGATCTGGCGGATTTGACCGGATTTATAAAGTGAAGTAGCAGGAGACGGATCTTGTCAAACATGGTCGGTATACCGATTTGCCAGTAGAGCCGGAGCAGTGTATAATATATAATATATCTTATGGCTCTACCGCCTCAGCAGATTGGACCGGATTATGAAGTAAAACTCGGTCCAGAAGCCGGAGCCGAAGATGTCAAAATGGCAGCGTAGCCAGGCTCTTAGCCGTGAGCTAGAATCCGGTGAAACCTAAGTAGTACTGTAATAAAATGGATAGACCATACATAAAGCATGAGCTAACCATTGACATGCATAGGACGCAATGATCTCCGGTAATGAAGGAGAGTCTGCTAGTTGTCTAAAGTGAATTTTATTATATATCCATATACATATATGAATGTAGTGCGTACTTGTATGTAGTATGACTGTATGATTGTATGTATATATGTATTCGTAGGTATGTATGTATGTATGTATGTATGTATGTATGTATGTATGTATGTATGTATGTATGTATGTATGTATGTATGTATGTATGTATGTATGTATGTATGTATGTATGTATGTATGTATGTATGTATGTATGTATGTATGTATGTATGTATGTATGTATGTATGTATGTATGTATGTATGTATGTATGTATGTATGTATGTATGTATGTATGTATGTATGTATGTATGTATGTATGTATGTATGTATGTATGTATGTATGTATGTATGTATGTATGTATGTATGTATGTATGTATGTATGTATGTATGTATGTATGTATGTATGTATGTATGTATGTATGTATGTAGTATGTATGTATGTATGTATGTATGTAGATGTATGTATGTATGTATGTATGTATGTATGTATGTATGTATGTATGTATGTATGTATGTATGTATGTATGTATGTATGTATGTATGTATGTATGTATGTATGTATGTATGTATGTATGTATGTATGTATGTATGTATGTATGTATGTATGTATGTATGTATGTATGTATGTATGTATGTATGTATGTATGTATGTATGTATGTATGTATGTATGTATGTATGTATGTATGTATGTATGTATGTATGTATGTATGTATGTATGTATGTATGTATGTATGTATGTATGTATGTATGTATGTATGTATGTATGTATGTATGTATGTATGTATGTATGTATGTATGTATGTATGTATGTATGTATGTATGTATGTATGTATGTATGTATGTATGTATGTATGTATGTATGTATGTATGTATGTATGTATGTATGTATGTATGTATGTATGTATGTATGTATGTATGTATGTATGTATGTATGTATGTATGTATGTATGTGATGTATGTATGTATGTATGTATGTATGTATGTATGTATGTATGTATGTATGTATGTATGTATGTATGTATGTATGTATGTATGTATGTATGTATGTATGTATGTATGTATGTATGTATGTATGTATGTATGTATGTATGTATGTATGTATGTATGTATGTATGTATGTATG
>CALYLW010001394.1:345731-368231 GCA_944989445.1 Ampullaceana balthica | reverse complement strand
GTAGTTGTTAGCATATGAATGTTTATTGAATACTTATATGTATGTTATTATTTTTGTGTAAAGCGCCGTGAGCCCAGTTCATTGCTGGGGTACATCGCTATATAAACTATCAATTTATCATTATTATCATTATTAAATAAATTGTAAGCAATCAAAATATTTAAGTGGAGCTTTTATTTAGAGTTGCGCGTTTTGATGCGACGTCACATTTCTTAAACACACCCCCTCCTCGTCACACATCGACACCCTCTCTGGGTGCGTGACGTCATTTATGGACGGCCCTACAGTACTTTACAGCAGTGATTCTCAAAGTGGTGGTCCGCAGACCGGTGCCGGTCCGTGGGCCGTCCGATGCCGGTCCGCAGAAGTTACCAAGAAAGGACATTTCGCTACCACGTCAGTATAAGGAAAATAGTTCATCGGTCCCTGGTGCAATGGAAAAAATAATTCCTGCCGATCAGCAATACTAAAAAGATTGACAAGCACTGCTTTACAGTATATTTTATTATATTTTGTTGTTGTTCCGACTACACTGAAAATCGGGTTACCACGCGTCTTAAAAACGGATCAACGTCGTAACCCGAGGACCCCCCCTGTATTGACATCAATTCTCTGCAATAAAGAAGAAGAATAACCCGCCACATTTTAACAACTAATTGCATTTTGTAGTAAAAAATGAGTGTGTGACTTAGTCATACCTAACCACACAAGCTTAGTCAATACCTAATCATATCAACTTACACAATCCCTAACCACATCAACTTAGTCTGTGACTGCATCGATTCGTGTGTAGATTCCCGTATGTTCAACTCGCATCATTTACATTCACAGATAAAAGTCTGGGCTAAACATCATTGTTAAACTTCAGATTTATATGTCAGAAGTAAACACCAGAAAGTAAAAGAAACCTCAAACAAGAAATGACCGTGGAAACAAACTCGCAAGGAATGAGTTCGAATCCCCCTCCACAACCCCACGTCATTGAGTGGGACGATGACGCAGGTATACAATGTTCTCATTATTATTCTGGTTCTAATAATATTATTTACGTTAATAGTCTTGAAATTAGTAACTAATGTTACTACAATAGTATGTTTGTAGATATTTGTATACGTTTTCTCCAAATTTAAGTTATCTTTTTTTAAAAAAGATATTACACTGATATCATTATTTTATATGTTTCAATTTTTAGATTTAAAATAATTTTTTTAACGTGGTCCCGAAAAGATAAAGTTGAAAATCATTTAAAGTTAAAGAGTCTTGAGATCTATGGTGTCTTAATTTAAAAAAAAATATAATGGCAACTGAACGATAATTCTTGTCCAAAGGAAAATTCAAGACACCCACAAGGAAGCACCCACAATTTGTTATTGTTCAACATATCCTGTCATTCACTGAATAAAAAAAAATAATGTATGTACAAGCTTAGTGTTGAATCACCAGACTGTGTAAAGTACATTATTTATTCATTTGTCCATCCCCCGTGTTATTCAGGTCGCAAGCCCGGGCTGTGTTGTTTACAAGGATGTTTGGCGGCCACGGCTGTAGGATTCTCCTTCTTTGTTGCCCTGCCCACAGGTAGACGGACACATCATATACCAATTAAAACATACTAACATACAACATACTAACATACAAACATACAACATACTAATAAACTAACTTACAACATAAAAACATACAACATACATGTACTGACATACAACATACTACCATACGACTTACTAACATACAACATACTTATATACTAACATACAACATAAAAACATACATGTACTAACATACAACATACTGACATACACTTACAACATACTAACATACCAAATACTAACATGCAACATACTAACATACAACACACTAACATACTAACATACGACATACTAACATACAACATACTAACATACTGACATACACTTACAACAAACTATCATACAACATACCAACATACTAACATACAACATACTGACATATACTTACAACAAACTATCATACAACATACTAACATACAACATACTAACATACAACATACATTGTTTGTGAAGATTTTATGCTTGATTTATTTCCCCATCTATTCTCTTTTTACTTTGACATGTAAATTTAGTTATTTACCAGCTTTATCCAAATTAAACCAAAATAACTATTCATGCATCCACCAAATTCTGGTCAACTACAAAAAATTTAAGATTTCATTTTGTCTGAAAATAAAACTCATAATAACCACACCATTTAAATAAATTTCAGGTATAATATTAGTAGTGTTGTCAGCTAACAGTCATGACACAACGTTGCTGGCAGTGGGCTGCGTCCTGGTGTCACTGCCTGTCGTAATGCTCCTGGTTGTTATAATACTGTGCCTCAATCAGAAAAGGTTATGTTGTAACAGAGTGGTAAGTTAAAATCTTGGACTTGATAAGAAACGAAATTTTTAACGAAAAATGAAAATCTTTATTATTGAAAAAAAAATTGTTTTATTTTTTCAAAAATTAATCAGCAATTACAACTAAAGATTTTGTGTATGGATTAAATTTTGATTGTTCAGATAATATTTGATCGCTCATTTCCTAGTTCCTTTGCTAAGATTCTTTCATGTGATATGTATTTACTCAATTTATGTTGAACAGCTAAACATTAAAATTTTCCAATACATTTTCTTTTAAAATTTCAGAAAGAAAAGAAAAAAACAATAAACACCGCAGCTCAAGTAACACATATAAGTGGACAGTTTGAGACAACACCTTGTTGACCGCTGGTCAACTCAGAACAATAACATTGAACTATTGAAACCAAATCCAAAGTGCCTAATGTTGAATGTTTGATTCCAATAAAACGCGATTCAAAAAAACGAATTCCATTCAGACACTGGCAATCGTGGCCCAAATTAGTCTGCTGACCGAGATGACACTGTGCACTGCCCCAAAACATGACAGTAGTCATCTTCCTCTCACATTGTAACAGTGATTTAAAAAAGATCATCTGGAGGCAAGGCAATAAACTTAAACAAAGCTTGAAAAAAAAAGACATTGGATTTTTCGACATGTAAGATCGCAGAGCAAAAGCTGGAACGCCGTACAGGAAAGATGAATAACTCTGTCCGCTGAGTGGTGGTGGCTCAAACAGGAAGATTCTATCCTCAAGGATATTTAATACCTCAGCAAACTATTTTCATGTGTTGAAATAACAAATTTTTTTTCTTTTTCTCAGTGAAGTCACTATGTTTGATCTCAATATACTTCGTGCATCTGATTATAATTTAGTCAGTTTCCTGTAGAGTATTTATTGCATCCACACTGTTGTGAAAATAAGTTCTCAGATTCATACATGATATCAACAAAGCGAAAGCTTGATGGTAGACGGAGGCCTCACTAGTGGTTGGTGTCACCCGCTCATGATCTTCCCAATAGACCTCTGAGTCTGCCAGTGCCAAAATAACAGAAACATACAGAATTTTTAACTTTGGTGTCACCCCTTGTGATGGTGTCACCCGGTGTGGTCCACAAGACCCAAACCACCAACACGCCCCTAGTGACGCCTCTGATGGCAGAGTAACCAATTGTTAAAATTAAATATAAAAGAAAAGGACACTATATGAGATTGATAAATGAATGATTGAGTTGCAAGTGGCTGTTGAAAATAGTTGAGAAAGGACAAGACGGTTTGATTCTGTTGCTATGTATAGCTTCTAATGACAAAAAAAAATTAATTCATTCATAAATGAGCTCAGCCTGTGATAAATTGCAGGTTTATTCATTTTTTTATGATGCGTGTCTGCTTGAGATTTCAGTCTGGATTTATAAACCTTTTTTTTTAGATGTAATGTCAAAATTGTGCCTTGTTTTTCTGAAAACAATGCTCTCCTTTTGTTTTTATGTATCAATCAACAGCTGTCTCAATTACATATGCTGCGAAAAGTATGTTAAAGTGTAGCAAGAATTGTTAATGTTTCCTTTTGTTTTTATGTATCAATCAACAGCTGTCTCAATTACATATGCTGCAAATAGAATGTTAAAGTGTAGCAAGAATTGCTTATTCTTACATTTATCAATAACTTTTTCCAAATGGCTTAAACATATTTTTTTAAAAATTGCTTATAAATCTCATTTAAGAAATATTTCTTAATCAACTTCTCCACATTATAAACTTATTTATTAAATTTTTTTTAAAAATGTGTTACGTTTGATATTGCCAGAATTGATTATATTTAAAGTATTGCTTACCCTTATTTAAATTTATTGTTTATTACATAAAAGATAATGTTACAACGGATTATTTCAGAGGTCTTTATTAATTCTGTGCAACGAAATGCTCATTTTAAAAAGCAATATGGGATATTCAAGAATCAATTAGCCCTCATTGATTATAATTTTTAAATGAACTAGAAATTACAGATTGGACAAGAGAGATAAATAATTAATTTGATTCAACTTCCTTATATTTCAAATTAAATATAATGCATTTATAATGTCTATTTTTTTTACTAGCAATGATTATTTTTTATCATTTGATAAATTTGTTGTCTTTATTTTGTTTCTTTTGTTTGTATTCCATATAATTACTTTATGTTTAGATATTTTGTGAGGCATGCTCAGATATCTCCCGATCGGCCACCACATAAAAAAGTATCTGTGGAAACCAGATCCATCCCAAGGAGCTGCCACTTATGGGCTGCAAAGAGTCTCGGGATATCTGAGATGTGAAAAATAAAATAAAAATCTCAACTGGGGATGCGGTTGACGACTTTTATAAGAAATAGATGTCAAAAGGGAGTAACACGTTAATTAGATTTCAGTGATATTCTATTAAACTAAAACGCACATTAAAGAAACATTAAATTTAAATTTGAAGAAAAAAAAATGTAATGTGGAATATGCCCCGTGCCAGATATTGCTCAACTGTCAATATTTCTTACTTGACTCTTGTAGGTAATAGAAATCAGTCACGTTTACATTAAATAAAATCTAGGTCATTACCTTTGTGAAAATGGGAAATGCAACAAAATACATGATGTGAAATTGATTGATGATACATCTATAGTAGGTAAACACCAATGTTCCCTTTAAGCTGCGCGGTTGCGCGGGCCGCGCAGGTATCTGACCGATGCCGTGCAGCAGTTTAGAATTACCGCGCAGCAAATTTGGTAAAATGTTGAACAAAAAAGGATGCTGTGCAACTTTGCGCACAAGTTTTTTCACTTTGCACACGGACCATAAACCCTTGGAGTTTAGAGGGAACATTGGTGAACACAACATATCACATTCAACAACACTTTTTTATGTCTTTAAAAAAAAGGCCTTAATATCACTTTTCATTAAAAGGTATTAATTTTTATTTTAAACTTCAGATGTTAAAATGAGGTTGAGTGTCTTCCCCTCTGACCTTATTTTAGCAGGTGTCGTACCTAGTGCGTAACTATTGATGTACAGAGAAAGAAATGTGTCTAGTTGGGGGTGGGGGGGGATCAAGTCAGGGTAGACAGCTCAGTTTGTCATAATTTTATGAAAGAAAAACCTGGATTATCCACCTTCTTTTTAAATATTCGATCAAGGTATTTTCATTTCAAGAAAATTATTTAAATAATTAATCTTAACTTTTAAAGGTTAACAAACAAAATTGGATCTGTTTGCCACATAAATACATATTTTTAAAATTATGCTTTTTCTTAGGTAGTTTTAATAAGTTTTAAAACTATTTGTGGGTAGTTTTAAATTACGTAAGTTAAGTTTTAATAACTTTAAAATATATTTTTTGAGCTTGTCATTTCTACCCCCCCCCCTTTTTTTTCCACCTGGCTATGTAATGATCTTTTACCTGGCTATGTAATGATCTTTTACCTGGCTATGTAGTGATCTTTAACGGGAAATTTTAATCTTCGATAACATGTTCGCACCGTCTAGGTCTTAAAAAGTGAAATAACATAAATTCCTTAAGAATTAATAGTAATTATATTTTGAATTGAAATAACACCATTCTTTTAGATATAGTCAAATATTTTCAGTTTGTAAATCACTGATAAAAATTGAGGATGATTTCATATTGGATTGTGTTTATTATCAAAGTCAACAAATGTTTGGTGTTCACGCGATGATACAGCATCCTAGAACTTGAACAAAATTTGCTTTCATATTAAAATCAATAAAGTCTACGCTTTAATTTTAAAAAGTGTTCTAAATTATTTATTTTCTATTTTGTCATTCTTTTATTTCATTCGCAGAAAATGTTTATATTTGTTGTTAAAATAATCCGAAAAAAAAAGAAGAAACGACAGGAGAGATAACTCATGATGGTTCTCTCCTCAAAAGGTAATTAAATAATGATTGTTCCGAATACATGTACATGCACTAAGAAGACGCGTCTACAATTCAACAATCATTTTACTGGCCTCAAAAACACAAGATCCACTTGGGTAGCTTCAGCTTTCAAGACGCACGACAAAATGGTAAGGATTATATAACAAAAACTACAGTATTTTAATTATAATTATAATGCTGCATATAATTATTAGGTTCGTAACGCAGCATAAACCCCCATGACGATAATTGTGTAGTAGACGCAATTATCAACTCAAAAAATTGCAAATATACAGACAATCAATTGATCCTGGCATAGAGAGTAGGCGAAATAGTGACCACAAACTCAGACCAACAACAGCAGAGCTTTTGGGGAGACTAGAAATGACAGCTGGACTTGAATGGGGATATCGTTGGAAGATTTGCTGCGCTGTAATTCTAAACTGCTGTGCGGTGTCTGTCAGATAATTGCGCGTCCGTGTAGCCGAGCAGCTTAAAGGAAACATTGTTGGATATTCCTATTCTTTTTTTACTTTTGAAGCAAGGCCCTCGTCGCCGAATAAAATTATTTACATGTCTTTTGGTGGCCACGACCAAATCAAGAGAAAGAGGGAGCTAAAACCTAACCTCCAGAAGGATCAACAGTGTTTGACGTTACTTCCGTTCTGTTAGAGAAATACCATTATCCTCAAACTAAAATAACAAAGGATGCTAATGATAACAAAATCAACCCCAACAATACCAGGCCATTCAGGGACATTAGCAATTCTTGATCAGATTAGGGAATATAAATGCCTCATATTTATTATTATTATTATTATTTTTTTATTTTTTTTTGCTGGCTCATATACGGAGTATAAAGTGAAGTATTGTTATTGTCCAAACAAAATCGAAATTGAGGTTTTGACAAAGCTCGACGTTTTACACCTTTCTGAGTTTGAAAAACTTCGTTTATACAATATTCTCTGTCTGTCTGTCTGTCTCTCTCTCTCTCTTTCTCTCTCCCTCCCCCTCCTCTCTCTCTCTCTTTCTTTTTCTCTCTCTCTCTGCCTCCCCCCTCTCTCTCTCTCTCTCTCTCTCTTTCTTTTTCTCTCTCTCTCCCCCCTCTCTCTCTCTCTCTCTCTCTTTCTCAGCTCTCTCTCTCTCTCTCTTTCTTTTTCTCTCTCTCTCCCTCTCTCTCTCTCTCTCTCTCTCTCTCTCTCTTTCTCAGCTCTCTCTCTCTCTCTCTCTCTCTCTCTCTCTCTCTCTCTCTCTCTCTCTCTCTCTCTCTCTCTGAAAATGATAGCTTCAGTGCTGTTTCAGTTAGGTGGACGAGATTTCATATTTTTAAGTGTTGGATCCTATAGGTAGTGTCTATCGACTTTCGAGCGATTTCCGGTTAAATTACTCTAAATCCGGTTTCTCAAAAACCTTCAGAATTCGATAATTTTAGAGTATCCTATATAATAAAAGGCTAAGTTCTGTCCCGTCATCTATAGCGATTGGTCTCTCAAACACACATGCCTCCTAAAGCCAATCATATCAAGTTTACGCGGACGTTCAAAACGAGTTATTTCTGGTGCAGACTTTATTTTGACTTATGTGCGTTGGGATTTATAGCCAAAAGCTATGTTTTTACGAGTTATTTATTTTAACTATAATGAATAGTATTTTTGACGTGATGCACATGTATGCCGGTCGAGACGGCTGTTGGAGGGGAGTTACAACACGCCACCGAACGGTCGCGGAACGTCCTTGGACGGGCTTTGTTGCTCGTATTCTCATACAGCACGAATTTACGAGAACGTTGTAGTGGAGCTCACTCCGGATTTATTTTGTAAGATGAGTGTGGTACTTACAGTGGCGTCGGTTTGGAGAGGGGGCGGGGGCGGGGGTGGGCCGCCCTGGGTGACACCATCCGTAGCGACGCCTCTGGGTACTCATGAGACAGGGGCTGGTAAAATACTGGGTCACAAACACCCGTACGGGGAGGTAGTTAATATATTTCCCTATTTGGAACTCAGCTCTTTCTTGTGGCCCCGCACAGTAAACTCCGTAGATAAACTAACCTTTATTTATATATATATATAACAACGGAAGAAAAAAAACAACAACAACCCAACAACTTTGTTTGAGCTCTATGACTTCTTGTGTGAAATAAAATTAGTCCGTATCACAACGGCTTGTGCCGCAAGGTTATCTCCCCAAGGGGAGGTAAACACGGTAACGGCATCCTCCCGAAAAATCCTTTTGATTAGTTCAGTAATGAGCTGAGGATGGCTAATGGAAGCGCACGAATCAGCTTTCAGATAAGGGGGGGGGGCGGGGGAGAGAGAGAGAGAGAGAGAAACACCTGGATCAAGAATTCGACGAATTGATCCCTTTAATGCGGTCTCACAACGACTAAGTCTAAGGGAGAAAAATAATTACTATTCATTATAAATATAAAAAAAATTGTTTTTTTTAAAAATAAAAAAAAATAAAAATGAAAAACGGCCCTTGAATCAAATTAAATAAATATTTTTAAATTGAAACTTGAAATTGAAGTCTTTTCTTATATCCTGTATCATTATTTAAAAAAAAATCTTTACTTTATTATTATATACCCATGATATAGTATGTATTATATAATGTAAATTTAATTTTAATACATCTACTAGGTTATTGGCACTGACGAAGGCACTAGTCGAAACGTCGACTTTTGTATTAGCCTATTAATAAAGCTTAAATGTATTGTTTTGATCTCGCAATTCGTTTGTGTATTTTGTATTTTCTTCATCCTCTAAGTCAGGGACCGTTTAAAAAAACACATATTTCCAAGGAAAACTTTTAGAATCTAAATATCAAGACTTTAATGCGTAATAAAAGTTTATTTTAAAAAATTGACAATTGTGCCAGCAACATTCGTATCTCATTGAGGTTTAAAAAAAACAACAACACAATTAATAACTGCTCTATTTCTGAGGTACCATTCAATCCACCCCGTTCAGCCAAAGCTAACATAACAAAAATGTGATTACAGATTGTGAGCGCATGTTCTAAGGGGAATTTCGACTATCAGGAACGTACCGAGTAGCACTGTGCGCCCTCACCCACAAGCTCGTGCAATGGCCCAGCGCGAGTCACGTCGTCTACGCTGTTGTGTAACCAAGTTACTGAAGGTAACAAAAAAAAGGGGGGGACGGAGGATGGGGTGCAGAGATCATGACGGGGAGGTGCGGCACCCAAGGTCACCATGACCCAGAGCCTGTGGGGTAGTTCTTTGCGGTAAACGTGTGTTTAACATTCTGTCAAAAGAGCGAAAGATCACAGTGAAGTCAAAGTAATTTTTGTAAGGTAGAGTTGGGGGTCGGGCAAGATATGGGTTGACGGTTGAGGTAAAATAGGACAACAACGATAAGTGTACAACTGATCTTGTGCAGAGTTTATGGAAGGGGGAGTAACTCGGTAAGAAAAAAGATACATGCACAACAGTTTATATTTAGATACGTTGTAGAAGGGCAGTAACTCGACAACAAGGATACACGTGCAACTGGTTTTGCTTAGAGAGTTTATATAAGGGGAGTAACCAAGCGCAATCACGAAAAGTGGTACGCAAGCTTAGAGCTCAATAGCCTTGAAGATGATCTCACAGAACATGTACACAACGTCCGTCGGGTCTCTCGGTAGTCCAGATACTTGGTAAGGGAAGAGACTAACAACTATTGCTAAAAAGCTCATACATTAGTTTGACACTCAGAATGTTTAAACTATGTATAGCTATGATTGTTCAGCATGCATCGTTGATTCTAGGCATACTCTGGGCCTTAATATTTACGGTATCGAAAATGATACTTTGTTAGCACACAAAAAATGTGAAGGGGATGCGGGCTGCTCCAGGGTATAATTTTTTTAGGTGTTCGTATTGAAAGGGAGTCGGAAATCATAATTACACGCCCCGGGTGGCACTAACCAAACGTACGCAACGGCGTCATTTGCAGCCCCATTCATTCCTCTGTATTTATTTAGGAAACAGAGATAGTGAGTGACTGAGAGATAGACAGAAGGAGAGAGAGAGGGAGAGAGATAGAGAGAGGGATTGACTTACAGACTGATTGATAAGAGTCCAGTAAGCAAAAGGCTGAAAGACAGGGCTAAAAAAAGAGCAGATAGTGAAAGTACAGATACCCAGAGAGATAAAATAATAAAAATAGAGATAGTAAGACGGGACAGATAGAGAGAGTGGAAATTTGAGGTAAAAAGGAATGGAATGAGTAATGGAAAAAAGGGGCATCCCCGTGGCGGTAATTAGAGTCGTTGCTGGTTGGAGCTCCAACTTTTTAACCTACATACAGCAGACGTTATGACGTATAATTGTTTCATCTAGTTTGGCCTTGACATTCTGGGTTAGATATTCTATACATTGTGTGTGCGTGTGTGCGTTGTGTGTGAGTGTGTGTGTGTGGTATGAGCGGGCCAGAACTAACGCTTAGCCCGACATGTCGGAACAACGAGACATTTATTCAAGTAAGATGACACACCCATTCTGACCAGTGGCGTCTCTTTGAACTTTTAAAATAATATATATGGTGTTACCCCAACCCCAACGCCCTTGGACTTCCTAGTGAACAATCGCCGAGTCGTTGTTTTATTTAAATACAAAATCTAAATAATGATCTGTTTGGGAACCGACTCTAGCAGCGTCTATCGATGATTTTACTATAATGTTTTTAACTTTATTTTAAGCGCCTAAATAATTTCATTGTGTTGATCCTTTTTGAAACTTTATTCTCGGAGAGTGCCACACGATTTGGTTCAAAAGGTAGTGTGTATAATCTCGTCATGTTTGTAATAAATCTTGTTTCTTAAAATTGAAGAGTGAGAAATCATGTTTCTTAAATTAAAAGAGTTAGCGTTATATCGAAGTGGCTATTCGGACCCGGGTCCGTATAGCCTGTGCTTGCTATTCGGACCCGTTAGTATTATTAATCGAAAATACTGGCTCTGATTTGATAGGCTTTATAAACGATAACATTGCTTTCACTTCAAATAATAATGGAGGTTACCAACGTGTTCGACACTTTCGAATCGTTTGAAGAAAAATTTAATGTTTTTTGTAAAGAAAACAATTTTTTATTTACCAAAAGGTCTTCTGAGAATATAAAAGATCCAAATTTGGCACAACTTAAATATGAATATATTGTCTTTTGTTGCAAACAAGGTGTACCCCGCCATTCAAAGTCTTCAACAGGGCAAAGAAAATCACAAGCGTAAGTTTGGACTCCGCCTACTGAATAATTAAATAGTATTATTATGCAATTAGTTAAGAAATTATATATATTGTTATTTTTGTCATGAATTATTTTGGGATAACTCTGTTAATTGAAAGGATGTTGCTAGCATTACGACATGTTTCGTAACGCTAGCCAGGAAACTGCTACTACGACTGTCTTGAGTCTTAGTCTTAGGTACTTCGATAAATCATTTTTCATGTAGGTGTGTCTGAATAATTGCATTTTCCTGTGTAATTTCTTAATTAAATTGGATGTTGGATGTATTTAAGTATGTGGCCATCCATTTATTTATATTAATTATATTATTATTATTATTATATTACGTACGCACAAAATTCGTATTTTTGTACCCCCCTCCCCCGTTGCATCCCGTACATTTTGGGACCCCCCATGCATACGTACAAAATTTGCTCACCCCCCCCCCTTTTGAAAATTTTTGTTTAGCCGGAGTCAGAAAGAAGATATTGGTTTTACTCTTTGAAGCCGTCCATAAATTTAAACGAAGTGGCTGCTCGTCTCGAAGTTCAAAACCGTACTTCCGGTAATGAAATTTATTTTTACACTTTAAAATAGGGAATAAGTAAATAGGGAATAAGTGCAATTATTTTTATCCATTAACGTAATTAAGATTGTAGTTTTAGGGTCTGGGTTAGGTTTAGTTGTCTATTTTTTAAAATCAAAACGAACTTGGAGACGACTAGTATTCATGCTGGATGACTGGAACGCGAGACGAGCAGCATGCTGGATGACTCGAACTTCGAGACGAGCAGCATCGGCCAAATTTAAATAACGTACCCGCCGAAAATAGGGGCGGATGAGGGGGTCACTCATGTGACGAGGGGGAGTGAGGCGTTTAAGAAATGTGACGTCACATCAAAATGCGCACTAAAATATTTGAAAATGCGGCTTTTTTTGGGGGGGGGGTGGTCAAAGCTTTGGTTTGGGGCCGTCCATTAATGACGTCCAGCAATTATGGCCGATCTTCATCCCACCCCCCACGTCACCCGTCATCACTAAAAGTTAGACACCCCCCCCTCTTTTCCAAAATTACGTCACAAAAATGCCACTCCCCCCCCCCTCCCAATTTTTTTTTAAATTTGAAAATTAGTAAGAATGTATTGAGTGTAAGGCTGCACTTTAATTTCATAACACGCGCGAAGCCCATGTAAAACGTCATTAAATAAATTGTAAACATACAAATATTTTAAGTTACGCGTTTTGATGTGACGTGACATTTGTTAAACTATCCCTCCCCTCCGTCACAAATGGTCAACCCCCTCCCCCCTCTAGGTGCGTAATGTCATTTATGGACCGCCTCTCACCACGGCCCCGAGGGGCCGTCCATAAATGATGTCACGCGAATTAGGCTGATTTTTCACTAACCCTCCCCCTCGTCACAAAAACTTAGACCACCCCCTCCAATATGACGTCACAAAGTATTTTCTATTTGAAAAAGAGCATGTTTAATTAAAATCACTTTTTTGTCATTTAAGTATTTATTTAGTGTAGGCCTGAATTCTAATGTCGTAACACGTGTGAAGTCATGTAAAACACCATGTAACAAATCAAATATTTAATTGGAACTTTTATTTCAATTACGAATATGAAGATTGTATAAATTAATATTAAAATCATTAATCTAGTTTACAAAAAATGTTTATATTATTTTTATATATAATATGATGAGGAGTCCTGTAGTAACGTTTGCTTGGTTCCTTTACAGATCTCCATGACCATTCGATTTGTTAGGTGTTAGCATCGGTATTAGGATCGACAAAATGTAGGCTGTGATTCACGGTTTCGTGAGTGTAAGCCATGCCCAATAATAAAAAGGAACCGTAAAAAAACAATTTTTTGACTACAAATCCTTTATGTACGAGACATAACTAAAAGAATGTTCATTATAATACGCAGCGCAAGACAATCCAATAATACGAAATTTTAGTTATGTTTCGTAAAAAGTGTTTAAATTAATATAATGCCCACTGATCTGAAATATGTTTATAAAAAGTATTGTCAATATAATACGCACCAAATCGCGCAACAGGAAAGTATTAATAAAAAGGTCGTTCAATATAATATTCACCGCGACACTGTATCTAAAAAATTTAACTTGATACATAGAGATAAATAAAATAATCTAAAAATTCAATAATTTAATTACAGTTCTTGCGATCAATCTGAAATTTTGAAACATCGTTTTTATCATCGGCACAAGTCTGCCTGCAAAATTTCAGCTCACTAGCTTACGAGGAAGTGGGTTAAATATCGATCTTAAGTTTTTTCGACAAACAAGCAAGGGCTCGGACACCACGAGAGAGAGAGAGATTATATAAATGATTTAAATAAAGAAATAGGGATATTATGGTACAATTAGGGTTGTTAATTTAGTTATTTTGGCAAACCGATTATCGGTTTGGTAAATCCGATTTTAAACCGATTATCATTTTACCCCTGACTTCATAGAAATTAGGGGTGTACCGGATTCCGGCTACAGGGAATCCCAAATCCTGCAAATTTTATAAATAAATTTTTCTTGGTGTTCGGATAAAAAACAAGTACCACCGTATATATCGTGTCTAAAGTAAAAACTGGTCAGTGAGATTGAGATAGCCTCTTATAATAGTAATAGTATTGGCTGAGGTATATAGTTACATAGGAGGAAACTTCGGCCTTCTACCTCTTGAAAAGTAGAATTATTTTGCCTATATTTGTCTTTCAGTTCTTTCAAAGTGGGATGCCAGGCAAAGTTAAAGCTTGTGGCTAAAAGAAATCCAGCTCGACTTGAAATTACTGTGTCAATGCTGGAACATACTGGCCATGATGTAACAAAAGAAGTAAGTTAAATAAGCTGTAAAATATGTATGTTATAGATTCAAAGTACCATATTTTTAATGGCTGGTCATGTTGACATTTAGTTATGTTTGCAGGGCTTATCTTCTTTTAGCTAAGTAATGCTTTAGTCTTATACGTCATTGTTATTGCAATGCATCTATTGTTTTTTTCCCCAGATATGTCGCTTATACCCAGAGAATCGCCAGCTAAAACTGAATGCTTCAACAAGTTTATTAGTGTCCTCTTCCACAATTCAGCCATCAGAGGCCAGGCACATACTTGAACAACAGCATGATGTTGATTTACTCCCCAGAGACTTATACAATCTTAAGTCCAAAATAAAGAGGTCATCCTTTGATGCAGCAGAGACTGAAGTTATTCTGGACTCCATAACACAAGCGGGGGGAAGTGTATGTTATGGCCTGACAGAGAGTGGGGAATTTAAATTTTTGTCTTACATGACACATGAGATGATAAAAATTATTTCACTATATCCAGAGGTGTTATTAGTGGATTTCACATACAAAACAAATAAATATTTATATCCACTTTTGACTGTAATGATTATTGATGGAGAGGGTAGGGGAATTCCAGTTCTTCATGGTTTTGTTAAAAATGAAGATAAGGAATCTGTTTCTTTTTGTTTAAACCTTCTTTTAAAAAATTGTGATGCCAGTCTTTTTAAGTGTTTTGTTGTTGACAAAGACATGGCCGAAATTTCTGCAATAAAAGATCTTTTCCCTAATGTACCTATAAATCTATGTCATTTCCACATAAACCAGGCTGTGCACAGGTTTCTTTCAAGGCACGTAGTTCGTGAACAGGTGCAGCCAATTCTTAAAGTGTTTATGTCTCAAGTATATACTGAGTCAAGTGATGAATTTGTTAATTTGATGCAGAAAATGAAAGATACTCTCCCAGATGTTGTTTTGGATTATTTTGAGTCGAACTGGTGGAGTAATGCCCATTTATGGGCAGCATCATCCAATGCCGATGTTTTAAGACTCCATGTCACCACAACTAATCACCTAGAGTCTTATCATTCAAAAATTAAAAAAACTTTGACTCATTATCTTTCTTTTGCATCTGCTCTTCGCTGTCTTATCTCTTTTGACAACTGCAAGACTACAGTATGTGATCGATTGAGGTTGCTTGCTGCAAATAGGATTCACTATACATCATCTGATAATGATGAAACTGTGAATAATATTGAAAGTGTTGCCACTTCATTTGCAGCTACTTTATTGCTCAATCAGTTAAAATTGTCACGGTCTATCCAGTATTCTATTGTCCCTGGTGAGGCTGAAATATTTACAGTTTCTTACAAAGAACGTATTTTTAGCTCAACATCAGTTCACTGTAATTGTAGTTTTGCTAAAAAGATGGCGTTACCTTGCAGACATATTTTTCTAGTTCGAAGACATTTACATCTTCCAGAATTTTGTGTGCAGTTACTGCCAGCACGCTTTAACAAAAATAGTGTTTCTTTATCTATCCCTTGTACTTCCACTGGCTCTGTATCTCCAAAAATTGTATCTGGAAGCCACAATTTTAAGACTCAAGAGGGTCGGTTTAGTCATGCAAAAAGAATTTGTATGGACGTGGCTAGTTATTTGGCAATGCAGGGTGTACAAGATTTTAAAGAGAAAATTTCATTTTTAGAAACTACCTTAAGACTCTGGAAAAGTCCTGAAAATTTAGATGAAGGTGAAATTCAATCAACTTTTGATGTAATGGATTCGCAAGCAACATTGAATGTATTTGAACCGCATGCAGCATTAGATGAAGGTGAAATTCAATCAACTTTTGATGAAAATGATCTGCAAGCAACATTGAATAAATTTGAACCTCCAGCAGCGTTAGATGAAGGTGATATTCAATCAATTTTTGATGTAATTGATCCGCAAGCAACATTAAATGTATTTCAGCCGCAAGCAGCATTAGATGAAGGTGAACTACTGACAGGAAGATTTAGAAATGTCAATTTTGACAAAATTCGGCCTAAAGGGAGACCTAAATCCAAACAAAATTTTACTCGTAAAAGAAAATGTATGTTGCCCCAAACAATCTCAAAGTTGAGCTTGGATTGCCAGAAAAAAATTATTCTTTCAGCTTTAGCTATGGATCATAATTATATCTCAAAAAAAGATCAGTAAATCAGTAAAAATAGGGTAAAGAATTTCACTCTTCAGGATACTATTCTGAATAATGAAGTTGATTTAAGTTTTGTTAAATCGTCTTTGACTGATGGTGAATGGTCATATGTGCATGACTCAATTGTGGAGTTAAAGACCAATCCTACATTTATTTTGTTGTTATTGTTCTGCATGTCAAGAGTATGAAGATACATTGTTAAAGATGGTGGGTTGCGAACGCTGTCTTTGTTGGTTACATTTTGCTTTTTGTTGGGTTTAGTTCCAAAATGAAGGTACCCAATTGGTTTTGCAGAGATTGTTTCTTTGTGATCTCTCTGAAATCCTGCAAGTAGTCCTTAACCCTTTTTTGTATCAATTGGGTGTGATTCACCTTTTAATCATCTTAGTCTGTTTTAAAGATTTTACTATCTTGTTCTGATTTCATTGTTCTATAGATAATTCATCCAGACAAGATATAAAAGATATGTATAAAAGGAAAATGACAAAAAGATATCTGCAAACAATGTAAACCATGTCTATTAATTAAAATATGGAAACTGTTTATGTAATACAGATCATTGTGTACATCTTATAGTTCTCATAAATACTATTATAGGGTTTTTGTGGCAAAAATGTCATTTGTTTCTATAATGATAAATGTATATTGGTGGTTTCCAACCAAGGAAGATCTTGTAAATTAAAGGATATGACGAGGCTTAAATTGTGATGCTCATTGAATTCTTCGGTAACAACTATTATATTAATACATTATCAAGAGTAAATATTTTAACTTTATTTGAAATGTTTTTGCATGTCTTAGAAATAGTACTGGTAATGGTATGGTACATATACTGTGAAATTATGATCACTAATACATATATCAGTTATAAAAGTATGTATATACTAATACTTCACAATGTGATGATTTTAATGATTAAAAATATTTGAGATAATCCTTGCTCAAGACCTGCTCTTGTACATTTCGTTTCATTACTATTCCATAGTTAATTGTTGCTAAATATTTCTACACGTTTTTCTAAATGTATAATTGTTATTAAAAAGTTTGTTAATGGAAATGATAAATTTCAGGTGCAAATGTCTTATTTTGATATTCTTAAGTTTTGAACACAACTTTGTTTCTTACAATAAGTATAAGATAGTTGCTTTATCACTAAACTAAATACATTAAATCATTCTAGAACATTTTTTTAAAATTTTAAATAAATGTTACTTTATTTCATAAATGAATTTACATGTATTTAAATTTATGCATTTCTTACTTTTATTTGTTTAACATTGCTTTATGAAATTCTGTTTTTAAATATTTTTTGTTCTCATCTTGACCTCATAATTTCATACTGATATGAAATTTTTTTTCTCTTGTTTGAATTTCATAATTATAAATTAAGTAAAAAAATTTAACCATTCATTCATAGAAATTTAATGATATTTTTACAATTTATAATATTGAGTAATTTTGTGCTTGAGTGTTAATAAAATTATTACAATTGCAACAATAGTCAAGTGTTTTCTTTAAAGTAGATTTTGCATGACAGTAATATCTCCTTACCTTGTGTAAAAATATAAATTCTTGGGGAAACTCCTTCAATTTCACTTAAACATACAGGTGTGATGTTTACAGTGTGTGAAAAATATTGGTTACATGTGTATTTTTCTTTCTTTGTGGAAAGATATTGCAGAATAATAGCAGTGATTGAGGAACGTTTCTGATGTTTAAAAAAACAACAAAAACAAACTTTTTTCATTAAGTTTCAAACATTTTATACTTGTCTCTTGAAGTAAGTTGAAGCCTGTTTATTTAAAGCTCAAATTATTTATAGGAGTGGTATTAAATTAACATTTCAAAATAAAACTGCCCTTAAATTCTCAAGTCATAAATATTCTTAATTTAAATATAATTAAAAATGGCCAGTACTGTAATAAAGAGTCGTCCATAAAGTACGTCACGCCATTTTTTACCATTTTAAACTCCCCCCTGTCACAAATCTTCGCCCCCCCCCCAAAATTACGTCACACTTGGGAAATTTTTTTTATTTTTTATTAACCAAATAATTAAAATTTAAAATAAAACACTGAATCACACATGGCCGGACCCCTCCCCCCGTCACAAACTGTCACACTTTCTTACACCCCCCCCCCAAATGGAGCGTGACGTATTTTATGGACGGCCCCTAATAGTACCAGTAGTTAAATGTAAAAATAAAAATTAATCTAGAATTATACCAAAACCTCAACATCTAATTTATCAAAACATAAATAAAGTGAATGTCACGTAGTACTGCCTAGTTACAAAAATTGTTTAAAGTTAATACATGTAGTCAATTTATTTAAATCTATCTAATGAAGATATGTAAATATGCATTGTAACTAAATTTGATCGAATCTTATCATATTTATTTGCTAAAAAATATGCTCCTAAAATTATATAAATTATAACTAATACTTATACTAAAATGCTTCTCTCCCGCCCCCCACCCCCCAAAAAAATAAAAAATTGACGGCTTATTGTGTAAGAAATTTAATAGATCGCAAAAATATTTTTTAAACGGTCAAAAAATAATTATTCAATTATCAACATTATTTTAACTCTCAAACTAGTACTACTGTCTACTGCTGGTTCAAATAGCATTTCAATCTAATGCGACATTCCCTGGGTCCGAATAGCCATTTCTTGTCAACGGAGACACCCCGGGTCCGAATAGTAAACACAGGCTATACGGACCCGGGTCCGAATAGCCGCAGCCGCGTTATATTTATAGCCTTCTTATTATAATTTTAAAAAGAACGAAATTCGCCAGCAGTTTCGTTGGTCAAATTAATAGAGCGACCGACCTCTGAAATAGAGGTCTGGGGTTCGATTTTAGTTGGGGGCGTTGTTTTTTTTCTTTCTTAACTTTACATTTTTTAAAAACATAATTAATTTTTTTTTCATGGGTTTAGGGTTAGGGGTAGGTTTAGTGATAGGTTTTAGGGGTAGGTTTAGGGATATGTTTTAGGGGTAGGGGTAGGTTTAGTGATAGGTTTTAATAGGGTAAGGGTAGGTTTAGTGATATGTTTTAGGGTTAGGGGTAGGTTTAGTGATAGTTATTCCTTTCTTCATTTTTTTTCTTCATTTTTTCTCCTTGAGCGTAAAATTACTTTTAAAACAGGCTAAAAATAACAACAAAAATTAATTAAAGTTAAATAATGATTGCGGCGGCGCTCTTCTGTGCATTCGAACTATTTCGACATACTTGTAGCTCTTTAATGCTAGAAACACAATTTCTTACGCAAACATGACGAGATGATACAGGCTACCGTTCAAAAAGCCTTTGGTGACACAAATTTCTAGGAATCTTTAGCGCTCTACTGAAGCTGAAAAAAAACTGGATTAACATATTATTGTGTTTTATAGTTGCATATGTCACAAGTTAACCTTTTGCAAAGTAGAAAAGAGAACTCCACGAAAGACAATTACAGATTAAGAAACTACAAGACTTGGGGGGGGGGAGAGGGGGGGGAGAGGAATGATTAAAATCACATTAACATTTTTACTGTTTATTCCTCAAGACACCGCGAAAAACACATGCAGTTATAAAATTTAAGTGTATTATCAAACAGTCCATTGTATAATACTTCGTTGCTGTTTTAATATAGCGCAGATCTTTCTGTCCCACAAATAGCTTTATTAATTGAAATTCTTTGGACTACTTTAGTTCTAAACTACCGGGCCAAGATTGTACGAACATTAAATCTGACCTAATTAAAGCTCCTTAGCACTATCCCCTTTTTGCAAAAGGTCCAGTTCTTTCTTTTAAAAATGCCAAATTGAAGAAGTTACTGAGTGAAACTGCATGCATAAAATCCGTGTGAAGGCAAGGGTTTGTTCCCGGGGCCTAGGGCGTCCCTGAGTCACCCCGCTCCGAATGGGTACCTAACACTGCATGTAGTTAGGCGGCTGGGTAATGCGTGGAACCCACAAAGCCGTGGCCTGTGAACGCTGCATCACTTGCCAACAGATCATCTGTCATGGTCTGTGGACGCAACTATCTTCTGCATAGAAGGAGCGTCTGTATAGATAAGATAAAATCACTTACAACGCCAACGATAAAAAAGAAGATGTTTTTCCCATTGTAATTATCTAAGCACCTGAGACAGAAATGAGTGATTCAACTGATGAGTTTTTTTATTTTTTATTTATTTTTATTTTTTATTTTAAAAATATTTTTTGGAATGCTTTTGCGGCAAACGGAAAACTGACAAGAACTTGAGCGATCCTACGAACAAGAGAAAAACGAAAACAAAAAATGTCATGTGTTTTAGATAAGAAATTAACTTCAGAGTTAGAATAGTGTGTATGTGTGTGTGTGTGTGTGTGTGTGTGTGTGTGTGTGTGTGTGTGTGTGTGTGTGTGTGTGTGTGTGTGTGTGTTTGGGGGGTATTAAAAATGATTGCCGAGAAAATATCTTATAATTGTTGAAAACATCTTTAGTCTGTAATGGAATTCTCTACCATTACACCACATCCGTAGTATTCCAACTAACAAGTCCTTCAAGAATGCACTTAAGACGCATCTTTTCAAAACGTATTTACAAAATTAATGAAACAAAGTTTATTTTAATGATTAACGTAGCTTATTTTTTATTTACTGTCCTGTATATTGTTATTATGGTATGAATGATTATTTAATTATTATATGCATGTTATGATGTCCATGTAAAGCGATGTTAGCCCGGTTCCTTGCCGGGATACCGCGCTATATAAATTATCAATTATTATTATTATTATTATAATCTATAATTTTGATTTTCTCTCAAAAACTGTTGATAGAAGTTTTTCACGTCTTAATAAAAAAAAACCCGTAAAATAAAAAAAACCGTAACAAAACATGTTTTTGACTATAAATCCTCTATGAACGAGACATAACTAAAATAAAGTTTATTATAATACTACTACGCAGCGCAAGACCATCCAAAAAACAAAACAAAATTGTAGTTATGTGTCGTAAAACATGTTTAATATAATGCGCACCGGTAAAGAATATGTTTATAAAAAGTGTTGTCAATAAAATACGCACCTTATTGCGCGACAGGAAAGGTTGTTCAATATAATACGCACCACGACACTATAGCAAAACAAGTTAACATGTTACAAAGAGATAAATAAAGATAATCTAAAAATTCATCAATATAATTACTGTACATTCGATTTATCTGAAATTTTGATACATCATTTTTATCATCGGCACGAGTCTGCCTGCAAAACTTCAGCTCGCTAGCTTACGAGGAAGTGGGTTAAAATCGATCCAAAGTTTTTTTCGGCACCGACCGCCTGCAGAAACCACGAGTTAATGTAAAGGATTAAAAAAATAATACTCTTATAATATAACTTTGAATAAGTTATAGTTATGAGTGCATTCTAATTTGTTTATTATTAAATTACCTTGTTTATGTACCGAAAATGGAGAAAAATAAATAAATGTTTGATTGATACTAAAGAATAAGTACCCTTAAAAAAAAATAATTTTTTTAAAAAAAAAGAAAAAGAGAGAGAAACCTATGTTGCAAGTATTAATCAAAGGGGTACTCAGATCTTGAAAGTTTTGGATAGGCTGCAGTAATGTTACAATCACTCTTGGAATCAAACAACAAATGAACGAGTAGATAAAACAACTCGCCCTACTTTTAGCAGCAGTCTTTCATTGGTTCTTTCGAATTTAAGTCCTACACATGTGTGAGTTCTTTCAGATAGAGATGTATATGAACTTATTTTTTTCCCGGCTATTAAAAAAAAACCCTCCTTGTCTTTAAGACTAAGCCAATTTTTGTTTCAATCCACACATGCCAGCAATGCTTAAAAATGGCATCCAAGGTCACTGTCTGTCTGGGTTTCATTACAGAGTTCTTCAACAGCCTTCACGGATGTTTGAGGGATTGTTGGAGGATTGTGGGTGAAAGGTTTTAGAAGAAGAAGAGATCCAGCCAGGATGTGAGA
>CALYLW010001394.1:243231-340731 GCA_944989445.1 Ampullaceana balthica | reverse complement strand
CCCCCCCTTTTCCAGGCTCGAGTACTTTGTCAGGCAAACAATGGCATTCGTTTGTGTTACAAGAAATCAATCGTATCAGAGCTTAGAGTTACATAGGCTTACATTCAGTTACATAGGCTTACATTCATTTACATAGGCTTACATTCAGTTACATAGGCTTACATTCAGTTACATAGGCTTACATTCAGTTACATAGGATTACATTCAGTTACATTGGCTTACATTCAGTTACATAGGCTTACATTCAGTTACATGGGCTTACATTCAGTTACATGGGCTTACATTCAGTTACATGGGCTTACATTCAGTTACATGGGCTTACATTCACTTACAATGGCTTACATTCAGTTACATAGGCTTACATTCACTTACAATGGCTTACATTCAGTTACATAGCAATCTCTGGTCAGCTTTTTATTATTTAGTATTTCGTTCAGGTATAAATTGTCTGTAAACATCTGTACCCATATAACACGTTTTATATGCATCAACTGTTCATTGATTCAAATTGGTCTGGTGTTGGTGCGAAATTTGAGCTTTAAATTTTATTTAAAAAATAATAGATACAAATTTCAAACTCAGTTAAGTATTTTGTCGAGTTGAGACGTTTTTCTGTTTTCATTATAATTATAATCGGCGTTTTAGGGTATCCGTGTCAATACCCGGCTTATCCCTAGTTAAAACATTCTATGAAATACACTGGGCGTATAATATCTACGTCACTTGTAACGCCCATCTAATCACAGGAGATAATGCAAGACAATTTTAACCCGTGCTTCAGGCACCAATGAGAAGAGAGAACTTCAAAATAATTTTTTTAAAAAGCTGAAGAAAACAATGGAAGTAGGCAGAGCTGGCCTAACTCAATTCCGAAAACACAACATTGCCAGGATTTGAGAATGTGTATAATTGAAAGAGTTGGTGAGAGGTGGGTTGAGGGGGGTGTAGGTTGTGTAAGGTACATTTGTCTTTTCCGTGTGTTATAATTGTCTTTCCGCTTTTAAAAAAAAATGAATTAAAATGAATTTATGATCTCATATTCCTTATGTATATGTCATGTAATGAATGTCTAAATAATGACTTAAATGTGAGTACTAAAGTAAGCTCAGTTTAAACATGTGCATTTCTCTCGTTTTTCACCATTCCATTACATTGACACACTCCAGGAGTGACATGAACTAAACATTGACACACTCCAGGAGTGACATGAACTAAACACTGACACACTCCAGGAGTGACATGAATTAAACATTGACACACTCCAGGAGTGACTTGAACTACACATTGACACACTCCAGGAGTGACTTGAATTAAACATTGACACATTCCAGGAGTGACACGAACTAAACATTGACACACTCCAGGAGTGACATGAACTAAACATTGACACACTCCAGGAGTGACCTGAAATACACATTGACACACTCCAGGAGTGACATGAATTAAACATTGACACACTCCAGGAGTGACATGAATACAACTTACAGCTAGAGTGACGTGAACCAAACACAACTCTTTATTTCCTTGCAACCTCATGTTTCGTTTTGTGTGTGCGTGCGTGCGTGCGTGAGTGCATGTGCGTGTGTATGTGTTTAAAAAAATTGACATACTTTCAATGACTCAATAAACAACCTATTATTCACATGCCCTCATTGCCATATCAAGCCATGTAGTCCACATTATGCAAATGTATTATTTGCGGCACAGCGAACAGCTGCAATTATAATCCGACACTGCATGTAGATGAAGTGTGGCCTTAAGAGCAGCTTTTATTAGGGACTTAATTCCTATCTTTTGAGCCGTGTATTTCGGCTCATAGACTTTTATTTCATTTGGTAATATTTAGCAATACAATATCATATATATATATTTACCCTCAATTATGTATGACTGTGGCCTAACGCCAAGGGACATCACTCTGCTTTTTTTTTAAAAATTGAAAATATAGACTTCAAAATCATAATCATTTTAGTTTTCAGATTAACATTAACCAAACAACGCACGAACCTTTGACGTCAGCATTTGTGTTGTAAACAGTGCTGACTGACTCAAAGAGTTATTTTTTTATGCAGTAATTTGGTGCGCTGCTTTCTAAAATTAGTTTAAAAAATCGTGTTGTGATTAGCATTGTAAAAAAAATAATTATTTAAACACTTTGTGTAAATTTCAGAAATATTTCGGATTTACCATACAATGATAAGTTACTTGGGCTTTTGACCCCCCCCCCACCCAAAAAAAAATGGGTGCCGTAGGCGCCCTACAACCCCTATTATAAAATACTTTGTGTACATTTAAGGAAGTTTAATATTACGTATTTATCATACAAGGACAAGTTAGTTGGGCTTTTGAAAAATGTGGGCGCCGCAGCATAACCTAGTATTTATTTATAAATGCTAGTTGTTCTCGTTATAGAATTAATTAAAATTCTAATAATTGATATAAATATTATTTTTAAAAATATTTTTGTGGAGATCGGTCTATACGTGTTTTTAGGGGAAAAAACACAGGTCTTTAATCAAGGTCGTAATCAGGACTGGGGAAATGGAAAGAGGGAGGAAGGGGGGGTATATACAATTTACGTTGTATAAATGTGAGGACGTTTTCTGTGAGGTCCTCCCCCCCCCCAATCCTTAACGAGTTTTCAAAATTAGAGATGCCTCCTGATCCCATATTTGTTCCATTAAAACCGGCCTCATAACCTATGTCCAGTTTAGATTTTAGACACTTAAAAACCACAGTAGCATGTATCTATTTTAAATTTTCTCTAATTTAACGCTCAGACCGTTTACACATTCACAATGTCTGAATCCCACGGCTTCATGAAAGCTCGAGCTATTTTAACCTCCAGACTATTATAAGCCTCATGTGGTTATAACCCACAGGCTAATTTTAACCTCCAGACTATTATAAGCCTCATGTGGTTATAACCCACATGCTTATTTTAACCTCCAGGCCATTTTTAACGCTGAAGATTGTTCACCAGATTATTTACTCTCGTCTGGTGTGGCCAGACCGCTCTTTTCCGAGATCTCATTGTATTCTCCTCTATGGGGCCGTCCATAAAGTACGTCTCGCTATTTTTTACCTTTTTTACCCCCTCCCCCCGCCCCCGCCCTTGTCACAAATCTAGGTACCCCCCCCCCTAAAGTGCGTCACACTTTCGAACAAACATTTGGGTTTTTATTAACAAAATAATTAAACTTTAATATAAACCAGCGTGACGTCACACATGGCTGGACCACCCCCTTCCTCCCTGTCACACTTACTTACACCCCCTCCCCCTATGGAGCGTGACGTACTTTATGGACGGCCCCTATAGTCTATAGTCGACGTCGTTTCAACCCTAACCCTAAGGCAGTGACCCAATAACCGCCTCACTCACGACCCGGCGGTCAATTGTTTGGATGGAGCGAGCTGTGAGTACATCGGAACTGAAGGTGAGCTGGGAGGAGGGGGCGGGGTCGAAAGCGGGAGGGCGAGGGACTCGTGTGAACGTGTGAGTGCGCATGTCACGAATTTTTTTTTAGCCCCCCACATTTGCGCGAAGTTCCTGGCTAGTCTGGCTTGATATGTCTGCAGATATACATACACAGGAGAGAAATAGAGGGAGATAAACGTGAGTGTGAAGAGTTTGTTGTTGTTGTTTTTTTAAACCGAGGAATAGCACAAGCAAGTTTGGAGAGAAGAGTTGTCTTTCTTGAAATTTCAGGATTTTAGTTCTGAGCTCACGGGGAATAGATGGAATTTAAGGTGAACTGAAGATTGTGGACGACTGTTCATGCGTTTTTTCATGGACTAATGTTTGATGATAATCCTGGATTATTGACCAAGCTTAAAGCTTAAAGTTAAATAATAATTAGAAGAAAGGTAAGTTATATGTATATGTTGTTTTAACATATATTATACACTTGTGTCAAACTTGGCAAAAATAACACTCGTCAATAACACAAAGGCTACCAATAACAATATTATAACACAACTACTTCGTTATATGAGGTGTAGTTTCCATTCGTTGTCCTGCTAAATGAACAAGAAAATCTTACTGTAAATTGAACAGGTCGCTGACCCCTGACCTTTAGTCTACAAGTCTTTTAGTTATAGGAGATCCACGAAAGAGGCATTAATACTAGGAGTTGCAGTAAAAAAAAAGTACAGCTCAACATTCCAGTACACTTAAATTAACATCGTCATAATATAATCGTGTTAAAAAAATTGACAGGTCTGGAAGGGGTTACCTCAGTATTCTGGTAGAGGCAACACACACGAAAGAAATGAAGTAGAACCATTGAAAGTATTCCTCGTTCGGTTATACAATGTACTATATAGATCACCTTGATTAACAATCAATTGTACTTGGACGTAAAAACCAATAGCCAGAAGAAAGAACGTGATTATTGTTGATGCTAGCAGACCATTTAAAATCGGAAATCATTTGATAATGGGCCGTCCTTAAATTACGTCACGCTATTTTTTGACAATTTTTAACTCCCCCCCCCGGCACAAACTGTCACACATCTTGGGACCAGCCCCCTCCCCCCCCCTAAAGTACGTCACACTTTCGAACAAAAATTTCTTTTTTATTAGCAAAATAATTAAAATTTAATATATAACACCGTGACGCAACAAATGGCCGGACCCCCCCTCCCCCTGTCACAAACTGTCACACTTTCTTACACCCCCTCCCCCCTATGGAGCGTGACATACTTTATGGACGGACCCTAAAAATATTCTTAAACATGACAGTAAATTGGGTAAAGGAGACGACGACACGGCTGGTAAATGACCAGTCAGTATACACATGCAACTCTTTGCAGAAAAAAGCAACTTTATCTAAAGAAACCAAAAATGTTTATAGCCTGTACGTTTAGCCATCAATGTTTCTTTCCGTTGCCAAGACGCGCACTAAGAAATGCTGTTAACGATCTTTTCTATTTTTGTGCACCAAAACAATGGGATCCTCTCCCATTACACATTCGCAGCATTCCTACTCTTCAATTATTCAGGCCTTCAAAACTGAGGTGAGACATATTCAAGACTGAAAATCTGATCTTTCTTTGACCTATAAACGTAGCTTATGCAGGGTCGGATTTAGACTTGATGAGGCCCTAAGCTATTTGAGATATGGGGGCCCTTTTGGAGTCCAGATATTCTATGTCAGTGCCCAATATGAAAAAAAAATAATTCTGGGGCCCGCAAGAAGGCGGGAGCCCTAAGCTATAGCTTTTTTTAGTAAACAGGTAAATCCATCACTGAGTTGAATTGGTTTGACACGTCATTATTTGTTTCGTTAAAAAATGTTGTGCATTTTATTGATCTTTTATCTTCAAATTTTGTGTGACATTCAGTGAGTCCAGGCCCATGACGGGTTACGCGCTATAACAGTTACCATTTCATTGGTTTTAAATCCCTTTATATTAACTTCACCGCCGTCTCTTGGTCGGTCGGTCGGGCGGAAAAACAAAATTTTAAAATGACCATTTTCCCGTGATGCTATTGAGCTGAGATTTCGCACATAGACCCGTGTCACCTAACAATGCATTGTGTAAAAATTTCAGATCGATCGAATGTACCGTAAATTATATTAATGCCTTTTTAAATTTATCTCTATATAACTATATGTAGCCGTCTGCTATTATTTAAATCAACGTGTCACTTGAGTTCACGCCAGCCATCGATGCCCACATCCCGTGTTTTTACAGCACGGGGAGTTCAGTCAGTTTCAGTCTGTAAATGTTTGTCGCGCGGTGCATATTAATTAACAATTTTAGTTATGTCTCATATATAAGGGATTTATAGTCAAAAACTTTGTTTTTACAGTGCTGTTTAATTTACTGCATACAAACGCTATCGTTAGTGCTGGTCGGGGTTCGAATACAAAACATCGCTATCCCGGGCATCGAGACCGTCTCCATCAGGACGGCAGCCACGCATCTTACCACACGACCACTGCCTTACACAGCGAACACGTGCTTTTGAGATTTTTTGTGTTGCGTCAAAGCTCTTTCAATAGGTCACACTTCACGTTGCAACCAATTTTTCCCTCTAAGGTTCGCTGGTCCGTGTTCAAAGTCATAAAACTCGTGTGCAAAGTTGCTCAGCATCCATATTTTGTGCAATATTTTATCAAATTTGCTGCGCGGTAATTCCAAACTGCTGCGCGGCTTCTGTCAAATATCTGCACGGCCGCGCACCCGCGCAGCTTAAAGGGAACATTGGCTGCAACCAAAAACAAAACAAAAAAAACAGCGCAACCTCAAACCCCCAATAATCACGAATTTTGAGGACGGAGGGAGGCAGACCGTTTCATGATTAATGTATAGGATTGAACGGTTACACAGCGGCTCACATTATATAAAAACTATGCAATGGCGTGCTGGTTTGTAGGTCGACACTTCGTGTGGAACGTTTAGAACAGCTGGCTATAAATTTGGTTCTATTTAAGATCAGAACTCCGGTCTCCTAACACCGCTGTCCCCCGCCGTTAGGCTACAGAACATAGAACAATAACGTGACAGGTCTAACACCGGAGCCAGGTTGCGTCATAGGACGCGATGTTATTTCAATTGGCTGTGACATAAAACAGCAACGTGTCGCCTTGATAATGATATTCTTTGCTGTATATTTAAATGTTATTCTAATCTCCTGGGATGATCGCGATTAACCGCGTTGTAACATGAAGATGGCGATGCCAGCATTGACCTGTCATCGGAGCTGATGTCAGATTATCGTGTTTTAGCGCAGAGAGCAGTGGATCAGTAGGGCTTTAGTGGCAACGTTAGGGGGTGGGGGTGGGGGGACGGGCTGTCTGCATCTGTTGGTGCCTGGTTGACGTACACCCGGTTAAAGGTGAAGGTCGGAGCAAACGCAGGTAAATATCGGAGGTATGCACGTGTGATTTTCTGAGCCTTTGAGGACATGGAAATAACAAGTATGTCGATATTCCGAATCGTGTGCTATATCCATGCGATTCTTGTCAGTTTCTTTCAAAAGCACTATTCTCAATAGCAATGTGTTCAACAACAAGGTGTTCAATATCAAGGTGTTCAATAACAAGGTGCTCAATATAAAGGTGTTCCATATCAAGGTGTTCAACATCAAGGTGTTCAATATCAAGGTGTTCAATATCAAGGTGTTCAATATCAAGGTGTTCCATATCAAGGTGTTCCATATCAAGGTGTTCAATATCAATGTGTTACATGTCCAGGTGTTACACGTCACGTTTGTTTTTGTCTGTCAACTGTGTTCAGTCGAGTGTCACGGCGTTCTACAACACGGTGTTGCACGTTGATATTTTGAACAGTTTTTCAATGATGTCCCTTGTTGCCATAACAACGTTATTGTTTTCTTATAGCTAAGTGCTCTGCATCAGCTATTTAAAAAAAATTATTCCACATACATCAGTACAGTAAGTGGCGTGGTATAGGGAGTGTAAAGGGCGGTCCGCCCAAGGGTTGGGGAATTTTTTTTAAAAGGGCGGCATTTTTTTTTGGTGCAAACTTTCAAACTAAGGTTGAAGGGGAATATTTTTTTTTAACAAAACCGGGCGACACAACTAAAGTTACGACGCTGTGTATATTCACTATTGGACCGTGGTCACAGTCGTCTTTTGGAGAAAAAAAAACACTATGATAAAATCTTAACTATAAGATTAAGATGCATGAATACAATAAGGGCAGACCTGCTGGAATATGAACCTAGTTGAATGTTGGACCTGCTTGAATGTTGAACCTATTGGTATGTTGAACCTATTGGAATGTTGGACCTATTGGAATGTTGGACCTATTGGAATGTTGAACTTATTTGAATGTTGAACCTATTGGTATGTTGAACCTATTGGAATGTTGAACCTATTTGAATGTTGAACCTATTGGAATGTTGAACCTATTGGAATGTTGAACCTATTGGAATGTTGAGCCTATTGGAATGTTGACCTATTGGAATGTTGAACCTATTGGAATGTTGAGCCTATTGGAATGTTGAACCTATTGGAATGTTGAACCTATTGAAAGGTTGAGCCTATTGGAATATTGAGCCTAGTGGAATGTTGAACCTATTGGAATGTTGAACCTATTGTAATGTTGAACCTATTGGAATGTTGAACCTATTGGAATGTTGAACCTATTGGAATGTTGAACCTATTGGAATGTTGAACCTATTGGAATGTTGAGCCTATTGGAATGTTGAACCTATTGGAATGTTGAACCTATTGGAATGTTGAGCCTATTGGAATGTTGAACCTATTGGAATGTTGAACCTATTGGAATGTTGGTCCAGTGAATGTTGGTCCTAAGTGAATGTTGGTTCTTGTGTAATTTCGGAAACTAGTTGAATGTTGGTCATGGATGAATGTTGAACCTGGTGGATGTTGGTCCTAATGGAAGGTTGAACATTGCAGAAATTTGGTTCTGGTGGGTCTTTAACTTAATAAAAGTGGTAAAAGATTGGATCTGGTGAAAATTTGGAACCCTTGAAAGTTTGGTTCGTGTTGAAGGTTGTACGTCTTAAAAGGTTGGATCATGTAAGGGGGTCTTATGTTTTTAAGCGTTGGTTCATGGGAAAGGATGTAGCTCGTGAAATGTGGGGCCCTGTGAAATGTTGGATGTAGACAGTTAGGACCTGGCGGCCTGTCGGTAATCCCGGTTATGTCTTGGGGGACGAGTGGAACTTGAGGGAGAGGTCGGACAGGTGGGACCCGAAAGGTAAGCTAGACTAGAATCACACGGGGGACATATAGGAGAGGTCTAACCTAAAAGCAAAGTGGGGCCTTAGGGAGAAGCAAGGCAAGAATTTTTCTAACCGATTTAAAAAATACTATCGATGCTAAATCGCTCTATTGAGATATTGAGAATCCAAAACACACACACACACGTACGCGCGCATACACATGATGCACATACACGCACGCACACACACGCACGCACACACGCACACACACGCACACACACATACGCACACACACACACGCACACACATCTATATTGAATTGTGTTTATTAATTGTTTGCTGTTAAAAGGATTTAGTGATGGGACCTTTAGTTTACACTTTCATTTACGCTCTCCTCTGATATTACTTGCCTAAAACCACAGGTGATTGGGGCATCTATCATTGTTTTAAACAACAACGAACAATTATCAAAGGGAACGTTTGCCTACACAGGACATCCAGGTTACTCCGTTCTGTCAACAAATATTAATTACAAAACGGATTATCTCCTGGTGTTGTTGAGCTGACTGAATAGACCTGGTGAGTTTCATGTTTTGTTCACGAATGTCTAAGACATGAACTTTCCTTGGAAGTCTAGAAAGAATGAACATGTTTTGTTTGGTACATTATAATGTGATGTCGACTCAAAAACAGCGATTAGTTATGACACCTACCACTCATCTTTGAGTTTTCTTAGATAACACTACCAAAATTATTGATAATGCTCATGTTTAAGAAACAAAAAATCCTGTAAAAAAAATGGGTAGGTCTTTTTCCCAAACTGTAAAGTACAGGCGAATGTGGCATGAAATGTGACTTGTCTGGCCTTTAATTTGTTTTGACGTTTTAACGACGTGTTGTTGTATGACAGATGTGGGGTAGTGGGTAACATCTGCTGCACACACTTTTGTCATCGGGACTGCTGAAATCCTTCAGTTATTCAAATTAACTCGGTTATCAACAAGTCAACAAATGTACACATAAACAGAGTCGTCAAATTGTCAACAAGTGTACATATAAACAAACGTCGTGAAGGTGTCAACAAGTGTACACATAAACAAATGTCGTGAAGGTGTCAACAAGTGTACACATAAACAAATGTCGTGAAGATGTCAACAAGTGTACACATAAACAAATGTCGTGAAGATGTCAACAAGTGTACACATAAACAAATGTCGTGAAGGTGTCAACAAGTGTACACATAAACAAATGTCGTGAAGATGTCAACAAGTGTACACATAAACAAATGTCGTGAAGATGTCAACAAGTGTACATATAAACAAATGTCGTGAAGGTGTCAACAAGTGTACACATAAACTAATGTCGTGAAGGTGTCAACAAGTGTACACATAAACAAATGTCGTGAAGGTATCAACAAGTGTACATATAAAGTAACGTCGTGAAGGTGTCAACAAGTGTACATATAAACAAATGTCGTGAAGGTGTCAACAAGTGTACACATAAACATAGCGTTGAACACATGCAGGCATTCACGTTGTCATCAAAGAAGATTTTAATAAAAGGAAAGTTGCGCATGATCAGACACCACAGATAATTGTTACGGGACCTCTGACCAGTGATGCAAACATATCCCCACCACACCAGTGACCCCTATGACCTCCCACTGACCAGTGCTACAAACATATCCCTACCACACAAGTGACCCCTATGACATCTTACCAGTGCTACAAACATATCCCCACCACACAAGTGACCCCTATGACATCTGACCAGTGAGACAAACATATCCCCACCAAGACAAGTGACCCCTATGACCTCTGACCTTCTATTTCCCCATCTATAGATCATGTTTCCCCTGGACCAACTCACACCTAGTGTAAACAACGGATCTATCAATCTCTTTAAATTGAAAAAAAAACCCGTGAGTTCCAAAATATTAATCAATTCTCGACGTTGTTGAAGAAACATGGAAAGTGGTAACGAAGATGTCCTATAACTACAAATTTTAAAAGTAAGATGAAGCATGGTTGACGTCACCAGCTATACAAGAGAATTCGGGGGGGGGGTAATTGTTGTGCTATAAAATTATAAAACGATAAAAAAGGTAATGGCGACATCTATTTACGTATGATGAAACCACTGAGATTCGGTTACCCGTACGCTATTCGTCACAGTAAAGCACATAAGTCTGTCTGAATGTTTGTAGCCCTGCATGGTACTGTTGACTTTGACAACGCGTGTCATTTACGTGTCTGCGCGTACGTCAGACAATGGTTAAATAGTGCTCCCCCCCCCCGGCATCTAGTCGGACGCTAGATGCCGTTGCTGATGCCGTTGTCCGGTGTCCACTGTAACCTTTGACCTCATCTCACAATGATCAAGATGGTGTTGTTTGAGCACATACAGCATAGAAGATTTTTCAGCATAATAACTACACTTTAATACCGCGGTGTTCAGAGGCGTATGATGTATCCCTACATCACTTTCAATATTCCATTTGAGCTGCGCAGAAACTAACCGACACGGCGCAGCAGTTGATAATTTATGCACAGCAAATTTTGTAACACATTACCACACAAAAAAAAATGATTTCTGTGCAACTTTGCACGCAAAATTTTTATTTTTGCACACAGACAATCGAATCTTAGAGGGAACATTGACCCCTTTATACGTTAACTAATCTCCCCCCCCCCTTTTCCAACAGCGTCCTCCCGAGGTTTCCTCAGAAGTCTGTACTCAAACACACACTTGCGGTGAGCTCAAGTTAACCATCACAGCTGTGACGTTAACCAAATTGTCCACTTCATGTCACTCCTCTTTAGCGGACTAAAGGTCAAAGTTCAAAGTCAGGGACAAAAAATGTTTGAAATTCCTTGGCCGCAAGCGTTTCATTTAGTTCATTGTTTATCTGTGTACCCGCTAGTCGCCACAAAAATTCCAGTTGTTCTGTTTATTTATTTACCCGCTGCTTACCCTTACATTTCCCAGTTATTTCAAAATTTATTTATTTACTCGCTGGTCACTCCAATGTAAATGTTTATTTATATACTTTATAGATCCCCCAAATGTTCCAGTGAAGCAAATGTTTATTTATATACTTTATAGATCCCCCAAATGTTCTTATCTTATCTTATCTTATCTTATCTATACAGACGCTCCTTCTATGCAGAAGATAATTGCGTCCACAGACCATGACAGATTATCTGTTGGCAAGCGATGCAGCGTTCACAGGCCAAGACTTTGTGGGTTCCACGCATTACCCAGCCGCCTAACTAGTGTTAGGTTCCCATTCGGAGCTGGATGACTCAGGGACGCCCAGGCCCCGGGAACAAATCTTTGCCTTCACAAGGATTCGAACCCGTGACCATCGGTACACAAGTCAAGCGCACTGCCACTCGACCACCGCGTCCAATGTTCCAGTGAAGCAAATGTTTATTTGACCCATTGGTTGCATCAACGCATCAGTTGTGTCAATGTCTATTTTGATTTACCCACTAGTCGCCTAAAATATTTCAGTTGTTTCAAAATGTCAATTTCGCCCCTGCTGTTTGCCTCAAATGTTTTCCTGTCAGTGGAGCCACAGCCTTAACTTTATTAAAAAAAAATAAAAAAAAACCCACACACAAAATGAAATAATTTTTTTAAAAAAATTATTACCCCAACTGATTTACCCCGTGCTTCTCAAAGTTGCGGTCCGCGGACCGGTCCGTGGGCCATCCGCCACCGGTCCGCAGAAGTTACCAAGAAAGGAAAGGAAAATATAATTATGATCCTCCATTTGCAACCATTAATACTAACCATATAGAAAGTGTCAAATTTTCGGCAATAAGCAGATAAAAGGGGAACAAAAAAATAAATAAATTACATTTCTATAAACTCTACCACGTCAGTGCAGGGAAAATAGCGCACCGGTCCATGGAGCAATGGAAACATTCCTTCAGGTGCACCACATTAAAAAGTTTGAGAAGCACTGCCCTAGAGCATGTCTGTCATAGAATGCATTTGTCATGTCGAAATCTTTTACGTCACTCTTGCAAAAATAACTAAATAAAATTCGTTCATTGATTTTATAATGGATTTAAATTTGCTGTTATTTTTGTCAAAATTAAAATCACATTTTACCGTTTCTGTGTGAAGAGACCCAATGCGATGTGTAATGAAAGGCTGATTCACGCTTTTGTTTCATGGTTTATCTATGTACCCGATAGTTGCCACAAATATTTCATTTGTTTTTAATGTATATCTATTTACTAGCTAGTTGTGACAAGTATTCCAGTTTTTTCATTATTTATCTATTGTCGATTTAGTTTAGAATTATTATATTGTGTTCAGGTTTCAGAAGGATCATTTTTGTTTGAAAAAAAAAGATTTCTTTTTTTTCCAAACGAAATGCTCCAATAACGTAAAGAACATAAAGAGCGATGATACCTTTCAGACACTGGGAACCATGGAGAAAAAATCCTTTTCATGTCTGAAAATTACGTTACACGATCTTTCGGTCTAAAATCCTCTAACAAGTGAGAATAACAAGATAGACTGGGAGTGAATCAATCTGAAAAACTCTAGTGAGAGGGAACTAATTGATAGAATCTGAGTGACTCCATCTGAAGAACTCTATAGAGTGAGCAGGGCCAAAGAGATATGCTCTGAATGACTCCATCTGAAGAACTCTATAGAGTGAGCGGTACCAAAGAGATATGCTCCGAATAACTCTATCTGAAGAACTCTAGTGAGCGGGGCCAAAGAGATATGCTCCGAATAACTCTATCTGAAGAACTCTAGCGAGCGGGGCCAAAGAGATATGCTCCGAATGACTCCATCTGAAGAACTCTATAGAGTGAGCGGTACCAAAGAGATATGTTCCGAATGACCCTATCTGAAGAACTCTATAGAGTGAGCGGTACCAAAGAGATATGCTCCGAATAACTCTATCTGAAGAACTCTAGCGAGCGGGGCCAAAGAGATATGCTCCGAATGACTCCATCTGAAGAACTCTATAGAGTGAGTGGTACCAAAGGGATATGCTCCGAATGACTCCATCTGAAGAACTCTATAGAGTGAGCGGTACCAAAGAGATATGCTCCGAATAACTCTATCTGAAGAACTCTAGCGAGCGGGGCCAAAAAGATATGCTCCGAATGACTCTTTCTGAAGAACTCTATTGAGCGGGGCCAAAGACATATGCTCCGAATGACTCCATCTGAAGAACTCTATAGAATTAGCGGTACCAAAGAGATATGCTCCGAATAACTCAATCTGAATAACTCTAGCGAGCAGGGCCAAAGTGATATGCTCCGAATGACTCTATCTGAAGAACTCTAGCGAGTGGTACCAAAGAGATATGCTCCGAATAACTCTATCTGAAGAACTCTAGCAAGCGGGGCCACAGAGATATGCTCCGAATGACTCCATCTGAAGAACTCTATAGAGTGAGTGGTACCAAAGGGATATGCTCCGAATGACTCTATCTGAAGAACTCTATAGAGTGAGCGGTACCAAAGAGATATGCTCCGAATAACTCTATCTGAAGAACTCTAGCGAGCGGGGCCAAAGAGATATGCTCCGAATGACTCCATCTGAAGAACTCTATAGAGTGAGCGGTACCAAAGAGATATGCTCCGAATAACTCTATCTGAAGAACTCTAGTGAGCGGGGCCAAATAGATATGCTCCGAATGACTCCATCTGAAGAACTCAATAGAGTAAGCGGTACCAAAGAGATATGCTCCGAATGACTCTATCTGAAGAACTCTATAGAGTGAGCGGTACCAAAGAGATATGCTCCGAATAACTCTATCTGAAGAACTCTAGCGAGTGTGGTCAAAGAGATATGCTCCGAATGACTCCATCTGAAGAACTCTATAGAGGGAGCGGTACCAAAGGGATATGCTCTGAATGACTCCATCTGAAGAACTCAAAAGAGTGAGTGGTACCAAAGGGATATGCTCCGACTGACTCTATCTTAAGAACTCTAGCGAGCGTGGCCAAAGAGATATGCTCCGAATAACTCTATCTTAAGAACTGTAGCGAGCGGGGCAAAAGAGATATGCTCCGACTAACTCTATCTGAAGAACTCTAGCGAGCGGGGCCAAAGAGATATGCTCCGAATAACTCTATCCTAAGAACTCTAGCGAGCGGGGCCAAAGAGATATGCTCCGAATAACTCTATCTTAAGAACTCTAGCGAGCGGGGCCAAAGAGATATGCTCCGAATAACTCTATCTTAAGAACTCTAGCGAGCGGGGCCAAAGAGATATGCTCCGAATAACTCTATCTTAAGAACTCTAGCAAGCGGGGCCAAAGAGATATGCTGCGAATAACTCTATTTGAAGAACTCTAGCGAGCGGGGCAAAAGAGATATGCTCCGAATGACTCCATCTGAAGAACTCTATAGAGTGAGCGGTACCAAAGTATCTGAAGAACTCTAGCGAGCGGTACCAAAGAGCTAGATCCCAATGACCAAATCGGCTCACATAAAAGCTTTGTTAGAGCCCGGAGCAGCTTATCTTGTGACCTTCGACCTACAGAGTGACATCGTCCCTCTTCCGAATGCTGCCAGGAGAAAAATACATGGCCCTAGGCTTTTTTAGGCATTATGTTAACCACGGACTGGTACAACGGTATTTTCGACTGGTATAGTCAGTAAAAGAGTGTCTATGTTAACATGTTAAGCTCTTTTATCGGTACTTTGACTGGTACAACGGTACTTTCGACTGGTATAGTCAGTACAAGAAAGTTGACTAGGGGCTGGTATACCGGTACTTCAGACTTGGTACAATCAGTACTACAGTGATTATATTCGACTGGTATGACGGTGCTTTAGGTAGGTAGAACCTGTACAGTTGTAGTCAAACTGCGGCCTGTGGGGCACATGCGGCCCGCGGGAGACTGCTGCAAAGTTGGTTTTTTTTCAAAATCAGTAACTTAATGCTTATGTTAAAGTCGACATGTTTGTGTTTGATATGAGGCTAATTTTTTTAAATCGCTGCCTACGCCTTGAAAAGTTTGTCCACTACTGATTTAGGGCCACGTCTGGCTAAATGAAATAAAACAATAAATGAATTATTTTAAAGTGTAAAAAAAAATCCTAATGATTTTTACATTTTGTAAAATCATTTTTACTGTGTTTTAGACACGTTAAAAATGGATAAAAGTCATAATAAGTTTAAAAATCATCCATAATTTCAAATTATAAATCATCTTGGCCCTCTCAAGCTGAATAATTTCAATGCAAGATATAGGCACCTTCAACTAACGCACGTTTCTGTTGACTCGCCATCACCTCGACCATTGATATTATAACGAAACGTTATTCATTGTCAGTTAATGACCGCCTCTCGAAACTTAACCGGTTCGTCTCTTACCCGATGTAACTATCCCCAAACGTTACAGCGGGTTAGAGGGGGGGGAGCGGGGTTACGTACACCTGTGTCATTACTGCAGTCTGTGTCGATTGTAAACATTGTATTACTTGACCTTTCGCGACCCCAGCCTACCATCCCCTATCACATTAGCTTATTATTACTTCCCCTTTCACCGCCACACTCTCTCCCTTTACGATCTGCGGCTGACTCGTCACTTGAACGAAATCACTACCAGGAAAACCAAAAATCAAACTCAACTCAAACCGATTGATTGTTATCTAACATACGCAGTGTCGTCTAGGAGTGTCATCCCCGATGGTGTGTAAGTTTTTCCCCCAGAGGTTTTGACAAGCGGCTTCAGTGATAGCCACATTCTTGAAGTCGCACCAGCTCCGCGGACTTGGATGTGGGCCGTAGTGCGCAATTCGTCTAGGTACATCTCACTCAGCTGGGTGTTTACATGTGATTGGTGGTCACGGGAGAGTTACTGTCCCTGGCGTTTATTTGAATCGTCGTGGTTATTTGCGTGTTTGTTGTTGTCAGATTTACCGATGAGCAGCTCGCGTGGCGTGTCGACGGATTGTTTCCTTTTGATTTTGTCGGGATTCTCCCGTATTGTGTCACGCTTATTCTTCACCGGGACCCAAGACACATGGTGGTGATAATGTTAAATAGGATTTAATATCAACATTATTCTGGATGTCTGAGTCACTCAATACCGTCACTGTGTTTTCCCCCTTCTGACTAGGCGGATTTTTCACTTATAATATACTATAATATAGGTGTGACATCAACTGCAGGTCAGAGTCAATTTCAAGTAAGTTTAATTTGAAACAATATTAATATTTCTTTAATTTGTGTGTGTGTGTGTTATAGTTATAGATATAGTATAGCTCTGATATGTGGTATTGACATGATTTAATACACTATTTCTAGTTGATGCTTCGGACCAGGGCCGGATTTAAACTTGATGGGGCCCTAAGCTGTTTGAGATATGGGGGCCCTTTTGAAGTCCATATATGCTATATTCAGTGCCAAATATGAAAATAATTCCACGGGGGGGGGCACGAAGGAGGGGGCCCTAAGCTATAGCTTGTCTAGCAAATAGGTAAATCCGGCACTGCTTTGACACAAGTTGTCGTATGATTAGATATTCTGTAATAACCCCATACAACGCAATGATTCATGATACATAGGTGCGCGGGTTCTTTGTCCTAGCAGAGCGTGACGAATTACGCAGAAATAACTTTGAAAACGTTACATCATGATGGCTACAGTAGAGGTCTCTTAGCTACCCAATAGAAGTATAGGAGTTTTAAAAAAGGAACACGGACACAGCGAGATTTGGAGATGATTTGAACTACTGCCAACATTGAGCTGTTTGAGTTCTACCAGAAGAGTGTGTGAGGGAGGAAAAGGGGGGGGGGTTACAGTAGTTTGCTGAGGTATGACTTTAATCGGCCCATCATCTACAATGATTTTTTTTATTACAGAAAAGTTGCGTTTTTTCTCACGAATTTATTGTTAACCCTTATTTTTATTTATGTAGTTTATATATATATAATTTAATTTTAGCCTCCCCATGTTTATGACTTATGAAGTTATTGTTGGTTTCATATTACCACTTCTCATTACGTCATTACGTTATTGTCAGACTAACCCTGTTCAAGGAAGTTATTTTAAAACCAATTGCGTCATCAGAAAAAAATATGTTCGTGAAATTATTGTTAAAATCCCCACTCCCCCGGTGAAGTTTATGTGATATTACTTCTAATGAGATTATTTTTGAATTCCCGATCAAGAAGTTATAATTTGTCTCATCGAGTTCATGAAGTTATTCATGCACGGCTTGATCAATAGAGCCATAGTTACCATTTCATTAACCACTTGAGTCGTCTTGAGTCGATGTTACGTTTTCGTAACCTTGACCTTTAACTAAAGCCGACCCGGAAACAATTAAAACCCACAGCAGTCGAATGAATTCATCATGTTGATTGTTCTAAAGTGATCTATTTTAAAGACTAGTTATAGACCAGTAGAAATACTAACTGATCTAATTTTTAATTTGTGTTATGTCTTGAAGTGGTGCAGTTCTTTTTGTTTTTAAGTTAGCCTTTACAGTAATCAGAGTTGTAAACATAGTAAACATTAATTTCTTCGTTGGTTCTGACACGATTATGACGTGTAATTTAATTTTAGACTGATGACTTCTGCTTGGTGATGGGACTGACGTCATTCGGACTGAAAGACTTCATGGCCGTTGGTGACTGTCTTTTCAAACGTAGAAGTAGAAGCTGAGTGTTAAGATTAGGGATACGATTCTTCTTCTTTGTTCACAGTTATAAAGTATGTTTCAAATTATTCTCCAGAAAATTTGTTCATTATTTTATAATGATGTGTATTTACTTAGTGCTAGATCAGGGGTCGGGAAACTTTTTGTGTGCCAGAGCAATAAACACCACATAATTTGAAAAGTAAATTCTGTAATGCCATTTATTATGTTTAAAACTACAAATTCAAGTAAATGTGAGCATTTCGTGTAATTTCAACACTAAAAGTACAATAATTATGTCGCTGAATTCTTTTTAATAACAATGCTAAATTATTATTATTTTTTTTTGTATATGCAAATAATATGAAGATCAAATGAGTCTGCATAAACGTTTTTAATTTTTTTTTAAAAATGAAACGAACATTTGTCTGAGAGCCAGATGCAGCATTCAATTGAGCCACGTCTGGCCCACGAGCCATAGTTTCCTTACCCCTGTGCTAGATGAAGGTGTAGTTAGTTAATGCTAGGCCTATAAGGTCTGGTTAGTTGGTGCTAGATAAAACTAATTATAAATAGTGCTAGATGTAATTAGTGTTAGGTGTATAAGGTAGGACTACGTATATAGTT
This sequence comes from Ampullaceana balthica, assembly GCA_944989445.1. Taxonomy (NCBI): domain Eukaryota; kingdom Metazoa; phylum Mollusca; class Gastropoda; family Lymnaeidae; genus Ampullaceana; species Ampullaceana balthica. The sequence goes on along the minus strand of CALYLW010001394.1, from coordinate 321,806 downwards.
ATTGTTAGGTGTACGAAGTAGGACTACGTAAATAGTTATTGTTAGGTGTATACGGTAGGACTACTTATATAGTTATTGTTAGGTGTATAAGGTAGGACTACTTATATAGTTATTGTTAGGTGTATAAGGTAGGACTACTTATATACTTATTGTTAGGTGTATAAGGTAGGACTTCGTATATAGTTATTGTTAGGTGTATAAGGTAGGACTTCGTATATAGTTATTGGTAGGTGTATATGGTAGGACTTCGTATATAGTTATTGTTAGGTGTATAAGGTAGGACTACGTATATATTTATTGTTAGGTGTATAAGGTAGGACTTAGTATATTGTTATTGTTACGTGTATGAGGTAGGACTACGTATATAGTTATTGTTAGGTGTATAAGGTAGGTCTACGTATATATTTATTGTTAGATGTATAAGGTAGGACTTCGTATATAGTTATTGTTAGGTGTATGAGGTAGGACTACGTGTATAGATATTGCTAGGCGTATGATTTAGGACTACGTATATAGTTATTGTTAGGTGTATAAGGTAGGACTACGTATATAGTTATTGTTAGGTGTATGAGGTACGACTACGTATATAGTTATTGTTAGGTGTATACGGTAGGACTACGTATATAGTTATTGTTAGGTGTATAAGGTAGGACTACGTATATAGTTATTGTTAGGTGTATAAGGTAGGACTACTTATATAGTTAGTGTTAGGTGTATAAGGTAGGACTACGTATGTAGTTATTGTTAGGTGTATAAGGTAGGACTACTTATATAGTTATTGTTAGGTGTATAAGGTAGGACTACGTATATAGTTAGTGTTAGTTGTATAAGGTAGGACTACGTATATATTTATTGTTAGGTGTATGAGGTTGGACTACGTATGTAGTTATTGTTAGGTGTATAAGGCAGGACTACTTATATAGTTATTTTTAGGTGTATAAGGTAAGACTACGTATATAGTTAGTGATAGGTGTTTTTAGTGAATAGTGAAGCCAGTCATAGGTCCAGATATGCCGCAGTTTTCTTCCTGGATCTTTTTGTAGACACAAGTATATGCGAGAGAGACGTGGGAGTATGGTTTCTGGTAATAGAGACATTTGTGATATCGGGTATGTGACTGTGTTACAGCAACCTTAAGCATATGGCAGAATTTTTTTTTAAATCTTGAAACATATGTCAAGACTTCCTTTGTTAAAAAGCTGTACATTGAAACATACCTTTGAAAATACCTGTCATTATACCCCGCAGGTGGGACTCGAATTTTACAATCCACAATCCACATACATAAACATATTCCATTCATAATCGGAACATAAACAATTTCTAATACAGATAAATCTGATGGGTAGAATGCTCTTTGGGTTTCGTTGCGGCAGATGTAAACAAAGTTCGATCGGATGTTGTTCACGTGTGCGCCGTGCACGTAAACCAGATGATACGAGTTGAAGAGATTTGAGAGATGGGCTCTCTACTTAACTCTTGAGACATATGTTAGGTCCTGGGGGGGGGATATGGGGGTGGGAGAGCTGGGGTTTGGCTGAGGGGTGGGAACCTGGATTCCACATGACTAAATCTGCACTAAGTTCACATGACTAAACCTGCACCCAGTTCATATGTCTAAACTTACACACTCAGCTCACATGACTAAACCTGTATTCTGTTCACATGACTAAACCTGTATTCTGTTCACATGACTAAACCTGCACTCAGCTCACATGACTAAACCTGTATTCTGTTCACATGACTAAACCTGTATTCTGTTCACATGACTAAACCTGTATTCTGTTCACATGACTAAACCTGTATTCTGTTGACATGACTAAACCTGTATTCTGTTCACATGACTAAACCTGCACTCAGCGCACATGACTAAACCTGTATTCTGTTCGCATGACTAAACCTGTATTCTGTTCACATGACTAAACCTGTATTCTGTTCACATGACTAAACCTGTATTCTGTTCACATGACTAAACCTGTATTCTGTTCACATGACTAAACCTGTATTCTGTTCGCATGACTAAACCTGTATTCTGTTCACATGACTAAACCTGTATTCTGTTCACATGACTAAACCTGTATTCTGTTCGCATGACTAAACCTGTATTCTGTTCACATGACTAAACCTGTATTCTGTCCACATGACTAAACCTGTATTCTGCTCACATGACTAAACCTGTATTCTGCTCACATGACTAAACCTGTAATCTGCTCACATGACTAAACCTGTATTCTGTTCACATGAATAAACCTGTATTCTGTTCACATGACTAAACCTGTATTGTGTTCACATGACTAAACCTGTATTCTGTTCACATGACTAAACCTGTATTCTGTTCACATGACTAAACCTGTATTCTGTTCACATGACTAAACCTGTATTCTGTTCGCATGACTAAACCTGTATTCTGTTCACATGACTAAACCTGTATTCTGTTGACATGACTAAACCTGTATTCTGTTCACATGACTAAACCTGCACTCAGCGCACATGACTAAACCTGTATTCTGTTCGCATGACTAAACCTGTATTCTGTTCACATGACTAAACCTGTATTCTGTTCACATGACTAAACCTGTATTCTGCTCACATGAGTAAACCTGTATTCTGCTCACATGACTAAACCTGTAATCTGCTCACATGACTTAACCTGTATTCTGTTCACATGAATAAACCTGTATTCTGTTCACATGACTAAACCTGTATTGTGTTCACATGACTAAACCTGTATTCTGTTCACATGACTAAACCTGTATTCTGTTCACATGACTAAACTTGCACTCAGTTAACATGACTAAACCTGTATTCTGTTCACATGACTAAACCTGTATTCTGTTCACATGACTAAACTTGCACTAAGTTCACATGACTAAACTTGCACTAAGTTCACATGACTAAACCTGTATTCTGTTCACATGACTAAACCTGTTGAATTCTGTTCACATGACTAAACCTCTACTCTGTTCACATGACTAAACCTGTATTCTGTTCACATGACTAAACCTGTATTCAGTTCACGTGACTAAACCTGCACTCAGTTAACACGATTAAACCTGCACTGAGTTCACATCAACGCCGCTGCCAAAAGGGGGGGTGGGGGACAAACGGAACTCTAGCCAGGGGCCCCAATGGCCTGATCAGCCACGCTTGATTTTTTTTAAATACAGATGCTGTGCGCGTAGATATATATATTCGGACAATTATTCAAGTTACGTGTAACAAAAAAGTTAAAACATTTAGCTTACAGCAAAGAAGAATCCAAGTGGATGTTTTAATGCCCGCATGCTCCACGCAAGTAGACGTCGTCTATAAATGCAGCCAGAAATGTCGCTGTCGGATACGCTACATTTCGGTCATTTTGTATACATATTTCAAGGTTTTTGGCATGTGGGGACCTGGGAAAAGGCTTCAGGCACGAGGCGGAGCCCAGAGGGGCCCACACGTACCCAGTTGTCAGGGGCCCAAACATTTCTGGCGGCGGGGCTGTTCAAGTGACTAAAACTTGCATTCTGTTCAAATGACTAAAACATGCAATCTGTTCACATGACTAAACCCTGCAATCTGTTCACATGACTAAAACCTGCATTCTCATCCCATAACGAAACTTCGATGTTTGACGTTAAACTTGTTTTACACACTTTGAGAATACAAACTTACGTCAGACCCTCCCACCCCCCTCCGCCCCCACCGCAAATACCCAAATAGCTAATAGCTCTTGATTATACACCACAGTACCCTACTAGCTCACATTACATCGCTAAATCTCAAAGCACTGGGCGTTATCTCATAGTTACCGACAAGGTGGCAGTACTAAATAGAACATAGCTCATCGACTAACAGAACCTGACTTGCGTTGATAGTAGTTGAATAGTTTAATGTCCTCGACTACAGCTCACAACGCCAAAAACTAGACAACATTCCCTTTAACTAAAATAGTTTTTGTTTTTTCAAATAAAATTGTAAGAACCATGTAAAATATATATATTTTTACAAATGTCAAAGTCACTCTCGTATTTTCTTAATCGTTTTTGTTCCGCTCCGTTCTGATTTAAAAAAAAATTAAGCTTTTAGCTCTCTGCCCGTTTTGGGCTGCTGCTGCTGTTGGCTTAAGATCATGGTATATATTTCAGCAAAAAATTCTTTAACAAGTTAAAATGTTGTGAATAACTTTTGAAAATGTTGTCCTTGCTTATTTTCATGGAGGCTTCAGCGAAACCAAAAGGAAGAACATGAATGCAATAAAGAAGTGATTCCGTCCATACAAAAGAAAGTGAGATGATGATATTATCTGGCTTGGTTATAAATACATCATGTAAAAAGATGATATTATCTTATCTGTTGCAGACGCTCCTTCTATACAGAAGATTATTGCGTTATTATGTTATTATATGCCTTGGTTATCAGTCTATCAGGGAATAAGATGATGTTATCTGCCTTGGTTATCAGTCTATCAGGGAATAAGATGATGTTATCTGCCTGGGTTTTCAGTCTATCGGGGAATAAGATGATGTTATCTGCCTGGGTTATCAGTCTATCGGGGAATAAGATGATGTTATCTGCCTTGGTTATCAGTCTATTGGGGAATAAGATGATGTTATCTGCCTTGGTTATCAGTCTATCGGGGAATAAGATGATGTTATCTGCCTTGGTTATCAGTCTATCAGGGAATAAGATGTTATCTGCCTTGGTTATCAGTCTATCAGGGAATAAGATGATGTTATCTGCCTTGGTTATCAGTCTATAAGGGAATAAGATGATGTTATCTGCCTGGGTTATCAGTCTATCGGGTAACAAGATGTTGTTATCTGCCTTGGTTATCAGTCTATCGGGGAATAAGATGATGTTATCTGCCTGGGTTATCAGTCTATCAGGGAATAAGATGATGTTATCTGCCTTGGTTATCAGTCTATCAGGGAATAAGATGATGTTAAATGCCTTGGTTATCAGTCTATCAGGGAATAAATGCCTCAATGAAAGCGTTTGCCATAAATCCAGACACGTGGGAACGAGCTGCAATGGACCGATCCACCTGGCGCTCTTCCATCCACGAAGGTGCCAGGTCATGTGAGGCAAACCGGATTACCGCCGCAGAAAAGAAGAGGCAAGCCCGAAAGGCCCATGCTGTCAACCCTCCAGGAGATGTCGCACTCGCCCCCTGTCCCTTCTGTTCCCGAACCTTTCGTGCAAGGATCTAGAGTGGTCCTCGTCGTATCGACGGACGAACGAACAATCAGGGAATAAGATGATGTTATCTGCCTGGGTTATCAGTCTACCAGGGAATAAGATGATGTTATCTGCCTTGGTTATCAGTCTATCAGGGAATAAGATGATGTTAGCTGCCTTGGTTATCAGTCTATCAGGGAATAAGATGATGTTAACTGCCTTGGTTATCAGTCTATTGGGTAACAAGATGTTGTTATCTGCCTTGGTTATCAGTCTATCGGGGAATAAGATGATGTTATCTGCCTTGGTTATCAGTCTATTGGGTAACAAGATGTTGTTATCTGCCTTGGTTATCAGTCTATTGGGTAACAAGATGTTGTTATCTGCCTTGGTTATCAGTCTATCGGGGAATAAGATGATGTTATCTGCCTTGGTTATCAGTCTATCAGGGAATAAGATGATGTTAGCTGCCTTGGTTATCAGTCTATCAGGGAATAAGATGATGTTAACTGCCTTGGTTATCAGTCTATTGGGTAACAAGATGTTGTTATCTGCCTTGGTTATCAGTCTATCGGGGAATAAGATGATGTTATCTGCCTTGGTTATCAGTCTATTGGGTAACAAGATGTTGTTATCTGCCTTGGTTATCAGTCTATTGGGTAACAAGATGTTGTTATCTGCCTTGGTTATCAGTCTATCGGGGAATAAGATGATGTTATCTGCCTTGGTTATCAGTCTATTGGGTAACAAGATGTTGTTATCTGCCTTGGTTATCAGTCTATTGGGTAACAAGATGTTGTTATCTGCCTTGGTTATCAGTCTATTGGGTAAAAAGATGTTGTTATCTGCCTTGGTTATCAGTCTATCAGGGAATGAGATGAATAAACGTTTAACATAGGACCCACCGCAAAGCGTGCACCTGACTTGTAATATTAGAAGCTAGTTTGAAATCCGCATTTTTTTTTACCCCAAAATTTGATTTTTTAATGGGGGGGGGGAGGGGGTGATCCTTTCCTCCTCTTCTTTTTCCCCCTCCATTTTAAAAAAACATGAACATGAGTTAAAAGGAAAAGTGGGTAGGAAGATAGGAGGTTGGTGGTAGAAGAAGAAAGAAAACACACCTGAACCTGCAGTCTGTCACTGGTTGCACGTTCAGTCTCTCTTCACCTTTCTTCCCAAACAACTGCGTGAGTTGTTCACTTCAAACCGTTTCAACCTTACTTTAACGGAGTATTTCTTTCTACCCTATTATTCGTTCATTTTTAAAATCAATTTGTTTCAGGGTAGAAATTACGTTTAGAAAAAATACAACTGATCTCGAGGTTTGCGCTAAAATGTGAAAAAAAAATACCTTGATTACTGAAGTGTTTCAGACGAGAAGTTTGTTGTTCATCATAACGTAAACAGATAATTAAGACACGGAGCAAGGCAGACGATACGTCAGAGATGACAGGACTAAGACATCCAACATGTTTGACGACAGAAATAATAATAGAAAGTAAAACATGACTGACAAAATCGAGGGGAGAAAGACAACGCCAGGAATGATATAGACAACATGACTGAAATCAAAGACATAATACAGGAATGTTCAGAAAGATCAGGGCTCAGATATTATATGACGTTAGCTTAATGGCTAGAAGTTCAAAGGGTGTAAACAACTCTTGAATAAACCATGAAGTTCCGCGGCAGTTAAACTCTTATCAGTTATTGCTTTTTTTCTCCCCCAATGTGCGTTGCTGTTCACGGTGAGCGCCCAAAGTCCTCAAGATTTCTGACACAACTTACGGATCACGTGACAAGAGAAATTCTGGTCATAGATGGCATGAGCAAGTTTAAATGACCAATATAATACCACAGAAACATTTTTCATGGTTGCAGATGTATAGTACAAGATAGAAAAGGGACATCACCGTATATAAGACACACTCACATGTATAAAAGCGCCCCGTATTGAAGAACTATAGTCCCTGATGGAAGACAACACTGTTTCGGGTGGGAGAAACGAGCCCGATAGCAGAGGACACAATTCCGTTTTGAGACGCAGCGCCGTGAAATATACACAGCCCCGGGTAGGAGACAAAATCCCGGGTAGAAGACAAAATCCCGGATAGAAGACACAATCCTGGACAGAAGACACAGTCCCGGGTATTAGACTAAATCCCGGGTAGAAGACACAGTCCCGGGTAGACGACACAGACCCTGGTAAAAGACACAGACCCCGGTAGAAGACACAATGCCGCTTAGGATGCACATTCCCGGATAGAAGACACAGTTTCATGTAAAAGACGCCAACAAAAGTAGTGGACCTTTAGCCGTTACAAAAACTTATATACATTATAAATATATTGTGTTACTGCCCTCTCCAAAAACCTCTTTTTTTCCAAGTACGTCCCTAAAATCATCCAAAGGCCAATACATGTATTTAAAGTGTACTTTAAAAAAAAATTCTTTTGTAGCAGTCAGTCTATTTATGAATACATTTCCGGAAAAAAAAAGTTTTGGAAAGGGGGATAACTTTCCTGCCCCTGTCATTGATTGATCAATGCGATGGAGATGTATACGCTTGTGGTCCAGTGCGACCCGTGACGCCGTTTATCATAATAATTTATATCTAAAATGGAGCACGCAGTAAATTGAATTCATTAATTTAAAATTTCAATGCACATGAAATTTTTTTTAGACCCACTGTTGCTTTATACTTCATTAATATAGAAGTAGTGTCACAATATCAACAATATAAACTTAATAGCGTTTTCATGGTGCCACTAATTTTTGTCAGCTGACAGAGCAATAGATGAACAATGGTGAAGCTGCGTCCATGCATCGTTAGACACAAAATTTACGACATGTGAAACCAGGGCAGAAATGGTACAAGTTAAAGGCTCTTGAAATAAAAAAAGGTGGGGGTCGGGTGGGGTGGGGGTGGGGGTAGTTTGATGTTAAGAGGTACATTTTCCAGTATTCCTGAATGCTGCCCTTTTTATTTTCCCTATCAACAAGAGTTGAGCGATGCGTTAAGACATTTATGTAATTTATAAAATCAATTGAACTGGCTGTCATTTATAGACTGGTTTCAACTGTCTGTCATTTATAGACTGGTTTCAACTGTCTGTCATTTATAGACTGGTTTCAACTGTCTGTTATTTATAGAATGATTTCAACTGGCTTTCAATTATAAACTGAATTGAACTGCATGGCTTTCATTTATAGGCTGGATTCATATGGATGTCATTTATTGACTGGATTCATATGGATGTCATTTATTGACTGGATTCATATGGATGTCATTTATAGGCTGGATTCATATGGATGTCATTTATAGGCTGGATTCATATGGATGTTATTTATAGGCTGGATTCATATGGATGTCATTTATAGGCTGGATTCATATGGATGTAATTTATTGACTGGATTCATATGGATGTCATTTATAGGCTGGATTCATATGGATGTCATTTATTGACTGGATTCATATGGATGTCATTGATTGACTGGATTCATATGGATGTCATTTATAGGCTGGATTCATATGGATGTCATTTATAGGCTGGATTCATATGGATGTCATTTATTGACTGGATTCATATGGATGTCATTTATAGGCTGGATTCATATGGATGTCATTTATTGACTGGACTCATATGGATGTCATTTATTGACTGGATTCATATGGATGTTATTTATTGACTGGATTCATATGGATGTCATTTATTGACTGGATTCATATGGATGTCATTTATAGGATGGATTCATATGGATGTCATTTGTAGGCTGGATTCATATGGATGTCATTTATAGGCTGGATTAATATGGATGTCATTTATTGACTGGATTCATTTGGATGTCATTCATTGACTGGATTCATATGGATGTCATTTATAGGCTGGATTCATATGGATGTCATTTATTGACTGGATTCATATGGATGTCATTTATAGGCTGGATTCATATGGATGTCATTTATAAAATGAATTCAGCTGTCTTTCATTCATGGACGGTGTTCAAATTGCTGTCATTCATGGACGGGGTTCAAATTGCTGTCATTCATGGACGGGGTTCAAATTGCTGTCATTCATGGACGGGGTTCAAATTTATGTCATTCATAGACGGGGTTCAAATTGCTGTTATTTATAAAATGAATTCAGCTGTCTTTCATTCATGGACGGGGTTCAAATAGCTGTCATTGATGGACGGGGTTCAAATTGCTGTCATTCATGGACGGGGTTCAAATTGCTGTCATTCATTGACGGGGTTCAAATTGCTGCCATTCATGGACGGTATTTAAATTGCTGTCATTCATGAATGGGGTTCAAATTGCTGTCATTCATGGACGGGGTTCAAATTGCTGTCATTCATGGACGGGGTTGAAATTGCTGTCATTCATGGACGGGGTTCAAATTGGTATCATTCATGGACGGGGTTCAAATTGCTGTCATTTAAAGACTGAAATCATCTGGCTGTGGTATGCCGTGGTGATGTAGTGTAATCGTTTCGCACTATCTCGAGGTCAACCGCTGGCTGACCGCGTGAGAGAAGGGGAGCAGAGAATTGGGTTGCCGATGGTTCTCAAGCTGTGGTCCAATGAGTAGTTTGTTTCATAAATTCAAAATATGTCGGTTTATTATTGCCCCGTAATTGATTTCGGTTTTATTATATTTCAATTTTTGTTGTTGGAAACAACAGTGGGACGCCCAAATTACCAGCTAACAATCATCAGGAATATCTGTGATTCGGCTTCACCCCAACATGAACGTAATTTATTTCAGATATATTGTCCTTGAGATTATCCCTTTTAATCCAGTTGTGGTAAAACTGCGGGCCAGGTGCTATTTATTTGATATATTTATTAAATTTTAAATGACTAGAAAAATAGTTTTAAAATAAAGTATAAATTCCGAATATTCAAATTATTGAAGAGTTTTTGTTTTTTAATTTCTTTATTAAATTTCAAATTATAATTACATTGTGCATTAAAAATTAGATTAATTCTATATATTTAACTAATCCATTTTAAACCAAAATGTTAATAAATGCATATTATTTAAATTAATAAACAATTTTGAAAGTGGCCAGATGTTTTTTTTCTTTTTCCAGATTTCGAAAGGAGATGAGCAGTTTCGCATTTTAAAATTTAATTTAAACATTTATAAAAAAAAATTGTTGCCTTTTGCTTTTTGCCCGTTTTGAGAATTGTTACAAATGTCGTTCATTTAGGGGAGGACGAAAACACTTTTAATTTAATAATGGGTCAAACATGGACTAATTATATTCACTAATAAATTAATTGTTATAAATCTATATTTTTTAAAGTTCTTGTTTTTCTTATTTAGGCCAGCTTACACGAAAACAAGCAGGGCCCTGCGCTATTTAAATTTAAAATTATTCTAAATCATTAATAACCAGAGCTATTAAAACATTAATACGTCATAAAACGAATAAATTAAGGTATAATTAACGACTATTTTGTTATGCTTTTATGATACGATACAATGTGAAAGCAGTAATCCCATTTTAGTTTTAGAATTATAACTACTGTATTTCATAGCTAAGTTAAGTAGAAGGGACTCATGTTAATATTACATCTTAAACTCAGATGCCAGATATCCACTGGCACATGGTCGGAGGGATTATTAAAATCTTACAACTTTTGAAGTTGCAAAAAAATCCCAATAATGTCAAAAAGTGTGGGTTTTTTTTTAATTTTTAAAAAATATATTATTTAAACACTGCCGTCCTGAGACATGGCCCCCCTCTCCCCCCACCCCCACACACACTATCGCCCCCCCCCCACATCTTAATCTCCACCCGGGCCCCCCGGCCTCTTCAATAGCAGTTCGCCGGTGTGCTGTAAACATCGATGGCCTGGTAGGTGTGTTGTTACCACGGTCGTCGGTTGACTGGGCCGTGTAGCCGAGTCTCTCTATCACTAACACTAGTCTACTCAGTCGCTCGCCGTGCTACAAGTAACAACTCATTCAATCAACTTTGGATAGTGTGTTTCCTGGACTGGATTATTATGTTCGGAGTTTATTGCGGTTTGGCTCTCATATTCACATATTAATGGGGTAAGGACTAAGGGGGTAAAAAAAATAAATCGCTTAACTGATTTCTAGGTCTGCCGAACCTAAAAAAAAAGATCTTAGTCTAATTCTACTTTATTCTATAATTCTATATATACTATAGTATTATATTGGGCCTTTGCCTATATTATAGTTTACAGTTACAGTGCTAGGCCTAAGGCCATGCTTAATTATTGATAACTGTTTATTGTTTATTAAATTTAGGTATGCACAATACTGTAACTGTATAAATTATAAACTGTAACTGTTTACTATTACTGAGTATTAGGCTACTATTAATATTTAGGTGTAGGAAGAAGTATCTGCTAACTGACTCATTAGGTGAGAATAGTCAGTTGATTAATTATATTCACTAATTATATTCACAATTACATATGACAAATGCATTTGACATTTGCAATTATAACTATTATAATTTATTAATAATTGCAAATGTCTAATGTAATTGTATTATTAACTTTAAAAGGCATACAAACTGTAGCCTAATTAATATTAGGCCTAAATAGAATTATAGAGTATGAGTAAGTATGCGTATGAGGCTGTGTGAGGATCCTGAATAACAACTAATCAATTAACTTAGAAACATTTTGAACTAAAGTGTCTATAGCAATCTGTGCATGGCAAACGCATAAAATTTTTAACTAAACTTGGCCCGGGCCTTAGCGTGCTATTGATACGTCGGTTTCAGCCAAGGCCAAGGGGCTGCGGTTCTTTACTTTTATTTTTATGTGTGCGGAACCATAGCCATAGAGTTAAAATATTAATAAAGGAATTATTTCAATGTAAAATATACCCCTTGACATTGGATTACCCCGTTATAAAATTTTAGATAAAACCAAAAGAATTTGAGCGATGTTCAATGTCAATTAAATGTAGAAACAACTCGTTTGTGTGTAAAAAAAATCAATCTAAATAGCCTCAGCAATAGTATTAATACAGGGGTCGGGAAACCATGGCTCGCGAGCCAGATGTGGCTCTATTGATGGCAGCATCTGGCTCTCAGACAAATGTTCGAATATTTATTTTTTAAAAAAAAGTTTATTCAGACTCCTTTGATCTGCATAGAAAAACAGCGTAACAATGTTATTGAAAAGAATTCAGAGACATAATTATTGTACCTAAAGTGGCTAAAATGTTGAAATTACACAAAATGCACACATTTACTTGAATTTTTAGTTTTAACCATAATGTATGGCTCTCATAGAATTACTTTTCAAAATAGTTGGTGTTTATGGCTCTCTCAGACAACATGTTTGGTGTTTATGGCTCTCTCAGACAACATGTTTGGTGTTTATGACTCTCTCAGACAAAATGTTTGGTGTTTATGGCTCTCTCAGACAAAATGTTTGGTGTTTACGGCTCTCTCAGACAAAAAAAAGTTTCCCGACCCCTGGTATAGTGGTATAGTAGTTATCAAACAATTTAAATGTACGAACACTTTTCGTCGCTGAAATATAACTGATAATATTATGATCCTAAAGGCATGCATGTATTGCAACTAAGAAAACGCTCTTAGTATCTGTGCCATGTGAATAACGCCGTTTGAAAGTAATTCAAACAATTATGCTATGAAATTTGGATGATGGTCCTCCAAACATTTAAATTTAAACATCTCTGAAACATAAATGACGTGTAACATCAGTTACAGGCGAGCGTTCTTCTAATGGCATCGGTCCACGATTCTTACGTTGCAGGTCTGCACTAACTAAATGAATATTCTTTAAAATAAATGTAATGTAACCGTGCCGTAAAAAAAAATAAAAAAATAATAAATCTGCTGTTTCGAAGCTTTGTCCACGGAAACGAAAAAGTCTGAAACATGGAGAGATAACCATAAACATCGGATCTGTGCATCTAGCATGTTTGTGTTGTTGCCCAATCGGCATTACAAACACAAACTGCAAACAGAGTAATCACGTCATGATCTGTGTAGCGCCAGCTGTCATCGGTGGGGAGGGGTGGGGTAGGGGGTCTTTGTGCTCTACTTCCGTGGTCTGCATTCTTCATGGCTGTGACGTGAGTTCGTGTGAACATGTAGGCTAGTAGGAATATGTAAGCTAGTTGGAATTTGTAAGCTAGTTCAATGTGTGAGCCAGTTGGAATATGTAAGCTAGTTGAAAATGTTTTTTAAGCAGAATTTAAGCAACTGATTATTGAGTAGATCGTGTATGATGAAAATCTGTTTAAGTATAAGATTGTAACTAGGGTTGTATATGTTGGAAACATGAGATCTCTGTAGAAATGGCATCGTTGTATGGGGAAACATGTGAAGTTATGCCTTAAAACGATATACCTTGTCCCTCTTTCACAAATCTGGCATGAATCCTGTTGGTGCATCGATGATGAATATGTAGGCTTGTAACACTAAATGAGACAGAATTGTAACACTAAATGAGACAGAATTATAACACTAAATGAGACAGAATAGCAACACTAAATGAGACAGAATTGTAACACTAAATGAGACAGACTTGTAATGATTCAGACTAATAACATTAAATGAGACAGACTTGTAACATTAAATGAGACATACTTTTTAACAACAATGCTATGCATTGCCTTCCGCAATTTAATTGATGTACGTTTGAAATAACACCGACTAGTCAACGGAAATTATGCGCATAATCATTGCTTGAATAGCCTTATACAGACTGTTGTAATCGACATGGTACATTTCATTACGGCCAGGGGATTGAACCAAGGTCAAACCCTGGAATGCCATCAATTGCCAAAAATGTCCGTAGTAACATCCTTTATTTCTATTATTATTTTTATTATTTTAGCACTGGGATTCTACTGACTGCGGTTAAGTTGGAGTAAGATGTTGAAAATATTTTACGATTTTGTCAAAAATAAACCGAGGTATAAAATATCCCATCACTTCACAATTATATATATTATAGTTTGCACTACCTCAGGGTTCGTCTCTGTTAGGGAGCCTGCTTTGAAGGTGAGATGCTTGCATAATTTTTGAAGAGTGAAACACTATTTGGTGATCGTCTGGAGAACTCTCTGAAAACTGCAACCTCTTACTTCCTGTTCTTCGATGCTGTGTTTTGTTAAGTATTTGCACCGACAATTCTTCTTTTCTTTTCTCTACTTAATTAGTTGGTTTTTTTCCCGTAGTGTTGATCATCTATAATGAAAAGTTTATTTAAATACTTTTGTTTATTAATTAGTACTGATGAAGGCATTACCCCCAAACGTTTTACACATTTATAGAGTTTTGCTACCCCTTTTTAAAACTCACTAATCGTTCTTTATTCTTTTGATCTCAAAGTCGAAAGATGTGTCTCCAAAACTATGTCGTAGAATCTCTCCGTAATTTCATGCATCTGTAATATCTTTTTGCTTTCAAATCTGCATTTGCGAACGATTTTTAAATATTTAAATAACTTACGAATTACCATTACTTATATAATTTCCTTTTCCGTTGCTTTTAGTTTCAGATATTGTTAGCTTTTGTCTATTTAATTTATGGACCCCCTCCCCCCCCCCATGGTTTTCTTCCAATGTGGCACCCGTTAGAGGCTGAAAAACCTTGAGAGTTAGTGCTCTGTAAAATGTTTCTACCATCCGTCTAGACCGGAGCATACAGGTTCAAAGTACAAACCATTTCGGTCCCTCAGACATCAAGGGGGTGAGAACCCCTGGCCCCATAGCCATCAAATTCAATGATAAAAGCTCCACTCTGCGTTGATCATCAATGGTGTGAGTCACTGCATTCTTTGTCTCCTCGCAAATCTCAGGGGGAGATGTGCGGGTGTGCGTGTGTGTGTGTTTGCTATTTGAGTATTTGGTGTGGGGTTACTGTGGATGGGTGGGGGTAGTCAAGCTGTAATTTAATTTTCCCGATGCGTGCAAAAGAAAAAAAGGGGGAAAAAAAGGGGGGGGGGAATGGCAGCAAGTCAACCGTGACCAGAGCTTTACTGCGTTCGTTAAATGAAATTGGAA
Source organism: Ampullaceana balthica (assembly GCA_944989445.1). Lineage (NCBI taxonomy): Eukaryota > Metazoa > Mollusca > Gastropoda > Lymnaeidae > Ampullaceana > Ampullaceana balthica. The sequence continues at coordinate 306,606 of CALYLW010001394.1, read as the reverse complement.
ACATGAGAGAAAATCAGGCCTGTGTTGTTCGGATTTAACGCTCGGATGATTTTACTTTGGTAATAAAAGGAAGGGGAAAATGCTTACCAAATGGTTCAGTTAAACTTTGAACTCGATGTAAGATAAGTAATAATTAAAAAACATAATTGTCCTAGCATATTTTGAAGTGAGTTCGAAAAGGAATTTACGATTCCACAGTTCATTAGCGTAACTAGTAGAGCCCAGGGCGGATCATGTCCCCACTCCCCTCTTTTTTTAAAAACCGAAATAAAAAGTATCCTCAGATGAGCGACGTGATGGCTCATCCCAATGAGATACACAGGTCAAAGGCCGCCCGGAACAGACCACATTTTCCTATCTCACTATCAAAATGGCTTTTCGTTGGCTAAACATTTCGTGGTATCAAATGTGTAGCGACATTCACTATTTCCAAACATTTAACGATCCTACTTAATTATTTCTTATAACAACACCTTTTTTTTTATGTTTCTCAGTTCTCACATGTTTCGCTTTTCTTTCGTGTGCAAGTTTTCCAGTCATATGAATTTCATTGAACTCATCTGGTAACAATTAATTAATGTCTTCAAATGTAAATAACAACTTGGTGCGAGTATCACCACTCATCGATGGTTAATTCTTTTTTTTTAAATTTTTTATTTGAACTTCTGCCGAATCAGAGTCGTGCTGGCATCGTACCACTACTTTGTTGACTGCTCCATGTCCGCGTTGGTTCATGTCTCATGCTTGAAAATCCATTATTTTGATTTCATACAAGGTGGTCAGACAATCTGTTTTGATGTATTCAGACATTCTTTTTAGACCTAGTCAGAGATTATTTTTTGATGTAGTCAGACATTCTTTTTTGAAGCAGTCGGAAATTCTGTTACAATGAAGTCATACATTCTTTTTGATGCAGTCAGACATTCTGCCTGGATGTACTCAGACATGTCTAGAGACGGAAACCTGTCGATAACTGACCTACTGACACGCATGATAAAAGCTGCCCCGCCCCACTGGCACGCATGACGAAGCCCGTAGTTAAATGGAGACGATAGGAAAAGCCACGGGGTTTAATCCATCTACGTGGAGGATCTTTCCCACCGAGACCTACGCGACGCGCGAGAGTGAGTCACGGCCTTGCGGTCGATGACCGGAGGTCAAAGGTCACGTCTTGGGAGCCCCAAGGGGTCGGGGGAGAGAGAGAGTCTACGCTCATTCTTCCATGTGTTGGTGGGTCGATGCGGTATCTAATCCACACCAGGTCTGTCATCTTGATCCGGACTTTCAGATACTCGCTGGGTCAACGTGACGTAACCTTTTTTATGGACCACGGTCCCTGGTCCACCATTGGATTGGCGGTTTGGTATATGTGCATTAGATGGTGTCCAGTCATTCTCATTTGTAGGTGCATATGATGGTGTCCAGTTAGGTGTAGGTGCATATGCTGGTGTCCAGTTAGGTGTATGCACATATGAAGGTGTCCAGTCAGGTGTATGCACATATGCTGGTGTCCAGTCAGGTGTATGCACATGTGATGGTGTCCAGTCAGGTGTAGGTGCACAAGATGGTGTCCAGTCAGGTGTATGCACATATGCTGGTGTCCAGTCAGGTGTAGGTGCACAAGATGGTGTCCAGTCAGGTGTATGCACATATGATGGTGTCCAGTCAGGTGTAGGTGCATATGCTGGTGTCCAGTCAGGTGTATGCACATATCGTGGTGTCCAGTCAGGTGTAGAGATGGTGTCCAGTAAGGTGTATGCACATATGCAGGTGTCAAGTCAGGTGTATGTACATATGATGGTGTCCAGTCAGGTGTAGGTGCATATGATGGTGGCCAGATTTGTGTTCTTTTCCATAGGATTGAAAGTGAAATGAGTGATATAAAGTCCATACAGTAAGTAAAATGTGTTTTATTGCCGTTAGTGTCTCATAAATAGTGTCATAGATTTGGTATATAGAGAGCATAATAAATAGTGTTGTAGATATACTCCATTTAGAGTGTATATTAAACGAGCAACAAAGCCCGTCCAAGGACGTTCCGCCACCGTCAGGTGCATGTTGTAACACCCCTGCAACACCCGTCTCGACCGGCATACATGTGCATCACATCAAAAATACTATTCATTAGAGTCTATAGTTAAAATAAATAACTTGTAAAAACAGAGCTTTTAAATATAAATCCAAACGCGCACAACTCAAAATAAAGTCTTGGAAGAAATGCTGCACGTCCGCGTAAACGTGTTAATATGATTGGCTGTAGGAGTCATATGTGTTTGATGGACCAATCGCTATCGAGGACCGGACAGAACGGACAGAAAATTGCCTTTTATTATTATAGATAGAAGATACTGTCATAGATAGAGTGTTTCATAAATAATGTCACAGATATTGCCTATAGCCTTGTTATTTTTAACGCTCACATAAACGCCGACACAACGAAACAAACAATTGAGGCTGAACTTTCCTCTTAATCTGGACAATGCCATTTCCCATCATTCAAGAACTACTTCCTGTTGGTTATCTAACTGTCTGACTCTTACTGAGATCAACGGTCCTCACACTGTTCTCTGAGGGTCCGTTGTTATCTTTTTCTTTCATTCCAATTTTATTGGTATTGATGTTTTATGGGTTGAAAAGAAAAACGAACTTCCTGTTTTTGTCCTCCATGCCCGCGCTTTTTTGGTGTGTGTAAAGGAGTGGGAGGGGGGGGCAGTGGCACTGACAATTTCTTTAATAGCATAACTGTAGAATATATTTCAAAACTGTTTTTTCGTCATTTCTCGAACTCCCTAAGTTCAATGCAGTTGGGTAACTAAACAACATATATGAAGTTATGAATTATAATCTAAAACGTTAATCTCACACAAGCACTTACATGCAATGTCATATTCTTGATATTTAAAATATTATGTAGTATGTAGAGTCCTATCAGGTTTTGAGAACTACGACATCAACCGTTGTACGAAGAGTAACAATCAAAGCACACGTTCCACTTAGAATGTTTGATTGGGTTAAGTGATAGGTAGAGGTCAGTGCAAGAGAGAGAGAGAGAGAGAAATGTGAGGAAAAGAAGGGGAGACCAGTGGTGAGGGAAAGGGGAGACCAGTGGTGAGGGAAAGGGGAGACCAGCGCTGAGGGAAATAAGGGGAGGTCAGCGGTGAGGGAAATAAGGGGAGGTCAGTGGTGAGGGAAAGAAGGGGAGGTCAGTGGTGAGGGAAAGAAGGGGAGGTCAGTGGTGAGGGAAAGAAGTGGAGGTCAGTGGTGAGGGAAAGGGGAGGTCAGTGGTGAGGGAAAGGGGAGGTCAGTGGGGAGGGAAAGGGGAGGTCAGCGGTGCGGGAAAGGGTAGCTAAATGGTGAGGGAAAGGGAGGTCAGCAATGCGGGAAAGGGGAGCTAAATGGCGAGGGAAAGGGGAGCTAAATGGTGAGGGAAAGGGGAGCTAAATGGTGAGGGAAAGGGGAGACCAGTGGTGAGAAAAAGTGAGGGCAGTGATGAGAGAAAACTCCACAATCCCTTGCTACATGTCCAGTAAGTACTCACCAACAATCCGATACCGTTTAGCGTTAGCTAAGAGTAACATATGCTTCTAATGGCTGTTAACCTAATTAAAGTTAACAATGCAATGCTAACAATGAAATCACGATAATGAATTCGTAGAGCGTACAGCTTATCAGCTATTTCTAAAGTAGTCATCCTCTGGATAAATAAAAACCCTCCTGGCTGACTCACCCACTCTATAAGGCTCTTAAAATAATCAACCGCCGTAACCCGTCTTTGTGACAGGGCAAAGGTTTCTGAAATTACAAACTATTAGCTACGATTAAAAGTTAGCTACTATTGATAAAGATTTATAATTAAAAGTTAGAGGAATGTCAAAGGAATTCACTTTAAAGGGCTTTTTTTTCTTTCTCTCCCTTGAATATTTCCGTTAAGGGCCGTCCATAAAGTACGCCACGCTTCAGAGGGGGGGGGGCGGGGTGTAAGAAAGTGTGACAGGGGCAGGGGGCTGTCCGGCCATGTGTGACGTCACGGTGTTGATATATTAAATTTTAATTATTTTTTAAATTAAAAAAAATATTTTTGTTCCAAAGTGTGACATAATTTAAGGGGGGGGGGTGTCCGAGATTTGTGACAGGGGGAGTTAAAAATGGTCAAAAATAGCGTGACGTACTTTATGGACGGCCCCTAATAGCGCCTTTGGTATCTTTGGCCGTCCTTGGTCTTGGGTTCACGTGGGTTATTTCTTGGGTTCGTTAATTATGTCACCAAAACGTTTTACACAAAGTTTTTGTTGAAGTTCTTAACTAAACTGTTTTTCCCCAAATCATTTTATATCGTTTCATGCATTTTTTTTCCATTTGCGCATGGTCAAAAGAAATTGCATTACTAACTATTATTGAATGTTAAGTCTAAATCGAATAAATTTGCTTTTAAACAAAAAAATCCTTTAAAAACTAAAAATTACTGCACTTGATAAAATAAACATCCTCATCACTAATTTCCTGACTACATACAGCGCTCTATAAATAAACGACTTTTAAAAAGCTCCTTTAAAATGCGGCTGTCTATTTATCTACTTCCTTTTTTATGTTTGGGAACAATATTATGATTGTTTTTAAACTTTAAGGAGATTCAGATGCCATATATTTAACTGGTTTAAAGTAATAACGATACCACCTTCCCCTCCTTTTCCAGTGCAGTGCATGTATTTTGCCCGGTAAATCCTTTCGTTTGACGTAACGACCCGAGGGCGTCTCTCCCGTGTCCCGAAGGCGTAGTTTCATTGAGACGCTCGCCCAAGGTACCCGACTGAATGAATCAGGTAAGCGGCGCGGCCAGGAATGTGACCTACTTTTGATGTTACAGGAACTCCGCTTGACTGTCGGGGCGTGACTGTTTGCTCGTGTAATTTTTCTTTATTATAATTGGCGGTTCCCTTTTTTATTTTATTTTTCGATTGGGCCTATTTTACATGTTCTTTATCGTACTGTCTATTAGTTTTTTCTTAACACCCAGGTCATCAATAATTATTGTGTTTTCAAACGAAAAAAACAACTCAAAATGGACTGATTTAAATTATGTTTGTGCAATATTTTTTTTGTTGAATTTTTTTTTGTGGTGTTAGAATTAATCCTATGGCTAAAATTCACATACATTCAAACGCTATTGTCATATATATATATATATATATATATATATATATATATATATATATATATATATATATATATATATATATAAACTATATACAAACTATATACAAACATAACCAGAAGCGCCAGCAATAAAACAGTAGGTTTTAATTGCTTAGTGTAACTCATCCCGTTTTTCCCGTTGACAGTGATTTTTTTCTCTGTGAGTCACCGAATATTGAACCTCAAAGTTTTACCACTCATGACTCTTGTTATGTTGAGGAGAATCATAGCTGTTCGAGCTGCATGGCATATCGATGGTTTTCGAGTACTGGTCGCGGTAATATGATTAACACTCTTGGTTGAGTGAGCGAATAGGGGAGTGTAAAGTGGCCCCGGGATTGGGGTGAGGGAGCCGACGAATCCAACATCTGCTACAATGATTTGTTCAGAGTCCATGAGAAAGATGGTAAGTGTTTGGTCACCAGGTAACACATATGTGGCGTGTGATATAGGGCTGGGACATTGGATGGAAGTTGTTTGGTCACCAGGTAACACATAGGTGGCAGGTGATACAGGGATGGGACATTGGATGGAAGTTGTTTGGTCACCAGGTAACACATAGGTGGTGTGTGATACAGGGATGGGACATTGGATGGAAGTTGTTTGGTCACCGGGTTACACAGGTGGCAGGTGATACAGGGATGGGACATTGGATGGAAGTTGTTTGGTCACCAGGTAACACATACGTGGCAGGTGATACAGGGATGGGACATTGGATGGAAGTTGTGCACGTGAGTTGAGTAAAAAAAAAGGTTTCCTTCTTTATAGTGTGGATATTAACCGTGATTTCTTCTTTATTTTCGGTGGATATTTACCAATGAATGCATGTTCGTTAGGTTAGGTCCGTTGATAATTCCACTGTTCATTATGCTCAAACTTTCTTGCGACATATTCTGATTCAAATATTGGAAGCGTTGTTACTTACTTATTTGTAAGAGTTTGTCCAAGTAGAGTTGGTTTTCATTTGCTTTCATTTTTCATCCTGTTTTAAAATTCCACTTGTGAGTCTTAAAATTGTTTTAAAAAAAAATTAAAATAAATTAATTAATAAAAACATATTTATATAAAAATAATATTTTCAAACAAGGCCTAGGAGTCATACAAATTTAAACTAGTTATTTTTTTCCAAAATTTAAAATGCTTTCACAAAATGTTATTGAAATTTGACTTTAAGAAAATGAAACACGTATAGTCGCCAACTATCACTTCAGATCGATTGTGTGACTTACAGAAGATTCTCATCTACAATTCTGCAGATCTATCTGCGCAATGCATTGGGAGAATCAACATACATAATTCCCGTAATGGATGTAATGCTTCTTGGATGTAATGCTGTTAGGTTTTATAGTGAGCACCAAAAATTACTGCACCAAATATAACTCTTTTCGAACGTTCCGCATAAAATTGTTCACTATGATAATAAATGAATCAAATAAAAATAATTAAAATAAATTAAAGTTCTGAATTACGTTATTTTTTAATCTGATGTGTATTTATTTTGAAAACTTCCGTCATTTTTGACGAGTGATACGCTAGTAGTTAAAATAATTTTCTGCTTTCGAATGTCCTTGTTAAGAACTCTTTTGAAAAAGATTTATAAAATATATTCTGCTCTAGTGAAAGCGATAAATCTCCAGCATTCCTTTTTTTTTCTTCTTCTCCATTTTCATGTAGGATTTCAGATCTTCACTTTGAATAAATCATGATCTGGTTAGGAATGAAAGCCATTACATCTTCTTTTCTAAAATCCCCGAGTAAACAAGAGTCCAGTTACCTGGTTGAAAATGTCAACTGTATCAGCTTAAATTGAGGCCGCACTGAGTGGTCTGTTAATTGGCTGAGTTGCGATTAGATTTTTACAGAGTTATCCTTGACGAGATACGGGTTTGTGTCCCTCTGCGGGATGGTGAGATGAGTGGGGGGGGGGAGGGGGAGTAGAGGCTGGACATAACACTCCGTTTTCAGTCCACACCGTTGGACTGGAACTCTTCTAGAAACCAATTTAATCGAGTCGCCCGTACTAGATGGTTGAGTTGCTCCGCCTGGGGGTCATGTGAGCGACGTGAAGTGGGGGAGCTGAGGGGTCAGTAAGGAAGTGGGTCACTTGAGTCAACGTGCGAAAAGGTCCGCATGGATATCACCCGGGTACTTAGCGGTGAACGTGGAGCACTGGGTACTTCCCATAGGAGTAACTGTACTTGTCACAGTCTGCACTTCAAGGGGTAGTCTCAAGTTTATTAATGCCAAACTCTTTAATGCCCAAGTACTAAATGCTCCCCTCTCATTTCACTGTACTTCCCATAGGAGTAACTGTTTTTGTCACAGTCTGCACTTCAAGGGGTACTCTAAACTTTATTTAATGCCCAGCTATTTAATGCCCAAGTACTAAATGCTCCCCTCTCATTTCATTGTACTTCTCATTGCGTATACTATATTTCCAAGATTATTTTTAAGTTACCTGTGGCTTCTGTATTATCCCCTTTGGGCACTCTATTATACCCTCTGGGTATTCTGTTATTCCCCTTCTGTACTCAATTATTCCCTCTGGGCAGTTTATTATTCCGACTGAGTACTCCCTTATAACCCCTGGGTATTCTATTATTTGTTATACTTCATCCATGTTACTTTGTCTCTTTGATTCAGGGGCACCTGAAAAAAAAACGCTTCACTTTTTCCGGATATTATTTAATCAAATATTTTGGTTAACTGTCTACGAGACGAGCTGTCCAATCAACATGCGCCCACACGCCCGCGCGTGAGTGCATTAATGGACACTGCCTTGGAGATCAGACTCTGCACTGTTGAAGAAATAAACACACGGAAATGGGATTTTGCAATCGACTGGAGGGAGATGAGGGAAACAAACGATACTAAGGGCAAAGTGGCGATACCAGGATAAGAAATGGACTACACTATTGGGGAAAAAAAACCAACGAACAGACGATATTAATTTCAAAAAGTTATCCTTACGTAATTATCGTAACGTTGCCGAAAATTCCGTATTCGTTTAGAATTGTGTCCGTGTATTTTGAAATAAAATAAGGAATCGATATTGCCATATGTCAAGATCTCGTCGGAACAGCTGTAAACAAATCCGTGAAAATTTAATCGTAATTACCTCAGGGGTAGTATAACGATAACTTGTTCTAAAGAAACCTCGTGGTAACTAGCAAGGTACCGATGGCTGACAGTATATCGGGAAAAACTTACTCAATATTCCAGAAGTACATTATAGACACTGTGCTAGTCACGTGCTGTTTAGAATTTTTTTTTAAAGTCGTATCTTATTATAATATAACCTTATTGGTAACTCATGGAAGTTTCTGAATACAAAGTATATAGTGGAGAAAATTTCCGATTGGACTGCCGAGACTAGAAACGGATTATGTGCCCTTAACTTGGTTTGAACAAAAGCGTATCCGTTTAGCAGTGTTGTCTCCCGTGTCCTTGTAGTGAATAATTAATTTTTAAAAAATCCATAAAAACAAGTTAAACCTGAAACTCTTTAAAACAATAACTCTTGTTAAGGCCACGGAACAACTCCACGAATATATTATATATTTTATGAAATTCTCGGAAGCATTGATTTTAAATGAATTTCATTAAAGAGCTAGCAGAGCAGTAACATTCAGCATGCATACTTTCTCTGTCACCACAATCGCTAAAGTCATCGCAACCTTCCCATGCATCGATTGGAAGTCATCTGTCCAGTGTTAGGCTAACGGGAGTGGACATGTTGGTTCAGACTCATGATCCGAATTTTTTTTTCTTTCCATGGGCTCAATGTCTAAAAGCAACACTAGCGCAGACATATGCACACACACAAACACACGCGCAAACACACTCAATAAGAGGAGACTATCAAGAGATTTCTTTGGGGACTAGATATATCTTTTTTTTTACAGCTCATACTTGTTTCGCTGTAGACACCCCACCCCTCCCCCCCGCCCTCCACCTCCCACTCTTTATTTGACTTCTCGTGAAATCCCCAGAGAATCGGCGAGAATTGTTTTCAAACCAGGAAGACATGTGAAAGTGCTGTTAGAGTCTCGGAGCAACACATGTGGGTCCTGCATGAAACTCTTTGCGAATATGTGTAAACACGTATGTGTGGGTGTTGTGGCAGGAGGGTTAATTAAAACATCGTCTGGCCTTATGCCTCGATGTGGCGGATTTGACCCCGGCGGCGGCGCCACCGATTTTCATTTTTGCCCGGGTTCGATCTCATTTGGATAGAATTTGCATTGGTTCAGTTTCCCTCAACCATATTGTAGTTAAATATTTATTTAACCAATTCTTTATGCCTTTCAAGTAAATGTCCATAGTTTGTAAAAAAAAACAACAACAATACAACTGAATGTTATTTTATTATTTTCGCTGGGTTTCCCACTATTACTTTTTACACCTTCAAATACTCATGCGTCTGTGTGCCAAAGGAAAAATCTCCCAAATGAAAAACATCATAAATTAATAACTATGATTGAGAATTTGCTATGATTGATTATTTAACAAATTATTATAATTAATAGGTGGACCATTAATGAACTTCATTCTTTTATCTCTCTTCAAACTAGGGGTTGTAGGGCGCCTACGGTGCCCACCTTTTTTTCAAAAGCCCAAGTAACTTGTCCTTGTATGATAAATACGTAATATTAAACTTTCTTAAATGTACACAAAGTATTTTATAATAGGTTTTTTTTTGGTCAAAAGCCCAAGTAACTTATCCTTGTATAATAAATACAAAATATTCCTGAAATGTACACAAAGTATGTATATATTTTTTTACAGTGCTAATCACCACACGATTTAAAGTAATTTTAGAAAGCAGCGCACCAAATTACTGCACCAAAAAAACAACAACTCTTTTAGTCAGTCAGCACTGTTTACAACACAAATGCTGACGTCATAGGTTCGTGCGTTGTTTGGTTAATGTTAATCTGGAAACCAAAAGGATTATGATTTTCAAGTCTATATTTTTCAATTAGCTTGAGACAGTCAGCGATAATAGAGCGTAAATATATTATTATATATTATGATTGTTTGGGTAATTGACGTCATATAATATTTTACTGCGAGAAACACCACACGCTCTTTTAATCTCGAAACCAAAATGATACCTATCTTTTTTAACTGGTATGGACTGTGGTACTATGTCCCTCAGCGTTACGGAATGACTTGGGCTTTTATTATATTAGATGTCATTTCCTTTTCTAAGAGTTTTCAAACAAATTTCCCCTATTCAAGGCCATTCTTGCATACATTCATAAGTAATTATAATTAGAAATACAAAATTTGAAACAATTTAAATTCAGTTTTTATTTGTAATAAAACAACAATATAATAAATGAACCAAATTAGAAAGTTATTAGATAGCAAAATTCTGGGCTTTGAAAATTATATATATTTTTAGTTCATATATTTTTAAAAAAATTTCTCTACCCACTCTATCTCATAACATTTTGAGTTTGGTTTGTTCTTATAGAAAACATCATAGCCTATTTTAAAATATGGTCATCCATGGTTTTATTTTCGGGTGAGGGGGTCGGAAATATTTTACACAGTTGTTGAGGTAATCGAGTTCTACTGTCTCCACAATTTCTGGTAATGGCAGGGGAAAGAACTGACGCGAACCAACTCCAAGTGGCCGTACACAAGTGTCCGGGGATATAACTCCAGAGTCCGGAGCTTTTTTTTAATGGGTCTATTCCGGGCTATCTAACATTGAGTGATCACCCCTTGGCTGGGAGATTGAGGAAGTAGATGGCAATAATGGCGCCATTATTTTGTCACGGATAACTCCGATAAGCCATTTCCCCCAGCACCGGGCTGACCAGGCGGCTCCGTTAGAGCTTTGTTTTCATTGGACGTTCGGCCCTCAACGGGGAATCTAATTTCAATCGGCTTATTTTTCCATAATGATCTGCAAAGGCTTTCAATTAAGTCTTTACAAGGAAATATATTTTCACGTCGAATTTTTATCGTGCAGATTTCCAAAGCTGTATTCTACATCAGTGCTTCTCAAACTTTTTAGTATGGTGGACCGGGGGAAATTTCTGCCATTGCACCAGAGACCGGTGCACTATTTTCCCTGCACTGACAATTTTTTCTGTCCTTTTTTAGAACATCTGCGGACCGGCAGCGGATGGCCCACGGACCGGCACCGGTCCGCGGACCACCACTTTGAGAAGCACTGTTCTACATAACATTACCCAAAAACATAACCTAATCACCAACTTCCCACCTCACCCATCCTCTATTTCTAAATTATCTTCTACCCAATTTTATGGTTCCGTCGTATTCGATTTATTGCTGGCCAGTATGTTATTGTGTTCTTTCTGGTCAGTGTGTTATTGTGTTCTTGCTGGTCAGTGTGTTATTGTGTTCTTGCTGGTCAGTGTGTTATTGTTTTCTTGCTGGTCAGTGTGTTATTGTTTTCTTGCTGGTCAGTGTGTTATTGTGTTCTTGCTGGTCAGTGTGTTATTGTGTTCTTGCTGGTCAGTGTGTTATTGTGCTCTTGCTGGTCAGTGTGTTATTGTGTTCTTGCTGGTCAGTGTATTATTGTGTTCTTGCTGGTCAGTGTGTTATTGTGTTCTTGCTGGTCAGTGTGTTATTGTGTTCTTGCTGGTCAGTGTGTTATTGTGTTCTTGCTGGTCAGTGTGTTATTGTGTTCTTGCTGGTCAGTATGTTATTGTGTCCTTGCTGGTCAGTGTGTTATTGTGTTCTCTGGTCAGCTTCTATGAATGTGGCTATCATTGTTTATGTTTTTTACAGAATACAAATTAAAAAGTTCAAATTCCATCATAATTTCTAGAATAAATTACACCATACACAAGATAATTGTGTGATCAAAACAATAAATTAAAGCTTTATGGACTAAAACAAAAAAGTAGACGTTTCGGCTAATGCCTTCGTCAGTGCAAATAGCGTACACATGTATTAACATTATATTTACATTATATAAGAGTTCTATATCGTTTGAAAAATCTTTAAGTAAAGATTATTTTTTAAAAATAACAAAAATCAAACAAACAATTTCAATGACAGGATATAGGAAAAGGAAGGAATATATGATTTTTTTCCCCCTAGAACTCTTTTTTTAATAAAGTTGTAGCTCATGTCCCGTTATGATGCCACATCTTTCTAACGTTTGATAAAATAAAATCAATGATGACAAACTCACCCACAACTATCAAATATTTAGTCGAGAGTTACCTTCCCTTATTTTCTGGTAATACTCCCATTTTTAATCATCACTTTTTTCTTTCTAATGCAGATTTCAAAGCTTGAAGGTCAGCTGATTCCATGACGGCCTGTGATCAGCGTGTGCCCACCTTACAAAGTCTTAACAACTTGTTCTTTTATTCGAGCACCTGTGATTAGAACCTTATCCAAAATCGGCTATCTACATTAAGGATGTCCTGACAGTGGGGAACGAGACGTTTTCTTTAAAAAAAAACGAGGACAACAATATCGTGCATTTATCTATTGAGATCAACAGAGGGTTGAAGTTTTGTGTGCAATAACAACACAACGAAGATATATTCCCCGCTGCTCTGCACATAGCTCACACCACACGAAGGGGAGCTGTAGAAGACAAGGTGTGAAAGACGCGCTCACCGTATCAGTCGTGGGAGAGAAAGATAACGGGAGGTGAAAAAATGCACGAAAAAAAGAGACGGCTGGTGGTGAGGGACAACTCCTATGGTAAGTGCCGATTCGTTAAAATACAGTTATTTCCCCTGAACATCTTTAAAGTTACATCATTAACCATCGTTGTTAGCGAAGATGCTGTTACAAGTAAACAAAAAGATATTTTATCTTATTTTAGTTATTTCCTCTCGGTCCGAAGACGGCACATAGGGCAGAAGTCATGGATTTCCATTTACGACGATCCGTCGCCAATTGTATTAGGTCTTGAATATGTATTAGACCCATGGTTGAGCTTTCTCTTCTGATTATTCTACGTAGGGTTCCCTTTGGTCTTCCTTGTTTTCTTATTGATCTTATTGGATCACATAACAGCGTTTAATAAATTCAGCCTGTGAACAGTGGCTTACCAAAATTTATGGCCACTTTGGAGTGAACTGCGCAACCAGCATCTTCTTTTATAGTGTGTTTTTTTTAAAAATCAATTCCGATGGTGCGGACCCGGGCGCTCGCCCCATATTCAAAAGCCCCATAGGTTCACAACTTCACTGCTTTCATGGAAGATAAACAAAAGCACAAGGTTCTTAAAATCATGGCATTCATCTAAGACTGCACTGACTATCTCTTCTCACGGCGACTTCACCTGTTTCTCCTCTGTCGCGCTCCCTCTGACCCGCTCCCTCTGTCCCGCTTCCTCTGACCCGCCCGCTCCCTCTGTCTCGCTCCCTCTGACCCGCTCCCTCTGTCCCGTTCCCTCTGACCCGCTCCCTCTGTCCCGCTACCTCTTTCTCGCTTCCTCTGACCCGCTCCCTCTGTCCCGCTTCCTCTGACCCGCTTCCTCTGACCCGCTCCCTCTGCCCCGCTTCCTCTGACCCGCTCCCTCTGACCCGCTCCCTCTGTCCCGCCCTCTCTACCTATTTCTGCTATCTACATTCAAGTGTAGGTGGCTCCCATTTCTCCCATTCTCCTGTCTCTGTCTCGCGCTCACCCACCTTATGGCGTTGCCGCCTCTCTCACTTTCTCTGTACTACCTTATCTCTCTCCCTCCCTCCCTCTCTTTGCTATCTGCATGGTTGTCCTCTCTCAAACCTACTATTACCCCTCTCTCTGTTTGATATCCACTGGTCTCTCTCTTCCCCCCCCACTCTCTCTACTAGTCTCTCTATCTTTCTGATCCCCTTTCTCTGATATTTTACTCACACACACCACGCATCTGTGTCACTTTCCTGTTATTACTTATGACGTGGTCAAAGCAAACGATTTAGAGGGAAGAAGCTGGCCGAACCTGAACAAAAAAAAACAAAAAAAAACTCATCTGCATTCCTCATTTCTAACCACATCCATCATTCACATGTTGTCCCCAATCCCAGTCCAGCCCTCTTCCCCCCCCCCACTCCTTTAATCGAACCTACCCATGTTTTGCACTCCCTTCACATACCTCCCTCCCTACGTCACGACTCGCTCCCCCAGAGCACCTCGTTTTCTCCCCCCCCCCTCAAACCCGCTTGCACCCGACTTGACCCCGTCCACACCGTGTATTAGCTCGCGTCGTTACCCATCCGCTGTCAAATCATTGCACGCCGTCCGTTGATGGAATACGGGAATTCCCTCTGAAACTCTCCCAATCCTAGAAAAAAATACATTGATCAATGCTGAAAAGTAGGTGAGCGCGAGCGGTGCGGCTCTGGGGGCGCTCATTCGGTATTGATTTCACTAGCTGGGCGGCCCGTGCGAGACCAGGGCCACATGTAACTGAACTTTTTAGGATTCAAGGGGAGATAATCACTTCAGCATCACAGATTTATTGATAGATTCAGATTTTTTGTTGTTGTCCATTTTTATAAATTCTATGAATAAAACGCCTTCATAAGCCAGATTGAGAGACACTGGTCCACAGAACAGATTTCAGCAGATTAAAGCGTAAAAAAAGGGAATCACATCCAATTATTATTAATAACGATATACCGAAGGGGAATTTTCTCATTGGTTGGGATGCTGGTACAATGGATGTGCGACTTGATTCACTGAGAAGTCATGTGACCTATAGACCAGGATGGTATGATGGTCATACATGGTATACTTGACAAGTGATGTGCCATACGCTCAAAGGGTATACCTGACAAATGATATGTCTTGCACTCAAAGGGTATACTTGACAATGGATGTCTCATGCACTCAAATGGTATACTTGACAAGTGATTTGCCATACGCTCAAAGGGTATACCTGACAAATGATATGTCTTGCACTCAAAGGGTATACTTGACAATGGATGTGTCATGCACTCAAATGGTATATTTTACAAGAGATGTGTCATGCACTCAAATGGTATACTTGACAAGAGATGTGTCATGCACTCAAATGGTATACTTGACAAGAGATGTGTCATGCACTCAAAGGGTATACTTGACTAGAGATGTGTCTCATACTAATATGGGCAAGCGGGTTGTCATGCAACTCAGATTGTGTTATAGACATTATCATACTTTCAGATGGTATAATTATGACGTGATGTGTCACATACTCAGATGGTATAATTATCCCGTGATGTGTCACATGCTCAGATGGTATAATTATCCAGTGATGTGTCACACACTCAGATGGTATAATTATCAAGTGATGTGCCACATACTCAGATGGTATAATTATCCCGTGATGTGTCCCATACTCAAATGGTATAATTATCCCGTGATGTGTCACATACTCAGATGGTATTGTCGCCTAAGCCCAGAACTTTATCAGAACCCTTTGTTTCGATATTCCTTGCACACAATTGAATGTCCTGACGTGGAAAAGAATAAGAAACTTTGGAAACGAAAAGGAATTCTGAGTTATCGTTCCTTGATTTAAAGGGTAAAGCATTTCCTCCTGCAGCAGAAGTCACCGCGATGAAAAATCTGTCAAGCAGACGATTGAAGTTGGTTTAAAAATTGTATGCTAGCCCAGAGAAACTTGGCTTTATTTGCAGAAACCTTGACATCAAATATTGTCTTCTTGATTTTTAAAAAAAAATTCATTTTGAATTTGTGGAAATTATTTGTCTTGCCTAACCGCCTGTCTTGAATTTTTAGAAATGTTATGCTGAGAATTTTGATTTGTTTATATCACAAAATCGTTATACAAGAGCTTGGCTTACTTGAAACAAGGAAATTACATAGACAGCCTAAGATGCCTAATGGGACGATATTTTTCTGTTTTTAGTGTATATAGTTTGCTTTCTTTAATTATTTTTCCTTTGTAAAGTTTTTTCGGAGAGAGATGATATTGGTGATAATTTATAATATATGGAGATAGATGTTTTTGGTGAAAAAAAATAAAGAAAGAGATGTAATTGGTAAACATATACTGATATATTTAAATTAGGGAAGTTATCGATTAATTTAAATTCAATCGGTAACTTTTGAAAAATTATCGATTAATTAATCGATAATTTCGATTAAAGCCAAAAATAGAAATTTATGACGTCATTAAACTGAACATTTCTCACGGGCATTGAAAATTAAGTATATTTTGAACTAAATTTTATGACAATGTATTAATACTTGATCGAATGTTTGTGCTGAAGGTGGTACGTCAGCGATGTATTTGATCCTTTAAAAGAGAATTGTTTATCGCAGTGAACACAGTAAACTTTTTCACCATCTTCGACTTTACCATCCGCAGTTAGCTTAAAAACAAAATTTTTGCTCAACTTTCTAGTTGTATGTTTAAATTTAACTGCGCTGTTGCTGTCAGCCATTTTTTTACCACGTTTTTATTATCTTGCTTTCGTTCCTGTTTGTCCACAATTTTTCAAATCTCCCAACGTAAAATTAAACCACTTCTGATGTGTCCAAGAGATCTCAACATTTTTACCACAGATAGATCTTGGATGACAATGCATTGTATCAAAATTTTAGATCGATCGAATGTACCGTTATTAAATTATTGAACTTTTAAGTTTATCTATATATAAGCATATGTATTATTTAGTTGACGTCTGCCGGTCCACATGAAGTAATAAAATAAATTATTGTATTACGCGTGAGAAGTTTGTACGTAAAAAAAAATTATTAATTATTAATAATTAATTATTTATTAATAAATTTTAAAAAAAAATATTATAAATATTTACTTTAATTTTAATCGAATTTTTATCGATTAAAATAATTAAAATAGTTTTAAAAAATTAACGATTAATCGAGAAATTAATCGTTAATTTCCGCAGCCCTAATTTAAATATATATATACATACATATATTATGTGCGAGATATACAGAGAGAGAGAGAGAGAGAGAGCGATGTTATGGGCGAGAGAAATTATTGGCGAGATTTACAGAGAGAGAGAGATGTTACGGGTGAAATTTATAGAGAGATGTTATGGGCGAAATAAACTGAGAGTGGTGTTATTGGTGAGATATATTCCGAGATGTCATGAGCTCACGGGGGACTAGCAAGCCGTATTGATTTTTGTGATTGGTCATCGTGACCAGAGGATGCGTTTTGAACACAGGTATCGATGTCGATTGAATAGTGGTAATGATGTCGATTGAACACAGGTATCAATGTCGATTTAATACAGGTATCGATTGTGAATCTCCTCAGATATCGATGTCGATTGAATAGTGGTAATGATGTCGATTGAACACAGGTATCGATGCCGATTTAATACAGGTATCGATTGTGAATCTCCTCAGATATCGATATCGATTGAACACAGGCATCGATGTCGATTGAACACAGGTATCGATGGCGAGATTTTGTGCCAACCATCATGGGCGGCGCCCGCTCAGTATCTTTATCTCCCGCCCATCACTTCCCGCCCCATTGTGCCATTTCCGAGTATCAGTTTAAGGCCTGGTTTCTCTTCCCTTTCAACCACTGCACGCGAGGTATTCAGCGTGTGTGTGAGCGTTACCGTTCGTGTGTGTGTGTATCCGTGTGAGGCGCGTGTGTGTCCCTCTTACTCCGGTCATGGGCTGTCCTCAAATAGACGAGGGGACAGGATTAGTCTGATGTAACTAAAGTCTCGTTGAATACCGTCCAGCAGGCGCAGCTCCACGTGATCTTGCCAAACAGCGTGGTGACGTCTGCTAACCTAAGCGCGCCCTGGCTACTTAACAGCACGTCCATATGTAACTAACATTAAACAACTGGCCAGGGGCCTATTGGCCTAGAACCCCAACTCATTGACACCTATATTTATTAGTCTCAAGATCATTGGGCTGGGATGTTCTTCAAGCACATCTGCCTTGTGATAATTTCAAAGTTGAAAAAAGTTAAAACTTAAAACTTAAAAAGAAACGAATTTTTAAAAATGAAAATAAACGCCATTCTCAGGCATCGAAATGAAAGAAGTAAATTTCCTTGTCCATTTTTCATTTTCTTCAGTGATGTTATTGACGAGGAGCGTCAGGTCTGCTTGGATGTTCGTTAACGGATTTATTGGATGTCCAAGAAATAGTCTATCCACCCGATGGGGAAGTATACGTCTGGGCCCTTATCCAGTATGCCCCGGAAGGCCTGTTCTTGTTTGCGCCGGAATATCTGCCCTTGTATGCCCCGTCATAATACCTGCCCTTGTATGCCCCGTCATAATACCTGCCCTTGCATATCCCGGAATATCTGCCCTTGTATGCCCCGTCATAATACCTGCCCTTGCATATCCCGGAATACCTGCCCTTGCATATCCCGGAATATCTGCCCTTGTATGCCCCGTCATAATACCTGCCCTTGTATATCCCGGAATATCTGCCCTTGTATACCCCGTTATAATACCTGTCCTTGTATGTCCCGGAATATCTGCCCTTGTATGTCCCGCTATAATAACTGTCCTTGTATGTCCCGGAATATCTGCCCTTGTATGCCCCATTATAATACCTGCCCTTGTATATCCCGGAATATCTGCCCTTGTATGCCCCGTTATAATACCTGTCCTTGTATGTCCCGGAATATCTGCCCTTGTATGCCCCGTTATAATACCTGTCCTTGTATGTCCCGGAATATCTGCCCTTGTATGCCCCGTCATAATACCTGCCCTTGTATATCCTGGAATATCTGCCCTTGTATATCCCGGAATATCTGCCCTTGTATGCCCCGTTACAATACATGTTATTGTATATCCCGGAATACCTGCCATTGATTGCCCCGTTATAATACCTGCCCTTGAATGCCCCAGAATACCCGCCCTTGAATGCCCCAGAATACCTGCCCTTGAATGCCACAGAATACCCGCTCTTAAATGCCCCAGAATACCTGCCCTTGAATGCCACAGAATACCTGCCCTTGAATGCCCCAGAATACCCACCCTTGAATGCCCCAGAATACCTGCCCTTGAATGCCCCAGAATACCTGCCCTTGTATGCCACGGAATACGTGCCCTGCATGTTCTGAATGCCTGCAATGCAAGTTGGTTTAAAGACATTAAAAGATGCACTTAAGACACATCTTTTCAAAATTTATTTTCCAAATTAATGAAACAACAATTCTTTTAATGATTAACGTAGCTTTTTGGTGTTTTTTGTGTGTGTTATGCACGGTAATTAATGTGGTTGTTATGGTATGAATGCTAACTTATACTTATATGTACGTTAATACCTTCATGTAAACGCGTTGTGAGCTCAGTTCCTTACTGGGATACAGCGCTATATAAATTATCAATTTATTATTATTAATATTATTATTACAACTATATATCAGCACCATTATTTAGTCTTCCAACCATTAAATTCAGGTCACACGTCTTGCTGGAGCTACAAAGTTTCTTAACTTAATCCGGTATTTCTTCAAAAGAAAGAGAACTGTTTGCCTTCGTTTGTAGAGAAAAACGATAGCCTTTTAACTAAATAATAATTTATTCAACTTAAAGAATTGTCAATGTACCGAATTGAGCGTATTTAGCATTCATGGAAATAAAAGTTACACATTTTGATGAAGTTTCTAATCACCAGCAACAATTATTCATCATGAACTTTCGGTTTGTCGATTAGTTTTAACGTTACTTTAACCATCTTTGTTGACGATTTTAGGACTTTTTTAAATAATTTTTTTTATAAAATATTTGTTTTATACATTAGTTAAACCTCGCGTCATTTTGTTTCTCTATTAATTAATTAAATAGAATGAGGTAATACTTAACAAATGTAGAATTGAGTTCTTTGTTGCAAAGCTACAACCCTTGCCAGACACGAATCGTTTCTGATAAACTTACATCATCATCATCGCCCTTCGTCCCGTCTGGGGCATAGGCCACGAACAAAGTCTCTCCAGGCATCCCGGTCCTGCGCCAGTCTCTCAATCTGCCCCCAGCTGTGCCCGCTCATTTTGGTGTCTGCCTCCAGTTCCCTTCTCCAGGTCATTTTGGGACGACCTCTTTTCCTCTTGCCTTGGGGGTTCCATGTGAAGGCTTGTCTCACAATGCTGGATGTAGGCTTTCTGGGAGTGTGGCCAATCCATCTCCATCTGCGCTGGCGTATTAGCTCTTCCACTGGCTCTTGTTGTGTGCGTGCCAGAGGTCTTCGTTGGTGATGACATTGGGCCACCGGATTCGGAGAATCGTTCGGAGACATGTGTTTATAAAAGCTTGAAGCATTTTAGAAATGGCTGCTGTTATTCGCCATGTTTCTGCTCCATACAGTAGGACAGGCTTTACTGAGGTGTTGAATATCCTTATATTAATTAATTAATTAAATAGAATGAGTTAATACTTAACAAATGTAGAATTGAGTTCTTTGTTGCAAAGCTACAACCCTTGCCAGACACGAATCGTTACTGATAAACTTACAACAGGAATAAAAATTGCTTGTTGAATACGATCGCCGCCACCACTTTTTTTTTGAGAAACCGTGAGGTAGCCATAGATAAGATTATCGGTTAATTTACAAACACAAGTTTCTCGCACGCTCTATCTGATTACACGTGCTACCGCAAGTAGGGTGATCTATATTTAGAATAAGGACCCTGTCGAGTTATATTAATTTATGAACAGAACATTTTAAATCTGAAGTTGAAAGCAATGAAACATGTATTTACAAATTAAGGATCACATGGAGATTTGGTTGACTACCAAAAAGGTTTGGTTTACTTGTAATAATTTATAATCAGAACTAACACATGTGTTTAAAAAAAGCAAATACAAGACACACTAAAACATCCCCCCTTTTTTTCTTTTCTTTTCTCCGCTTAAATAGTTTTTCATGGTACCGTATGTAAATTCAATTTAAATACGTTCATTTATTTATTTGCAATGGTGAAGCGATTTGCCGCAATTCGTACTCATGTATTTGTTTGTACATTTATTAAAGCTTTGCAATTATTGTTTTAATTGCGCAAAAAGTTTGTGTATATTGTATGTTATTTGAAATCTTTATCGCAGTCCAGCTCTGTATAATGGCGCAATAAAATATCAAAGCCGGCTGATATTACAGTGGTATGTCAAGAGATCAGTAGCAAATGAAGTTGTTTTTTTTTAAACATAAAATGATACACATAATCTCTTAACCTCAACCGTCGGACTGTGTAACACCAGTCGTTAATCCCTAACCTCAACATTGACTCTGTAGCACATCGCTCTTTAATCCCTAATCTCCGCCATTGCTCTGGGCACATCGCTCGTTAATCCCTAACCTCCACCATTACTCTGTAGCACATATCTCGTTATTCCCTAACCTCCACCATTACTCTGTAGCACATATCTCGTTAATCCCTAACCTCCACCATTACTCTGTAGCACATATCTCGTTAATCCCTAACCGCCACCATTACTCTGAAGCACATATCTCGTTCATCCCTAACCGCCACCATTACTCTGTAGCACATATCTCATTCATCCCTAACCTCCACCATTACTCTGTAGCACATATCTCGTTAATCCCTAACCACCACCATTAATCTGTAGCACATCGCTCGTCAATCCCTAATCCAAACCACGGCCATCAAAAATGTTCCACAAATTCCGTTTCTGGCCCTGCAACTGGCTCAACTGTGTTTCTGGCCCTGCAACTGGCTCAGCTGTATTTCCTTGAGCTCCCCACAAGATTTGCTCTCAGCCCCCGACAGCGTGTTTGTTTTCCGTCTTGTTTGTTGACCTGGACGCCAGTCAGACGTGAGAAGGAGCTAATCAGTACAAAAATGGCGTTGTGTACTGTCCTTCAAACCATCCCTTGTTTAATCTTGTGGGTTGCCACCTTTAAGTAAAACATCAGTTTTAGCTGAATAACTATCCAGGAGAAAGGCCAAAACATTGGGGAAGCACAGAACTCGTGTTCAAATGCTGTGGAAAAAGACTGCCTGCCACTCAAGGATAGGACTGCTCAGCCACACGAGGAAATGCAACCCGACCCAATGGTGATCCACCATCAACTTGCGAGAAGGAAGGATGCCGATTATTATCCAGAGATGTCTTAAATGACATTAAAATAACATGAACATGTTTGCCCACAGGGGGAATGGAAACATTGGGATAAAAAAAAGTATGACATCGCCATATTTTATGGATGCCCCACACGTGACTTGAACAACTCGTGTATTTATATTAAAGGTGTAAGAAGTTTCAGCTCAACCGCAGACAGGTAAATGGGTACAAATTGAGATGATAGAGGACATCTTAAATGGTCAGTGAATGTCTCTAACTGACCTCATGGTCATGAAGAATGGTAAAGTCACCGAGATGCAGTTGTCACGTCCATTGGAGCATTGTTTACACAATGTGACCCAAAGCCTTTATTTGAATAAAGATTTAAATGGATTTATTTCAAAAACTTTTCCCCATTAAAACTTGACGGGCTCGCTAGTCATCATCAAACTAAAATATTTTGGCCGCTTGATATGATACTTGTTGGGGCCCTAAGCTATATTTGAGATACTTTTGAAGTCCAGATATTCTATGCCAGTCCCAAAAATGGAGAAAAAAAAATTCCGGGGGGCCCCCAAGAAGGCGGGGGTCCTAAGCTATAGCTTGTTTAGCAAATAGCCAAATCAAACTCTGCGTTTGCCACTTAATGGACACTTGTCATTCTAAAACTGTAATCGTTTGGCCCCATTATAAAATTATAACCGTTTCGCCTTTTTGATGGGCATCACTTGTGGTCACTGTGAAACTCTAAAAGTTTGATCGTTTAAATAACACTACCTACAAGCCGCCATTGCCCTATATAAAAATTGGATTCATCCAGCCCGCAGTCTGTAAATTAAGTCGAAATGTGACTGTAACTACGGCCTGTTAATTTATTGACCACAACAAACCAGTCACAGTCACGTGTTTATTGAGACTTGTCATGGGCCCAAAGTTTCTAGTTTCAGTGCTAGAGAGCTGACTTGGTTTTTTGACAGCATCGTCGGCTTCTTTTAGCCATGGGGGCGTGTTTGTTTTGACATTTGGACCTCTGGTGAGATAGGGCCGGTATTGTTGTCTTTGTTGACTGTACGACACGTTAGGGGTGGGGTGGGGGAAGAGAGGGGGGTGGTCCTTTTATTTATTGGTGGGAAAGTGAATCAAGGATAGTGGCCGTCTGATTGAGAGTATTTAATGTCAACTGCTTAGTTCGCTCGTTGTCACGTGAAGTACAAAGATGATAACGAATGATCAGACTTTCAGTAAAGGGGAGAATTAATGCTGAAACAATCAAAGTTTTTTTGAGTTGAGAAACAAAACGCAGAGCAAAAGAAACTGGAACCTGCCATGGTCATTGCCGGATTTGTAATAATGGCCGATTCCGACTTTGCCCGAAGCCGGAGCCGAAATCCGGTACACCCCTAATGTCTACTCTGACACTTGTAAAACATACAGTTCAAATATCGTATCCTATTCAACTCCGAGGGACGCGTCTATGTAGGAACTGCCCTTAATATGGTGATTGTACGACGCTGGGCCTGTCGCCATTTTCTTCCAGCAGGATACAACGATTGAACGCTCGCAATATCTGTAAGACAGAGACATACATCTGATATTTGTGAAATGGTAGAAATTAGTTAATATTAACAACAACATAAAAGTTTTCGTAGAGAGGGGCTGAACTGAGAACACGTTTTCCTGAAGCCGCTCGGCCCTAACCCTTATGAAATTCGCATGAGAACCACTGGTCGCATGCACCTGTGCTGCAATATCGATACTCTTTTGTTGTGACGTCGTTCTCCAGTAAGTGGCATTAGCAACATTCTAAATAGTTAAGAAGAGTAAGTACATTAATAGTTCGACAGATTTACATACGGTATGATAAATATTTATTGCTCTATAGCAGGGGTCGGGAAACCATGGTACGCGAGCCAGATATGGCTCTATTGATGGCTGCATCTGGTTCTCAGACAAATTTTCGATTTCAATTCTGAATCCTTTGATCTACATTATAATTGTATATAAAAACAGCATAAAAATGTTATTAAAAGAATTCAGAGACCTAATTATTGTATTTGTAGTGTTGAAATTACACTAAATGCCCACATTTACTTGAATTTTTAGTTTTAAACATAATGTATGGTTCTCACAGAATTACTTTTTAAAAATATGCGGTGTTTATGGCTCTCTGAGACAAAAAGTTTCCCGACTCCTGCTGTATAGGAACAGATGGATTTTTTTTTATAAAAACGTTGTAACTGTAGCCAGTCAAGCTTTCTTTGATAAAACTGAGCCCCCGTCCCCTATATGATTTGGCCCGGGAACCTTAGCTACTCTTTACTTCGCTGGGGGGGGGGCTTTTACACCCTTGATTGGGGTGGGGGTATTTGACAACCTTGTTTTGGCTGAAGAGTCTCTGGGGGCCCTTTTTATTTCTCTCCCCCCCCCTCTCATTCACCGATCAAAGTGAGTTACCGGCACTTCTCCATAACCAAGACCTGAATATAACTCACTGCCCCGGGACTGTAACAACAGACTAGATATTGACAGTTTCAGAGCCAGTGCTGGTTATTGTTTTCCGCAAGGAGATTCGCAGGTCGCGGCGGGCAGGGTAAAAGATGATTGAGGGAACGTCTAGCTACGCCACTGAAAGATCTGTTCAAGAATGATCAAGGTCAGTTGTTTTTTTTTAAGGTCAGTCTACAATAGGGGTTAGGGTTAGAGCCAGGTTGAAGCTAAAGGTTTTGATTAGGGTTCGTGTTAAGGTTAGGTTTTGCCTTGGAGTCGAGGTAAGGGTTTAGGCTTAAGCGTTACCTTCACGCCTTCACCGCTGTCATTTAACTGATGTTTTTCTGCGAAAGTATAACATCACGGAATCAACGGAAATTCACACACACAGTTCACCCTAGCTTTGAGCTGCATTCCGTTTCAAATGACTTATTGATTTCTATTAATTAAGATTTTATTCGGTGTCATTTAATTAATTATCTTCAAAAAAATTATTTATCATTTTTCCTATTGTTATATGTGGGTGTTTGCGTTTTTAAATCCGAGCCTAATTATAATTGTTAATCACTACGTCACGAAATTTTTCTTGGGCAATCGCGTTAAAAACGAAAACACAACCGTTTTAGTTGGTGGAAGATGGGCGCCCGACTTTTGTGAGTTTTACGGCAATTTCGAAAGAGAAAAGCCCCTTTCTAAGCCTCCATATTTGCGTGCCGTTATTTGAAAGGCCAGAGAACAAGGGCAAGCAATCCAATGAGGCCGTCTGGTCGGCCACCGGCAGGAGCTGTCCCTCGGATGCGCTGTGGCCGAGGTTGAACGTTGTCGCGAGAGACAAACTTTTCAGAGGTCTATAAAAAGTTGGATTTCTCTATAACTATAATGTGGATTTTTTGTGCACGGATTTTTGTTTCAGCTTTTCTAATGAAATCGTGAGTGAAATTTTAAACATGGGAGAAAAAAAAAGTTTGGATAACTGTTCTCATTACGTCAGTGTTTCAAGATACGTTTATTCAATTGATTATAGTAATGATATCACGTGGCACTCTAAATATAGCGCAACCGAAAAGTAGTCTTCTATCACTGCCTATACAGTTATTGTGATTAGTTTCAAAGGTGTAACCAGTGGTGATTATTTCGTTATTCGATTTCCGAGAACACATCCCAAAAAGCTCTTTAACTCTATCTCATTCTCAAATCATGATTAGACCCATTATCTTTTTCTCATTCTTAAAACTTAATGAATAAGCCTTGTGGCTTTGAACCAAGTTAAAAAGAGAATGCACGTGTTTTGGATGTACACATACAGGTTGAGAACCTTTCGTGCGTCACCCAGTTAGTGTGGGAATCGATGTGTCTAACGTTATCAAATCGCCAAGTTCTTTGCGTCTCACTCATGATGTCTTGTAATTAACCGCGCGTCCCAAGTATGTGGAGAATCTTAGTCGTCTGCGGTGTGGGCCGTGCTCATTCTTGTCTGCATATAGAAGAGTTTATTTTTATAATGCTGAGTCAATGCATCAATTTTAATGGCCAGTATAATTTTGATGAGTCCCTTATTTTTCAGCGGGATATTAGTCAGTACCATGTGTTATCCATCCTATTGGTCAGTATCATACTGACCAGTCCCATATATCTACTTTATTTGTTGGTAGCATATTGGTCAGTCCCATGTGCCCATCTTATTGGTCAGTATCATTGGCCAGTACCATTTCACATGTACATCATAATAGTTTGTATCATATTGGTGAGACCCATTTCATTAGTCCAGCGTATTTGTTTGTTTCATATTGGTCAGTCCCATGTATCATCATAGCGGCCTTCCGTTGTGGAAAATCTTATTCGCCTGACTTTGATCGATATCAAAAGTGGCCGAACAGCGGCTCGCTCGCGAGCCGCATGCGGCTCTTCTGTGTTCACATTGCGGCCCGCGTACAATTTATGAAAGATATGTTACAATGATTACTGGAAGATTTTCAAGCCAGGTTTAATAAATAACCCATAGTGCTGCCATGCGGCTCTCAGCAATTTTTTTTATACATACT
This sequence comes from Ampullaceana balthica, assembly GCA_944989445.1. NCBI lineage: Eukaryota > Metazoa > Mollusca > Gastropoda > Lymnaeidae > Ampullaceana > Ampullaceana balthica. Next base: position 279,908 of record CALYLW010001394.1, on the reverse strand, counting down.
TTAAAATGGTTCTCGTTGCTACAAGTATGGCCGCCCCTGATCTATAATCGTCAGCCCTATGTAATCCCTGCATAACTCTTAACAGCTGTATGTCAATGAGGTTTCATTAATGAAAGACTTGACGTTCCCCTCACGCCCGTCTTCTAAAAAAGCCGGTGGAACTAGAAAGTTTTAAGACCTTCCACATTTTGTTGCCCGTTGAACAAAAATTGTGTCAATTGTATTTTCGTGTTTGTGCATTAATTAAAGCCTTCACGAGGCTGTAGCTTTCGCACCATTATGTCACAGAGCATTACGTCACGTGACCTTCGGATATCATTACAGCTTATAGCGTAATCTAGACCATGGCCCCACACTGACGAGACGAAACCCACCGGTGTCTATGAAACAATGCCTGTTATGTTGCATTCATACAAATTTATACGTTCAAGCTAAACGCCTTCATTGTTGTACACATCAATTTCGTATTGTTTTGTCGCCTTGTTGAACAGACGAAGGCATTTTTACGAAATGTTTAAATATGGGCATTGGTCATTATTGGAGTTTATGGGTTAATATCCCCAATACGTCTTTGCTCATGCATTTACCTAAAGGCTTTATCTCAGTCCCACCCCATTTATAATAATTTGAGCTTCGACGACCTGAAATATGTCCGCGCTTTACATTCGCTCTAGATGAAATCCTAAACCGGTAGTGTCTGTGAGATAGCCGCCTGATCTATAGATCTTTGTGTAATGAGATATATAGCCGCCTGATCTATAGATCTTTGTGTAATGAGATATATAGCCGCCTGATCTATAGATTTTTGTGTCGATAAGATAGATAGCCGCCTGATCTATAGATTTTCGTGTCGATAAGATAGATAGCCGCCTGATCTATAGATCTTTTAATCTATGAGGTAGATATTCGCTTAGTATATCCTAGTATCTGTGAGACAGATAGCTTTCTGGTGTGTCCAGGTGTTTATGATATAGCCACCTATTCTATCCTTGTATCTGTGAGATAGCCGCTTAATCTATTCTAGGGTGTGTGAGATAGCCGCTTGGCCTGTTCTAGTGTGGTTGAGACAGCCGCTTGGACTGTTCATGACAAGTGCGTCTATTCGGCGATGGTCCACCATCTGACTGGCTAATATGCCCAAATACTAATCCGTACCCACCTGAAAGTGACGTCACAACTGTAGCCACAGGGCGTCGCCGCGCCAGAAGACAATAATGTGTGTTTCGGGGGAGGGGGGGGTGGGGGGGGGTCGCGGCAGTTTTGCTTCTCACCTTGGGCCCCAACGACCCAATAATGGTCTTTTTAAAAGAACGATGAGATCCACTGACTTTCCATCGTATGACATTTCACATGATGAAGTTCATTGACGTAAACAGACGGCCTTTAACTGAACGTGTGCGTGCTGGTGATGACAATAAATACGCTGTCACGTGACGGCCTGTCACAGCTATTTATAGATAAATCCGGCTCAATTTATTTACTTTTATTATTCCCCCCCCCCTTTTTTTTTCGTCAATCACGACGTGAAGCTATTAGTCTAAGAGAGGCATAGAGTGTGAGGGGACGAGTGTTTTACACAACAAATTTACGTTTGCCCATTGATGGAGACAGAAGAATTGGGGGGGTAGTCTTCCAGAACTGTAACCGGAAGACTCTTATACAACGAAGTTTAATGGTAAAAGTATGCCTATGGACTAAAGAAACATTTAACACACACACACCCCGCCACAACGCCTTGTTACTCCTGCCATTACCTTGTATATTTGGTCACATGGGAATTAAAGAGTTCCCCGAAAATAGACTTATTTTGCCGCACCCACTTACACACACTTGTAAACACACACACTCACTCTATCACACACAAACACACACACACACACACATATTTCCCAATACTCCTGAGACCTTTCCCGACGACAATTCGCCACACAATAACATCTTTACCCCACTTACACACGAAATGTTTCGTGAAAGATACATTTTTCGATATTCAGATACCCAGGAATGTTTCCCCCACACATTTTCCCCCACACCCAGACATGTTTCCCCACACCCAGACATGTTTCCCCCACACCCAGACATGTTTCCCCCACACCCAGACATGTTTCCCCACAACCAGACATGTTTCCCCCACACCCAGACATGTTTCCCCCACACCCAGACATGTTTCCCCCACACCCAGACATGTTTCCCCCACACCCAGACATGTTTCCCCCACACCCAGACATGTTTCCCCACACCCAGACATGTTTCCCCCACACCCAGACATGTTTCCCCCACACCCAGACATGTTTCCCCCACACATTTTCCCCCACACCCAGACATGTTTCCCCACACCCAGACATGTTTCCCCCACACCCAGACATGTTTCCCCCACACCCAGACATGTTTCCCCCACACCCAGACATGTTTCCCCCACACATTTTCCCCCACACCCAGACACGTTTCCCTACACCCAGACATGTTTCCCCCACACCCAGACATGTTTTCCCCACACCCAGACATGTTTCCCCCACACCCAGACATGTTTCCCCACACCCGGAAATGTTTCCCCACACCCAGACATTTCTCCCCTCACACAGACAGTCATGTGGTATGTGTCAGGAAAGTGTGCTTGTTAGTGTTTTTGAAGGACACTTAAAAATGACGTTGGACAAATTTACCCAAAACATGACGATAATCCGGGATGTATTATCTTGTCACGAAAAAGAAATTAATCTAAAATATAATGTTGCATTTTTTTTTACTTCACATAAAGTAATCGTTTAATTCTATGAGATAAACGGTTAAAAAAAAGAAAAATCTTTTTAAAAAAAAACCTGATCTGTCATCGTTGTAAATGAATTAGTATCGATTCTCTAGACACAAGATTTATGCTGTTTGTTAATTATTAGTTTGTTGTTTGTTTAAATGTAACGTTTATGAAAAATGTTGGTTATGACCAGAGGAGGTATGCTTTAAATAACTGTCCCCCCTCATACTCATTTTCAGTATTGTGCGTGGCCCATGGTGACAATTGACAATGACCACTAGTGAAAAAACGTCATGTCGGTCAGATGTGTCGAAGAAAGACAATCAAGTTTTATCTAGATATTTTTTTTCAAGTAGCCGTATTCTCCCTTAAATGTTTGTGTTTTTTTTTGTTTCCCCCTCCGTGTCATTTCCTGTGCACGTCTCTGTCCTTTAGCATTTAGACGTGAATTATTAACTTCAGCGGGCATTAACTGGGCGGATATCAAGATATTAGGGCGGGCATCAACTGGGCGGATATCAAGATATTAGGGCTGTTAACGATTAATTTAAATTTAATCGTTAACTTTTGAAAAAAATTAACGATTAATTAATCGTTGATTTCGATTAAAGCCAAAAATTAAAATTATGACGTCATAAGTAACACTTATTAGACGTTCTTGTTGAAAATCTACATAACACTGGAGTGTCTCCTTTATATCTCATCTTTTAACCAACTACGCAAAAAGACAAGTGTGTCAGCGTTAACAATATTTGTGATGACATACGGGATTGGGCAGGTCTAATTGACAATATAACCAGCCGAGCTAAACAATCGCTCACATAGCTTTAGATTGTCTCAGCTGAAGTTTCTGATACTATAGTGGATGTTTGGTTTGCAGGTGATATGTAAGCGAAATGTTAGAACCATGGTAGCTGCGCTGATATTTGACGGACGCCACGTAGGAGTTTAAAATCACCGCGCAGCAAATTTAGTAAAATATTGCACAAAAAAATGGACGTTGTGCAACCTTGCACACGGGTTGTTGTTTTTTTTAACTTTGCACATGGACCAACGAAGTTTAGACTTAGTAGAGGGAACATTGCATGGTAGGCAAACGATTTCTCTCAATGGACACGATAACCTTCGTCAACATTTAGAACACTCTCGTCAGTCATTAGTTTAAAACCAAAATGTTCGTGTATATTTATCGGCCGAAATATTTTACTTTTTGACTTCCATTACATTTATAAGTGGTAGGTCGATTAATTGTAAAAAAAATATTTAATCTTAAAATTTTTTTAGCGATTATTTGAGAAATTAATCGTTAATTTCCGCAGCCCTCGAAGATATGGATATTGGATGTTGGAGCGTTAATATTTTTTTAATAAACCGAGTGAAAGGGAGAGATTTAAACATTGCACTGTATGATCGGAGAGATAGTAATAAAAGTAGAATAATCAAACAGACCTTTCTCGGCCATTAGATGTCTTGTGAACAAAGGTCATTGAAACTTCGCTCACATTTGAAGGAAAAACTTTGTAACGTTATTCATGTTTTAACTTTTAAAATCTTTTTAATTATTAACGAAGGCCTGTCAAAATGGATGTCACGCCAAAAGATGGCGTGAAGGGCGTTTTTAGTAAAATGAAGGGAGTTCTAATTAAGTAGAGTTGTAGCGTAATCAAATAAAGTAGTAAAACTCCCCTTTAAGACAATGCTGGCCTATCGGGAAAGTGAACTACAGCATACGAAAAAAAAAGGTGGGGGGGGGGAGATTGTGTGGCTAGCACAAGGCCCAGCCGCCTTTACTTCCCAACTGATGTCGGGTACCCACCCATTCCAAGCTGGGTGGACCCAGGGACGCGCAAAGCCTCGAGAACGGGACCCAGCCTTAACCGAGACTCGAGCTCGTGACTCCCGGTGCGACAGCCGAGTCGACCATTGTTACACAGCAGATAAATGTTGGGTTCATTTTCAAGCTAAATTACGCCAGACAGTTAAACATCAATGCACGCAAACTTCTTTTTGAAACAAGTCTGACGTACCGTTTTCTAAATAAAGATTTCATTGAAACAAAACCTCAAACACCCTATTCAGTTGTAAATGTACGACATCATTGCTGCACACAGAGAATTAGCGTTGTCACATCTACTTCGTGTACACTATTTATACGGGAGTTGTGTTGTTGGAAGATCGTTGAGACAAAGTCGTTCACAGAGCGGGGGTTGAAAAAAGTTAAAGAGATGAGATAGAGGAGATATAAAGATCATTACCCAAGCTGATTTATGGCTCAATTCCTGCAGACGGGAGAATACTCCCTCGCGGTTATCGTTTTGTGTCGTTGCTTGGAGCCGTTCTCGTCTGGCTGGTCTCATGTATAGGCGTGTGCACTTTACCAGGACAAGCGTCCAAACTATAAGGTCTGACCATACATGCAGAATTATTCCCTTGATGGTAGTGTGTCTTTGGTGTATCCAACCGCTTGTTAATCATGAGTTTCCGTAGTTGTAAATGTGTTTCTGACTTCAGAAATGAAATGACAGAACTTGTTGTAAGGCCGGACGGTGAGTTATTCCTTGTGAGAATGCAAGTTAAAACGTGAGCGGCTACTATCGCGTTATTTTAAGGGTTAACTTGCCAGGACTGACAAGACTAAACCTTCTCAACGATGCTGTGTTCTGAAATATTAATACCTGTGCCGGCCGATAGGATGGCAGCGTTTGTTTATTAAATTAACGGACGTCTTCGTGGTCATGCGGTAACGGCCCGACCCCCGGGGCTCTTGGATTTCACCGTGTGCCCAAGTCGTTCGGGCACCGCACGGGCCCAGATTTATTCATGATGTAACGTGACGTCAAGTAGAGACATCTGTGTGGTGGTCGACATGTCTTACTCCCAGAACCTTTCCCACAAAATGGATTTTGCCAATATCATAGCCAGCGGTGCTTGCAGGGGAACGAGGCAAGCAGACGACCGGGTCCCCGTCACAGGAGACAGTAGGTTGAGTTTTTTGTTTGTTTACTTTCTCCAGTCGATTCTTTCATAAAATAATGAAACGCCTCATTGTTCTTTCTCCATTATTAAGGATGCCCTTCATCAGGTAACCAATCCAACAATGTACCAAACAGTCAGTAAACCAATGCAGTAATCGATCTAAAAATCTAGTCACCTACCTAGCAATGCAATGTATTAACCAACAAACCAAATTCAACAATCAATCTAACAATCTTGTCACGAACCTACACATTTAGTGACAAACCCACCAATATAGAAACCAACCTACCAAAGAAGTAAGAAAAAAATGCAACAAAAAAAAATATAATAATAATAAAAAAATGTTCCTATGAATGTAGTTAACAACCTATCAATCTAGTAACCAATCTACCAATGTAGTAACAGCCCAATCTATATAGTAACAAAACCTACCAATGTAGTAACAGCCCAATCTATCTAGTAACTGATCTACCATTGTAGTAACAGCCCAATCTATCTAGTAACCAAACTACCAATGTAGTAACAGCCCAATCTATCTAGTAACCAACCTAACAATGTAGTAATAGCCCAATCTATCTAGTAACCAATCTACCATTGTAGTAACAGGCCAATCTATCCAGTAACAATTATACCATTGTAGTAACATCCCAATCTATCTAGTCACCAATCTACCGATGTAGTAACAGCCCAATCTATCCAGTAACCATTATACCAATGTAGTAACGATCATATCGATCTAGTAACCAACTGACCACTGTGGACAAGAAAATTGAAAGGCGTCACGTGAATGTCCACAGCGCTGTGGAAAAATAACACTTAAGAGTCGTCCCCCCCTGAGGCCTGGCTCTCTCTCGCACGTCTCAGCGGTCAGCTTATCAAACTGTGACGTACGTGCGATCAGTCCATCGGACTAGCCTTTCTCGATGGTCCCCCACTGGACTGAATGTGGACAGGGTTGTGGCCAGAGCGCGTCTTAAATTCCCATTTCTGTGGCAAGGCCCAACTGCCCAAACATTACAACGCTGATGACCAACCACTGCTCAGCAGACGATCGCTATCAGTGGCCAGTGCTAAAGACTGTAAGAAAGTCCAAAAAGACTGTTTTGTGTCACGTGATAAATGCCCCAACGATGCCCAATGCCACGTAAGAAAATCACAAAATACAAAAATACACAAACAAATTGTGCAATGAAAACAATAAATTTGAGCTTTATTTTAAAAATAAAACGATAATCACAAGCAGTCGCGAACGATACGCAAGAAAATGTCATTTAGTACTCAGTGCCTAGTGGTACATTTGAACATTTAGTACTCAGTGCCTAGTGGTACATTTAAACATTTAGTACTCAGTGCCTAGTGGTACATTTGAACATTTAGTACTCAGTGCCTAGTGGTACATTTAAACATTTAGTACTCAGTGCCTAGTGGTACATTTAAACATTTAGTACTCAGTGCCTAGTGGTACATTTAAACATTTAGTACTCAGTGCCTAGTGGTACATTTGAACATTTAGTACTCAGTGCCTAGTGGTACATTTAAACATTTAGTACTCAGTGCCTAGTGGTACATTTGAACATTTAGTACTCAGTGCCTAGTGGTACATTTGAACATTTAGTACTCAGTGCCTAGTGGTACATTTGAACATTTAGTACTCAGTGCCTAGTGGTACATTTGAACATTTAGTACTCAGTGCCTAGTGGTACATTTGAACATTTAGTACTCAGTGCCTAGTGGTACATTTGAACATTTAGTACTCTGTGCCTAGTGGTACATTTGAACATTTAGTACTCAGTGCCTAGTGGTACATTTGAACATTTAGTACTCAGTGCCTAGTGGTACATTTGAACATTTAGTACTCAGTGCCTAGTGGTACATTTGAACATTTAGTACTCAGTGCCTAGTGGTACATTTGAACATTTAGTACTCAGTGCCTAGTGGTACATTTGAACATTTAGTACTCAGTGCCTAGTGGTACATTTGAACATTTAGTACTCTGTGCCTAGTGGTACATTTGAACATTTAGTACTCAGTGCCTAGTGGTACATTTGAACATTTAGTACTCAGTGCCTAGTGGTACATTTGAACATTTAGTACTCAGTGCCTAGTGGTACATTTGAACATTTAGTACTCAGTGCCTAGTGGTACATTTGAACATTTAGTACTCAGTGCCTAGTGGTACATTTGAACATTTAGTACTCAGTGCCTAGTGGTACATTTGAACATTTAGTACTCAGTGCCTAGTGGTACATTTGAACATTTAGTACTCAGTGCCTAGTGGTACATTTGAACATTTAGTACTCTGTGCCTAGTGGTACATTTGAACATTTAGTACTCAGTGCCTAGTGGTACATTTGAACATTTAGTACTCAGTGCCTAGTGGTACATTTGAACATTTAGTACTCAGTGCCTAGTGGTACATTTGAACATTTAGTACTCAGTGCCTAGTGGTACATTTGAACATTTAGTACTCAGTGCCTAGTGGTACATTTGAACATTTAGTACTCAGTGCCTAGTGGTACATTTGAACATTTAGTACTCAGTGCCTAGTGGTACATTTGAACATTTAGTACTCAGTGCCTAGTGGTACATTTGAACATTTAGTACTCAGTGCCTAGTGGTACATTTGAACATTTAGTACTCAGTGCCTAGTGGTACATTTGAACATTTAGTACTCAGTGCCTAGTGGTACATTTGAACATTTAGTACTCAGTGCCTAGTGGTACATTTGGAACATTTAGTACTCAGTGCCTAGTGGTACATTTGAACATTTAGTACTCAGTGCCTAGTGGTACATTTGAACATTTAGTACTCAGTGCCTAGTGGTACATTTAAACATTTAGTACTCAGTGCCTAGTGGTACATTTGAACATTTAGTACTCAGTGCCTAGCGGTACATTTGAACATTTAGTACTCTGTGCCTAGTGGTACATTTGAACATTTAGTACTCAGTGCCTAGTGGTACATTTAAACATTTAGTACTCAGTGCCTAGTGGTACATTTGAACATTTAGTACTCAGTGCCTAGTGGTACATTTGAACATTTAGTACTCAGTGCCTAGTGGTACATTTGAACATTAAGTACCCATTGCTTAGTGGTACATTTGAAAATTTAGAACAGTGCCAAGTGGTACATTACAAAATAACTAACAGTGCCTAGTGGTACATTACAAAATAACTAACAGTGCCAAGTGGTGTTTTACAAAATCACCAACAGTTACCATATAGAGGTTCATTAGAAACCCCCTACAGTGTCTAGAAGTGCATTAGAAAATAACTAAAAGTGCCTATTAATATATTCGAAAATCCCCAAAAGATTCTTTGGGTACTTTATATAACCCAAACAATAAGCAGTGCAGGACAACACTTTGAAACTAAAATTTGAAACTAACTTTTTTCAAAAGCCCCAGTTACTTATCCTTGTTTGATAAATACGAAATATTAAACTTCCTGAAATGTACACAAATTTTTGTATAATTGTTTGGGTAATTGACGTCATATACTATCTTACGGCGAGAAACACCACACGCTCTGTTATTCTCGAAACCAAAATGATACCTTTATTTTTTAAACTGCTATGGACTGTTGTACTATGTCCCTCAGCGTTACGGGTTGACTTTGGCTTTTATCATATTAAAGACTAGTTTTTGCTGCGGCGCCGTGGCGCCTGAGACGCCCCCCTTTTTTAAGGGCGCCTACGGCGCCCAATTTTTTCAAAAGCCCAACTAACTTGTCCTTGTATGATAAATACGTAATATTAAACTTTCTTAAATGTACACCAAGTATTTTATGTGTTTTTTTAATTTTTTATATTTTTTTAATTTTTTATGTCAAAAGCCTAAGTAACTTATCCTTGTATGATAAATACGAAATATTCCTGAAAATTAAACAAAGCATTTATATTATTATTTTTAAATCCTTTATATTAACTCGTGGTGTCTGCGGCGGACCTTGCTTGCTTGCTTGCTTGTCGCCAAAACTTTTGATCGATTTTTAACCCACTTGCTCGCAAGATAGCGAGCTGAAATTTTGCAGGCAGTTTCGTACCGATGATAAAAACAATGTATCAAAATTTCAGATCGATCGCATGTACCGTAATTAAATTATTGATTTTTTAGATTATTTTTTTTATTCCTATGTATCATGCTATTTTTTGAGATAGAGCGTCGCGGTGCGTATTATATTGAACAACCTTTCTGTCGCGCAATAAGGTGCGTATTTTATTGACAGCTCTTTTTATAAACATATTCCTGATCGGTGCGCATTATATTAAACATGTTTTACGACACAACTGCAATTTTGTATTTCTGGATGGTCTGGCGCTGCGTATTATAATGAACATTCTTTTAATTACTTCTCGTACATAAAGGATTTATAGTCAAAAACTTGGTTTTTTACGGGTTTTTCTTATTACAGTGCTAATCACCACACGATTTTTAAACTAATTTTAGAAAGCAGCGCACCAAAATACTGCACCAAAAAATAACTATTTGAGTCAAATCAGCACTGCTTACAACGCAAAATTAAAAAAAGCAGAGTGATGTCCCTCAGCGTTAGGCTACATAATTGAGCGTAAATATATATATGATGCCTCATTGCTTCTTTTTAAAATGCTTTATTATTCAAATTCTTAAAGATGACAAAAATTTTATTAGATAGCCGAAACGTGTATAGTAATACACTTTCTTTTTGTGGAAACATCATCATAGCGTAAAACCATAATTTGATCATTTCGAAGAAAAAAAAATTCGTATTATTATTATATTTTTGTTTCTTTCTAACATTGATTTTGTCTTGTTTCTACTCTTAACAATAGTTTTACACACACACACACCACAGTATAAAATAAACACTTACTCAAGTAGACCAACACAGCACGACATTTCCACGTCTTTAATTAACGAAAGGAAACGAGCTCATTATACATATCATCCATAACAGATAACAAAACAAATTTCGGCCGACCGCCAGGAACGATATTGTCTTGAGCCCGGGTCACCGATGGTCAACTCTGGTCACCGATGGTCAACTCTGGTCATGAGTTATTGACCATTCGCAGGCAATTCAATCAGAGCCATTTATTCCCGTCCATAATTGATATTTCGGAATGAGTCTGGACTAGATTCACTTAGCTGACCGTTGGCTAATGTAAACACAGGGAGACGTGGTCTCGGTGTTGAGTGGACATGTTGGGGGTCCCACAAAACACCCGGGGGGGGGGTACCGGGCAAACAGCCCAGTTAATGAGATTTACGGGGCTGTTTATTTCCCGCGGCGGAGCCATGCCAACCATCAAAGACTTGCAACGCTCCTACCAACCAAGACATAGTATATAGTGCCGACAAAACCAACCAATAGGTATATCTTGCCGACAAAACCAACCTAGAGGTATATCATGCCGACCATAAAAACTTGTACTGTGCCGAAATGCAAAGATGTCTATCGCGCTGACCAAATAAGAATCACTAAAAAAAAATATATTCCGTTTGTATAGTGACTATGTGGTTCAACTTGACAAGCCAAGTAAATAGAGCCTCGTCTAATCCCATCAGTAGAGTTCCTGGAAAACTGCAAAGGAGTCTTAAAAAACATCCAAAGCATTTTATATGTACGTTCAAAATAATCGGCTAGTTCCCTAATGAGCACAGTGGTTTTACAGAAAACAGCCAACTATTTTTCCAAAACATGTATTATTCTCTCTCTCCCCCCCCCCAAAATCAGCCAACTGTATATCATGCCTAACAGCTAATTATTTATCCCCTACTCGCCCCTCTCCCCCGACTCATTCTACCCATCCCCCCTCCCCAAACAAGTTTGTTGACGTCCAATCGTCAGCACTGTTTCCTCCTCTCCCCAGACCGGAAGTTCCAGGCTAACACCACTTGATCCAGGTAATGCCAGTTGGATGGTCTTGGAGAAGCCGCCCTAAACTCTATTTGGGATTGCTTCTTTCAGCCTTCGGCCGCCTATTTTGCCTTGCACTATAGATAAACACGCCGTGTTGTCCGTGGGTTTATTGTCTTGTAATACTTTTAGCGTGGACGATGCTCCCTGTCATTTATTTGTTTGATTTGAGATTATAAGAGAAATTATTAACAAACGATAAAAGAGCTAAGAGACGAAAGAGCTAAGATCGTTGAGATCATTGAGGGACATTCTGATGTGGAGATTTAGTGAGTGAGATTAGTAAGTACGGGAGATTGGGGAAAGGGGCTTTAAGGAGATACGATTCTTTTAGATGCCCAAATGAAAAAAACTGTGCTAATTCATTGTATACAAATATTAATACCAAGAAGACACTAAAGAAATCTGAGGTATTTTCCAGCCTTAACGGTAACGCCAGCCGATTTATACGCCAAAATTGTATTTGAAAAATTCTCCATTATTCGGAGTAGTCACTTATTGAACTTTATTAAATTTTTGTATTTGTAAGATTCTAGGTGAGTGCATTGATAAATCCTTACTTTGCGAGACACGCGATGATTTATCTTTCGGCCCTTATCCAATACACTCGAGCCGAGCTTGGAGATCTGTAACGTAAATGCACGCTGTGATGAGATTTCCAAAAGAAATTAAATGTTACTTTTAAATAGGGGTGTAATGGATTAAAATTTTTGAAATATCAGCCGGATTTGGTCGGATTTATAAAGTGAAATCCGGCCGAAGCGCTTCTGAGCCGGAGAGGAATTTGTAAAAATGGCCGGATTCCGGATTTGCCGGAGCCGGGGCTATTGTAAATATATATTTTTTATGGCTCTACCGGCCAGCCGGATTTGGCCGGATTTATGAAGTGAGATTTTTCCGGAGCCGGAGCGTGATTTTGAAAAATTGCCGGATTCCGGGTTTACCGGAGCCGAAATCCGGTACACCCCTACTTTTAAAGGTTATTTCACTGTAAAGTTTGTGTGAGTTTTTATTTCTTTCTTACGCAGTCTATTTGATCGGTGTTTATTTTAAAGGAGCATCATCAAAGGATTTTGTTGGAGGCTCAAGTGGATATAGATTTGCAATGGGAAGTCGGCTAACATGGTTATAGTCAAGAGAACTCGCTGTCAAGCAGATATCAAAGTAAATATAAAACTCCTCCAAAGATCAGACCTTTTATTTCTTCTCATCTCCTCCAAAGATCAGAATTTTCATCTCTTCTCATCTCCTCCAAAGATCAGACCTTTTATTTCTTCTCATCTCATCCAAAGATCAGAATTTTCATCTCTTCTCATCTCCTCCAAAGATCAGAATTTTCATCTCTTCTCATCTCATCCAAAGATCAGAACTTTCATCTCTTCTCATCTCATCCAAAGATCAGAACTTTCATCTCATCTCATCCAAAGATCAGAATTTTCATCTCTTCTCATCTCCTCCAAAGATCAGACCGTTCATTTCTTCTCATCTCCTCCATCAACAAACAACCCCGACCACTGACCTACTTCCACCCTCCCCCACCCAAAAAAAAATCAAACCTACCACACATCCTCCCGACCCAGTGACTATCGTCTGCTACAGCTGCTGTAGCCGTGGACAAAGATTCCTTTCTGCCAATCGTCTGGACAGAAGATCGATGGCGGCGCGGGGAGACACGAGACGGTTGCTCGCAAGTTCCCGTGTTCAACAAATACTCGCTCTCACGCTCGATCAGCCATGGCTTTTTTTTTCCTTCTCCCTCTCGGTTATTTTTGGTCAATTTCAAAATCTAACTTGGCTGTCCCGGGCTGACTACTACAAGGATCAGTAGAGCTTTCTGGGGACCATAGAACATTTCTTTAAGATATAAGACGTACATCTTCAGTATCTTCAATATTGTTTTCAGATTAGCGCTTAAGACTTAATGTAGTTTCGGGTACCTTGCATACGTTATAAATGTTAATACGAATACTTTTGAAAGAAAGTATTGCCTCGCTGATAGCCTTGGTCTGGCTGGAGGAATGAAAGCTTTGATGTCAGAGGTTAAAAACAAATGAAAATGTAATCGATATAATGTTATTGATACAAAACGTGCATCTCGCTGGTGCTACAGTTGGGAACGAATGCTAAATACCAGAGAAATGCATGTATAAAATGCGTAAGTACGATCCTGTGGCAGATGAACCGGAAATATCACAAAAAATATGCCTGAATTGCGTAAACGGCCATGATTCAAAGATTTTAATCCTTTTTGGCAACAGAGATGACAGCGCTAATCAAATTATCGATACTGAACCACAATATCGATCCCGCTCGTATCGCGTTGGCCCAGATCCTTACAACATCACACGTTAACCCTCCAGCAACCGATAAAAGGGGTTCAAATCGCGCGTGGACTCGTCCATCGAACTGGATGCCATCGCCCGTGGACGAGTCCACCCCGAGCTGGCCACCCCTGAATATTGTGCAATGTTTTCCCCGTGTTTACCAGCACGCCACATTCTGAAGTCGGTGGCGAGCACGGTTCCGTTGGACGGTAGTCCACAGCTTCTCGGCTGGTCCTCTGGACGATGTGCTTGGCGGATTATCGCCCTGTCGCATGCCAAACCGTTGCTCGCGTTCTCTTTTTCCAGTGTTGACTTCGAAAAAATCACGCTTTGGAAAGTTACTTCGATTGAAAACTGGTTTAACTCTTGGTGTACAAGCTTCTGGCCGACACCCAGCGGACATCGGTTGCATAATTGTAACGCGAATGTTTTCAAATCTGTGTGATATCTTGTAGTTAATGTGATTTTCTTGGTGGTCTTTTACGACTCGATGTGTGTGTGTGTGTTTTTTAAACACAAGATATTTGAAACAAGGTATATGTCACATGGTAACTTGACAAACCTTTTATTTCGTATGTTTAAATTCGACATCCGAATAGTGTTGCCATTTTAAAGTTTTTTTTGGACATTGTATACCCGGTGTGTCTTTGGAAAATAGTGGACTAGCCTTACGTTGAGTTATCGCTTATGATATAATTTGACGTTTCGTGAATAACGAAGTTTTAATTAATTATTGTTTGATGGTTGTTATCAATATGCAGCAAAGAATGGAATTTTTTTTTCCCAACTAGATACTTCAGTTCCGGTTACATATTTTCCTGTGAATATTCCATGGTGAGCGGAGATCTGCATCCAGATCGTGTGCCTTTGTCGTCGTTCACGTTAATGGCATTTCGACAACATTTCTCCAAGGCTTGGCCTTGAGTGGTGGTAGCATGTCATGTGGAAATGTCAAGTTGTCGGTGTCAACATCAGTTTCAATAGGCAAACTTAAATGTGTCATTATCAGAAGTATCGACAATTAGTGTTGTGTAAAAAAAAATTCCTAGATCCTAACTTTAGAATTTTCAACAAAGCCAGTGTTTGAAATCTTGGATGTTTCGTTGTTAGATAATTTTGGCTATTCCTGTTTTATAAATGTTGGCTATTATCGATGTTAAAATTGTTGACATGTTTAGTGTTGACAACATTGACAAGTCCCAATGTTAGAAGCTTTCACAATACTGGTGTTATTAATGTTTAATGTTGAGACACACCCCTGCCGATGTTCAATTTTAGCTGCGCGGCTGCGTGACCGTGCGAGTATCTGTCTGACGTCGCGCAGCAGTTTAGAATTACCGCGCAGCAAATTTTGTAAAATATTGCTCACAATATGGATGCTGTAAAGCTTTGCACACGGACCAACGAACCTTAGAGGGAACATGAACCCCTACTGTTGTTATATCTATCTTGATCAAAATTCGTATTGTCCTTGTGCATACAAAAAGTTTTGATGGCAAAATACTCTATCTGCTTTGTAAACTTGTGCACATCCAAATTAAATTCGACATTATCCTATAGCCAAATAATAGAGTCCAACCAACGTGTGTGGGTGGGGGGGGGGCGGGGTTATCTGTGCCGTCATCAACTTGTTTAATGTTTGGCAGACGTTTGTATACAATCACATGCTTTTTTGGTTAACATATATCAATAGTTGTGTTTTTTTTACAAGTTAAAAGTCGAAGCCACATGTTCTCCTGCAATTTATTACGTGCGCACCTTTCAATACCATTTGCTTGGGATCAGGCCTTCTTATCCTTTTTTCGCGCCCCTTCTGTAACATTCGGTGCAGGTGAAAGCGACAGTTAACGATCTAGTTAAATTATTGATAAAAGCGTTCCATGATATTTTTAAAAAATGAATACAAGCGCGCTTGGAGCGTTCCTATTCCTTTTCATTTACGGCGATTTAGATATTTATTAAAATTGGAAGAGTAATAAAGTTGCTTTTTAAAATAGAAAGTTAAGTTCAGGGGCAGAAAAAAAAGTTTTGTGAAGGCGTGCCAAGGGAGGTGTTGGTATCCTTATAAAAGATAAAATGTATTACTTGAATGCAGATTTTCTCAAGGAACTAACCGCGTTAATGTTTGTTTTATAAATTTTACGACATAAATTCAAAGACTTAAACGATTTTACCGGACGTCCTTATGACGTAACCGCTAAATCGTGATGGAATTATGTGACCCCGGGTGTTGGGGGGGGCATTTCACTTGTTCATCCCTGGCCCGGCGCGTGACTTCTGTGACACACGTTACTGTTGGTGAGTCTCCGGCCGTTGCTTAAAAGGTCAAGGTCCTACTAATTGTCCTGACGGCCGGCGAAGAGGAGGAGATAATACCGGATCTACTCCCAGCATCGGCAGCTGTCGGGGATCCCGTTTCTAGACACAAGGCTTCCACACCGCCACTCACATTTATCCAAAACTCGACTGAGGGTATCGGAAATGTGTCGGTGAGGGTCAGTTTTATTTGGAAATTGATGTCTACTATAGAAAAAGGTTATATTAGATACGATACGTCATAGATAGTGCAAGGAACGGGGGGGGGAGGCAGAACGGACGCCAACAGATGCGCGCAGATATGAAAACAAAGCGAGTGAACGTCGATCGCCAACGCATTGTTGGTCTCGAGACATGCGCACTGCGGTTGATGTTACTAAGATTTGTGTCAAGAAAAAACGGCGCCCCGGGTGAAGAAGCATGACGATGTCACCCGCACCCTGATATATTGGAAAATTCCCGGACTTGGGAAGACCAGTATCAAGTTGATTTTGGCGTCGATTGTCTTTTAATTAACAACAAACCGTGTATTGATTAGTTATTAATTTAGCGCCCTTCTGTGAAAGGCGCCCGGTGTAATCGCCCCTTTGTTTACCTCGCCCTCGGGGCACGGCCCTGAATGTGCATATCAGAAATAGTTTAGTGTTATTGGTTTTAAACAGGCACTGAACTCCCTCTAAGATGAAAGATCATTCGAAACAGTCGTATTTTCATCAGCTTTTTTTTCTCCCCGCCAATATTTTGGAGGGAAAAAAAGCGGTGTCAATATAATGCTTTCCCGTCCGATGTTTATTCAGTTAATGATGCAATCAAGCACTGCAAATATCTAGGGACAACACACGGAAATCATCACAATGTTTGCCATATTAGCCAACATAAGCCCACCAAACTAGCCACAGACAATTAAGAATCGTGTAACAAGCATTCATCAACTGTTGGGTTATCATCAACTGTTGGGTTAAGAGAGTAGGGCTGATCAAAGTCAGCACACGCCGGTTTGTCTCGAGAGTAAATTGTTGATGCTCACCGACATCTGGCTTTTAATTTCGCTTCCGGTATTTGAACTAGAGATGGGCTAAAGGGGATTTAAAAAATTAAAAAACAAAAACAAAAAAACAACAACAAAAATGGCTTTAAAACGTTTTTTTTAATTTTTAATATATTTTTTTAAATCTATAGTTCAGATTTCTTTGTGGTGAAACGTTTTCCTAATACTGTTTTTCTTCCCCACGATTTAATGTCTATGGGAGATCTCAGTATGAAGCGTCCATTGTGGACCCACGCAAGATTGTTTGTTGCTGTTTTAAAAGATGACGTACGTAAACTTGAAACAGTTCCGTTGCTACCTTTCGTCCACGTACTGGTACCTTTTGATCTATTTTACGCAGGGTTATTAACTGACTTTCCGCTATTCTCTAACACAGTGCTTCTCAAACTTTTTAGTATGGCGGACCGGCAGTAATTTTTTTCCATTGCACCAGGGACCGATGCACTATTTTCCCTGCACTGACAATTTTCTTCTGTCCTTTTTTGATAACTTCTGCGGACCGGCGGCGGATAGCCCACGGACCGGCACCGGTCCGCGGACCACCACTTTGAGCAGCACTGCTCTAACAGACACTTCCCTGCGGCCGACGACATCACTGGCATGCCAATGAAGAAATATAGTTTACAAGCCATTTGTGTTGTATTGTTTGATGTAAATTCAAAAGACATTTCTCTTTCAAAAACAGGTGCTTCAGGTTCTACGTTAATTTAATACATCAGCCTGAAATTTGGTCTCCTTCAATAAATACCCACACCTCTGTGGGGAAAGGGGGGTGCAATTCTGTGGGTGGGGGGGGGCGGGGAGTTAAATCCCCTTGATTAGTTGTTATGAAGAAGCAACCATTCAATTCCGAAACGGTCCAATTTTGATCTTTCTCTATGTCACGCAACTAATATTTTACCCATAGGGGCCGTCCATAAAGTACGTCACGCTCCAGACGAGGGGAGGGGGTGTAAGAAAGTGTGACACTTTGTGACAGGGGGAGGAGGGGTCTGGCCATGTGGGACATCACGCTGTTTTATACTAAATTTGGATTATTTTGTTAATAAAAAAGAACATTTTTTTTCGAAAGTGTGACGTACTTTGGGGGGGGGGTCCGAGATGTGGGACAGTTTGTGACAGGGGGAGGGGGGAGTTAAAATGGTCAAAAATAGCGTGACGTACTTTATGGACGGCCCCATAGAGGCTGTTCCTATGACGCTGTTTACGAACTATCCATAAAAAAAACGTTCCCTCTTTCTTTCAATTAGCTACTTCATTTACGGTTTCTTTTTTTTTCTTTCTAATTTTAGCATCGATTATTCACATTAAAAGTTTACCTGCATTTCGATGTTCTCTTGCAGGGAGCACGAAAAATGAAGTGTTTATCTCTATGCATTAGGGGAAAAAAAATGTGGGGCTGACCGGGAAAAACTGTTTTTGTTGTTTTGTGGGGCGGGAATTCTCAAAACATCACACTATAAATATTTCTATACGGTTAAAATTTTCTAAGGTTTTGCTTTTTAAAATAATAAACTTCAAGATGAATGTTGGGTCTTTCATCGATTTTCATGTTATTTTTTGGAAATATTCTATCCCAAAAGGACAAGTTCTATTTCAAATAAGTATAAGAGAAGCCACATGTTGTGATGATTATTTTTTTTTTGGTTTGTTTTGTTGGTTTATTATTTTTTTTGTATTGGTTTATTTTTTTTTTTTTTTTTTTTTTTTTTTTATTTTTTTATTTTTTTTTTTTTTTTTTTGATTTTTTTTTTTTTTTTTTTTTTTTTTTTTTTTTTTTTTTTTTTTTTTTTTATTTATTTTTTTTTTTTTTTTTTTTTTTTTTTATTTTTATTTTATTTTATTTTATATTTTTATATATATATATTTTTATTTTATTTTATATATATTTTGTTTGTTTTTGTTTTTTGTTTTGTTTGTTGTTTTTTTGTGTGTGTTTTTGTGTTGTTGTTTTTGTTTTTTTTGTTTTGTGTGTGTGTGTTTGTTTGTTTTTTTGTTTGTTTTTTGTTTTTTTTGTTGTGTGTTGTGTTTGTTTTTTTTTGTTTTTTTTTGTTTTTGTTTTGTTTTTTTGTTTTTTGGATGTTTTTTTGTTTTTGTGTTTTTTTTTGTTTTGTTGTTTTTTGTTTGTGTTTTTTTGTGTGTTGTTTTTTTTTGTTTTTGTTTTTTGGTGTTTTGTTTTTTGTGTATGTTTGTTTTTTGTGTGTGTGTTTTTTTGTTTTTTTTTGTGTTTTTGTTTGTTTTGTTTTTTTGTTTTATTTTTTGTGTTTTGTTTTGTGTTTTTTGTGTTTTTTGTTTTTTGTGTTTGTTTTTGTGTTTGTGTTTGTTTTTTTTGTGTTTTGTTTTCTATTTTTGTATTTTTTTGTTTTTGTTTTTTTTTGTCTGTGTTTTTTTTGTTTTGTTTGTGTGTTTGTTGTTTTTTTGTGTGTTGTGTTTTTGTGTGTGTTTTTTTGTGTTTTTTGTTTTGGTTGTGTTTTTTTGTGTTTTGTGTTTTGTGTTTTTGTTGTTTGTTTTGTTTTGTTTGTTGTTTTTTGTGTTGTTTTTTTGTTTGTTTTTTTTGTTTTTTGTGTGTGTGTTTTGTGTTTGTTTTTTGTGTTTTTTTGTTTGTTTTTGTTTTGTGTTTAAAACAAAAAATTGTTTTGTGATAACAACACAACACAAACACACACACAACAAATTTGTGATTTGTTATGTGTGTGTTGAATGTTGTTTTTTAGTTGAAAATGATTTTGTGTTGTATTGTTTGTTGTGACCAAAATTGTTTTTTCTTGTTTGTTTGTTTGTGATTGTGTGATGTGTTTGCATATTGTGTTTGTTGTGTTGTGTTGTGTGTTGTGTGTCTGTTGTATTGGAATCTGTTTTTTGTATGTTTTGTTTTTGTGTGTTGTTCTAGTTTTTCCTGTTCCTGTTTTAGAGTGCTGTTTGATTGTAGTTTTGGCTTTGTTTGTGACAGATTTTTTGTTTGTTGTGTTTTTGTTTGTTGTGTTGTTTGTGTTTTTTGAAAACGTGTGTTTGCTGAAAAACAAAAAATGTTCTTAGTTTGTTTGGATTTTGTGAATTTTTTTTTGTTGCATTTTTTGTTGATGTGATGTGGTTGTGTTTTTGTGGTTGTGTGTTTGTTGAAAAAAAAAATTGAGTTTTTGTTTTGTTGATTTTTGTGTGTGGTGTGGTTGTGATGGTTTTGAAAAAAAAAAAAACAAAAAAAAAAAAACAAAAAAAAAAAATTTGTTTTTTTTGTTTGGTTGTTGGTTTGTGAAAAAAAAAAAACAAAAAAAAAAAAAAAATTTGAAAAAACAAACAAAAAAAATGTTTTGTTGAAAAAAAAAAAAAAAAAAAAAAAAAAAAAATTTTTTTTGAAAATTGTTGTTGTGTTGTGTTGTTTTTGTTTTGTTTTTTTGTTTTTGTGAAAAAAAAAAAAAATGTGTGTGTGTGCCCCCCCACACAACAAAATGAAAAAAAAAAAAAAAAAAAAAAAAAAAAAAAAAACACACAAACAAACACAACAAAAAAATTGAAAAAAAAACAAATAAAAAAAAAAATTTTTTTTGTTGAAAAAAAAGTGTTTGTGTTTTGTTTGTGTTTGTTTGTTGTTTTTTGTGTTTGTGAAAAAAATTGTGTTGTTGAAATTGAAATGTTTGTTGAATTTTGATTTGTTTGTTTGTTTGTTGTTAGTTGTGTTTTTTTTTTTGTTTTTTTGGTGTTTTGTTTTTTGTTTTTGAAAAAAAAAAAAAAAAATTTTGTTTTTTTTTGACTTTTGTGTGTTGTGTGTTTATTTTTTTTTGTTGTTGTTTTTTTTGATTTGAAAAAATTGAAAACACACAACAAAAACACAACAAAACACACAAAAAAAAAAAAAAAAAAAAAAAAAAATTGTTGTTGTTGAATGTGGTTTTGTTCTTGTTTTTTTGTTTTTGTTTTGTTTTGTTGTTGTTTGTGTGATGAAAAAAAACAAAAAAAAAAAAAAACAAATTTTTTGTTTGATTGTTGTGTGTGTGATAATTGTTGTTTGTTTGTGTTTTTGGAAAAAAAAAAAAAAACACACAACTCAACAACACACACAAAAAAAAAAAAAAATGTGCTTGTGTGTGTGTGTGTTTTTTGTTGAAAACAAATAAAAATTGAAAAAGCTCTGTTGTGAAAAAATTTGCTGATTGTGTTGTTGTTAGTTTTTGAAAAAAAAAAAAAAAAAAAATGTGTTGGTTTGTTGTTTATGGTGTAATTGAAAAAAAAAAAAAAACAAAAAAAAAAAACAAAAAAAAAAAAAAAAAAAAAAAAAAAAAAAAAAAAAAAAAAAAAAAAAAACAAAAAAAAAAAAAAAAAAAAAAAAAACAAAAAAAAAAAAAAAACAAAAAAAAAAAAAAATGTTTGTTGCTTGAATTGAAAAAAAAAATTTTTTGTGTGTTTTGTTGGTGAAAAATTTGTATGTTTTTTGTGGTTTTTTTGTTTTTTGTTTTTTGTGTGTTTTGTTGTTTTTTGTTTGTTGTGTTTGAAACCACACACACCCACCACATGACTTTGTGTTGAAAAAGATGTGTGACACACACAACCCCACACACACGAGAAAAAGTGTGTGTTGTTTGTTGAATTTACAGTTGTTTTTTGTCTTGTGATTTTTTGTTGTGAAAAGTTTTGGTTGCGATTTGGTGGTTGATTTGCTGTTTGTGATTGATGTGTTGACTGTGATTTTGTTTTTGTCGTTTGGTTGTGTCTGTTTTGTTTTGTTTGTGTGTTGATCTTGTGTTTTTTTGAAAGAAAAATTGAGATTTTTATGATTTTTTGTTTATTTGTGAATTTTTGTTGATGATTTGTTTGTGATTTGTTTGGATTGTGTAGTGATTTTTTGCTTGTGTAAATTGTTGTTTGTTTTGTGTGAAATTTTTGTTTTTTTTTTTGGATTGTTTTGTTTTTTTTTGTTTTTTTTTGTTTTTTTTTGTTTGTTTGTGTTTTGTTGTTTTTTTTGTTGTTTGTTTTTTGGTTTTTTTTTTTTTTTTTTTTTGGTATTTTTTTTTTTTTGTTTTTGTGTGAAAAAAAAAAAAAAAATGAAATATTTTTTTTTTTTGTTTGTGTTCTTGTTTGTGGATTTGTTTTTTTGAAAAAAAAAAAATTGGTTGAAAAAAAACAAAAAAAAAAAAAACAAAAACACAAAACAAAAAAAAAACAAAAAAAAAAAAAAAAGTGAAAAAAAAAAAAAAATTGTGTGTGTTTTGGTGTTTGTTGATTGTTGGTTGTTTGTGGTTGTGTTTTTGGTGTGACAACCCACCCCCCCCCCCCCCCCCCCCCCCCCCCCCCCCCCCCCCCCCCCCCCCCCCCCCCCACCCCCCCCCCCCCCCCCACAAAAAAAAAAAAAAAAAAAAAAAAACCTGTTTGTTTTTGTTTTTTTTTGAAAAAATTGTGTGTGTTGTTTTTGTGAAATTGTTTTGTGAAAAAAAAAAAAATTTTTTTGAAAAATTTTGTTTGTTTTTTTTTGTTTTTTTTGTGTAAAAAAAAAATTTTGTGGTGTGATTTTGTGTTTGTTGTTGTGTTGAATTTTGTGTTTGGTGATTTGTTGATTGAAAAGAAAAAAATTTTGTGTTTTATTGTTTTTGTGAAAAAAAAGAAAAAACAACACACCCCACCCCCACAAAAAAAAACTGTGTGTGTTTTTTTGACATGTTTTGATTTTTTGTGGTTTTGAATGTATTTTTTTTTTTGGTGTGAAAAAAAACACACACACACATATTATATTAGAATATTTATTTTTAATACACCCCCACACCCCCCCCCCCCCCCCCCACTCATTATTAATACACACCCCCACACACAAAACACAACAACACACACACACACCAACAAAAAAAAAAAAACAAAAAAAATTTTTGTTAGTTTGTTTTTTCCCCCCCCCCCCCCCCCCCCCCCCCCCCCCCACCCCCCCCCCCCCCCCACACACCCATTGTTGTTTTTTGTTTGTTTGAAAAACCCCACACAAAAAAATGTATTGTTTGATGTTTATTTGTTTTGTTTTTTTTTGTTTTGAAAAATTTTGTTTGTTTGTAGAAACCCCCCCCCCCCCACCCCCAAAAAAAAATTTGTTATTGTGTGGTGCAAAAAAAAAAAACAAAACAAACCACACACACACACATGTTGTGAAAAAAAAAAACAAACCCACCCACAAAAAATGATTTGTTTTGTTTTTGTGAAAATTGTTTTGAAAAAAAAATGTTTTGAAAATTTTGTTGTTGTTGTTTTTTGTGTTTGTTTTGTTCATGAAAAAAACAACACAACACCACAACTTTTGTTGTGTTGTTGTTTGAAAAAAAAAAAAATTGGTGTTGTTGTTTTGATTTGAAAAAAAGAAAAAAAAAAAAATTGTTTTGTTGTTGTTTTTGAAAAAAATGTGTTTTTGTTTGTTTGTTGTGAAAATGTTGTGTGTGTGTATGTTGTTTTTTTTGTTGAATTGTGTTTGTTTTTTTTTTTTGTTGTGTGAGCCCCCCCCCCCCCCCCCCCCCCCCCCCCCCCCCCCACCCCCCCCCCCCCCCCCCCCCCCCCCATGTGAAAAAAAAACAAAAAAAAAAAAAAAAAAATGTTTGTGTGTGGTGTGGAAAAAAAAAAAAAAAAAAAAAAAAAAAAAAAAAATTGTTTTTTATTTTTTTTGTTTGTTGAAAAAAAATTTTTGTTTTTGCTTTTTTTTTTGTGTTTGTTTGTTGTGTGTTTGTTTGATTGTTGTGTGTTTGTTTTTTTGTGTATGTGTTTGAAAAACAAACAAACAAAACAAAAAAAAAAAAAAAAATTTTGTGGTTTGATTTCGAAAAAAAAATTTTTGAAATTGTTTTGAAAAAAAAAAAAAAAAAAAAAAAAAATTGAAATTGTTTTTGTTTTGTAAATGACACCCCCCCCCCAAAAAAGGTGTTTGTGTGTTTTGTAGTTGTGTTGTGTGTGAATTTTTTTTTTGTTTTGATGTGTGTTGAAAACAAAACACAAAAAAAAAAAAAATTTTTGTGTTTGTGCTGAAAACCACTTGTTTGTTTTTGGTTTTTGTTTGGAACCCCCCCCCCCCCCCCCCCCCCCCCCAACCCCCCACCCCCCCCCCCCCCCCCCCCCCCCCCCCAATTCATGTTGTTGATTTTGATTGTTGAAAAAAAAAAAAAAAATTTGATTGTTTTTTGTTGTGAAAAAAAATGGTGAACAAAATTTTGTTGTGTTATTTTTTGGTTGAAAACACACACAAAAAAAAAAAAAAAAAACCCCACCACACACACAATTGAGTTGTGTGTTTTTGTGTGTTGTTTTTCTGAAAAAATTTTTTGTGTTGTGTTTGTTTTGTTTTGTTTTGTGTTTTTTGTTTTTGTGATTTGTGTTGTTGTGATTTTGTTATTGTTGCTTTGTTTGAAAAAAAAAAAAATGTCGTTTTGAAAATTTTTGAAAAAAAAAATGAAAAAAAAATGTGAAAAAAAAAAAAAAACAACAAAAAAAAAAAAACAAATTTTTTGTTTTGTTTGAAATTGTCTTGTTTTTTGTGTTGTTTTGTTTTTGTTGTTGTGACAAAATTTTGTGTGAAAAAAAACAAAAACAACAAAAAAAAATAAAATGTGTTGAAAAAATGTGTTTGAAAAAAAAATTGTTTTTTGTTTTGTGCTTTGTGAAAAAAAAAAAAAAAAAAAATTTTTTTTGTGTTTTGTTTTGTTGTTTGTTGTTTTGTTGTTGTGTGTTTGTGAAAAAAAAAAATATTGTGAAAAATTTTTTGTTGGAAAAAAAAAAACCCCCACTCAAAAAAATTGTTTTGTGTGAAAAAAAAAAAAAAAAAAAAATTTGTTGTTTTTTGTTTGTGTTTTTTGTTTGATTTGTGAATTTTTGTTAAAATTTGTGTGAAACAAAAAAAAAAAATGTTTTGTTTTTGTTGTTTGTTTTGAAAAATTTGTGAAAAAAAAAAAAAAAAAAAACAAAAACAACAAACACAAAAATGGTTGTGTTTTGTGTGTTTTTGTTTTTGTTTGTTTTTTGGAAAAAAAAAAAAAAAACAACCCACACACCCCCAAATGTTGTTTTTTTTTGAAAAAAAAAAAAAATGTTAGAAAAATTTGTGAAAATGTTGTGTGATTTTTTTTTGTTGTTGTGTTTGAAATGTTTGTGGAAATGGTTTGAAAAAAAAAAAAAAAAAGAAAATGTTTTGAAAATGTTTTGCTTTTTTGTGTTTTTTGTGTTTTTTGTTTGTTTATTTGAAAAATGTTTGTTTGTTGTTGTTTGTTTTTTGTGTGTGTTTTTTGTGATTGTTTGTTTTGTTTTGTGTTGTTTTTTTTGTTTGTTTTGGTGAAAATTTTGTTGTTTTGTTTTTTGTTTTGTTTTTTGTGTTGTTTTTGTGTGTTTGTGGTGTTTTGAAAAACAATGGTTTTTTTTTTTGTTGTTGTTTTGAATTGTTTTGAAAAATTGTTGTAATGTTTGCTTTGTGTTTTTTTTAAAGAACATGTGTTATTTTTGAAACTAAAAAAAGTTTTGTTTGAAAAAAATGTGTTTGTTTGAAAAAAAAAAAAAAAAATTTTTTTTTTTTGAAAAAAAAAAAAAAAAAAAAAAACAAAAACTGTGAAAAAAAATATTGTTGTTTGTTGTTGTTTTGTTTTTTGAAACACACACACACACACTCACACACATTTGTTTGTTTTTTTTTTTTGTTTTTGTGACCCCCAAATTGTTTTTAAAAAAAAAATGTTTGTTTTTTTTTTTTTTTGAAAATATTGTTGATTTTGTGTTTGTTTTTTGGTTTTGTTTTGTTGTGTTGAAAAAATGTTTGTTTTGAAACACCAATTTAGTATGTGACACAACAACACACACAAAAAATTTTTGTGTGAAAAAATGTTTTGTTTCTGAAAAAAAAAAAGAAAAACACACAACACACAAAACAACAAAAAAATGATTTGTGCATTTGTTTGCTTTGCTTTGTGTGAAAAAAATGTTTGAAAAAATGATGAAAAAAAATTTTGTGTTCTGGAAAAAAAAAAATGTGAAACACAACAACACACAAAAAAAATGAATTTGAAAAAAATGTTGTTGTTGTGGTTGTTTGTGTGTGTGTGTAAATTTTTTGAAAAAAAAAAAAAAAAATTGAAAAAAACAAAACACAACAAAATTTGTTTGTGTGTTTTTTTGTTGAAAAAAATTTTTTTGTTTTATTGTTTTGAAAATAAAAAACCCCCCCCACACCACACCAACAAAAATTTTGAAAATGTTTGTTTGTTGTTGTTTTTTTTTTTTTTGTGTTTTGTGTGTTTTTTGTTTTGTGATGTTTTTTTTTTTATTTTTTTTTGTTTGTGTGAAATTTTTGGAACCCCAAAAAATTGTCTTCTTGTGTGTTTGTGTGTTAAGTGTTTGGTTTGTTTTGTTTTGTGTTTTGTTGTGTTGTTTGGATTTTCTTGTGAAAAAAAATGTTGTTTTTTTGAAAATTTTTTGAAACAAACACAAATTTTGAAAAAACAAAAAAAATGTTGTTGTGTGAAAAAAATTGTTGTTTTTGTTGATAGTGTTGTATAGATTTGATTGTTTGACAAATTTTTTTTTGTGTTTGAAAACAAACAAAACACCCCCCCACCCCCCCCCCCCCCCCCCCCCCCCCCCCCCAACACACAATTTTGTTGGTTGTGTTGAAAAAAAAAAAAATGTTTGTTGAAAAAAAAAAATTTTTTTGTTCTTTTTTTTATTGTGAGCCCCCCCCCCCACCCCCCCCACCCCCCCCCCCCCCCAACACACAAATTTTTGTTTGTTGAAAAACAACCCCACCCCCCCCCCCCCAAAATTTTTTTTTTTTGTTTTTTTTTTGTGTTTATATTTTTTTTTGATATTTTTGATTATTTTTTATTTATGATTGTTTGTTTTTTTATTTTTTGTTTTTTGTTTGTTTTTTTGTTTGATGTTTATTTTATTTTTGTTTGATTATGTTATATTTGATTATATATTTTTTTTTTTTTGTTTTTGTTGTTTTTTTATTGTATTTATTGTATTTTTTTTTGTTTGTTTTTGTTTTTTTTTATTTTTTTTGTATTTTATTTATTTGTGTTTTTTTTTTTTATTTTTGTTTTTTTTTATTTTAATTTTTTTTTGTTTTTATTTTTTTTTATTTTTTTTTTGAATTTTATTTTTTTTTGTTTTTGTATTTTTTTTATTTTATTATTTTGTTTTATTGTTGATTATTTTATTATTTTATTTTATATTTTATTTTATATTTTATTATTTTATGTATTTTATATATATTTTTGTTTTATATATATTTTATATATATATTTTATTTTTTTTTTTATTTTATGTATTTTATTTTATATGTATATGTGTTTTATTTTTTTAATTTTTTTATTTTATTTTGTATTTTATTTTTATTTTATTTTTATGTTTTGTATTTTATTTATTTATATATATTTTTTATGTTTTATTATTTTTTGTTTTATATATTTTTTTATTTTTATATTATTTTGTTATATATATTTTATTATTTTTTATATGTTATATTTTATATTTGTGTTTTTTTGTTTTTTTATATTTAATATAGTTTTATATATATATATATATTTTTTTTATATTTTTATTTTTTATATATATTATTATGTTATTTTTTATGTATGTTTATTTTATTGTGTTTTTTTTGTAATGTATTATATTTATTTTGTATATGTTGTTTATTTTTTTATTTTTATATATATATATTTTGTTTTTATTTTATATTTTATGTATATTTTTTGTATTTTATTTTTTTTTATTTTTTTATTTTGTGTATTATTTATATTGTATTTTGTTTTTTATTTATATATTTTATGTTTTTTTATATTTTTTTTATATATATCTTGTTTTTTTTTATATTTATTTTATTTATATTTATTTTTATATATATTTTATTTTTTATATGATTTTATATTTTTGTTTTTTGTTATTTTTAATTTTATTTTTATTTATTTTTTGTATTTTATATATATATTATTTATGTTTTTATTTATGTATGTTTTATGTTTTATTTTTTTATTATTTATATATGTATAGTTTTTTTGTTTTTATATTTTTATTTTTTGTTATTTTTTGTTTTGTATATATATATTTTATATATTTATGTTTTATTTTGTTTATATTGTTTTATGTGTTTGTTTTATTATTTTGTATGTTATTTTGTGTTTTTTATATTTTTTGTATTTATTTATATATGTATGTTATTTTGTATATGTTATTATTTATATATATTTTTTGTATTTGTTTTTGTTTTTTTATTTTTATATATATATGTATGTATAGTTTTTTATTTATTTTATTATATTTTTGTATTTTTTTTTATTTTATTTTTTTATTTTTGTTTTTATTTTATTTTTTTTATTTTTTTTTGTTTTATTATTTTTTTGTTATTTATTTTATTTTTTTTAATTTTATTTTATTTATTTTATTTTATTTATTTTATTTTGTTTTTTTATATGTTTATATTATTTTATATTTTATTTTATTTTATATTGTATATGTTTTATTTTATATGTTTTATATTTTATATATATTTTATATTTTATATTTTTATTTTATTATTTTATTTTATATTTTATTATTTTATATATATTTTTTTTATATTTTATTTTATATTTTTTATTTTTATTATATTTTTATTTTATATTATTATTATTATTATATTATTATTATATTATATTTTTATATTTATATTTTATTATGTTTGTTTTGTAGAATTTTATGATCGTATCTGAAAATTTGTGTGTGTGTGTATTGTGTGTGTATATATGTGATTTTATGATGCTTATTATCTGATGTTATTTCTAGAGGTTTTATTGGGGATGTGAGGTGTAGTTGCTTGTTGGGGTAGTGGTCATTGTTGTGTCGGGTGTGGGTGATGTTGTGTTTGTGATGCGTTCTTTGGCGGTGGCGGAGTCGGGGTGGGTGTGCTAGTGGGAGGGGATGAAGGGGAGGGGTGGCCGGGAGGGGTGGGCGCGGGGTGGAGGGGCGGTGGGGTGGTGAGTGGGTCGATGCGGTGATGGCGGGGTGTGTGGGGTTGTAGCGTGTAGTCTGTTTGATGGATTTTGATGATTTGATGGTGATGAGTTGTTTATGGTGAGGTTTGTGGGATGCGGTGTGGGTGGTGGATGTGGTTCTGTGGTGTGGTTGGTGGGGGCGCTAGGGGATTTGTGTGTTTTTTTAGGTGGATAGGTTGAGTGATGCTTTGGGGTTGTTGCGGTTGTTGGTGGTTGTTGTTGGCTGTTTGGCGTTCAGGTGGTTTGTTTTGGTGTCCCGGTATTTCTGTGTTTGTTTGATTCATGATTGTTTCTTTTTGTGCTTTGGTGTCGTTTTATTTGGTGTTTGTTTTGTCGGGTTTGTTTGTGGATGTGGTGGTTGTGTTTTGTTGTGTCTTGATATTATCTATTGTGGTAATTTTTTGTGTGGGTATTGGGCTGTTTGTTGTTTTTTTGTGTGATGGTTTTGTGCGATCTTTTTGTTGTTGTTTTGGTTTGGGTTTGCTTGTGTGAATTTTTTTCTGACTTTGTTTCGTAGTTTTTGTTGTCGTGTTTTGGGATTATTGGTTGTGGTTGTGTGTCATTTTGTTTGCGTGGTAGGTTGTATCGTTTGGTGGTTTGCTATTCTGAGGGAGGATGTGTGCGTGATTGTGGGTTTTTTAGTGGTGATGGAGATGTCAAAAGTGTGCGATTTGTCTGAATGTACTGAGCGGGAGTGTGATGCTGGGTGTGAGCGTGTTGTGTGGGTTGTGGTGTGGTGTAGTGATGGTGGGTGGTTCGATGGGGCTTTTGTGTGATGGCTGTAGCGGGAGTGCGTGTGTGGTGTGGTGGTAGTGATGAGGGCGGTTGTTGTGTGTTGGTGTAGGGCTTGGTGTGGGCTGTGATGGTGGTTGTTGAAGCAGTTGGTGAGGTGTGTGAGGGTGGGGCTGTTGTGTGGTCTTGGGTGGGTGTGTAGGTGTTGGGGTGTGAGGTGGTGTGTGGGATGAGGTGGTGCGCAGTTGGTTGTAGGGTTGCTGCAGCTGGGTGGTGATGGTGGTGAGTGATTTGGTGAGCGTGTTGGTGTGTGTGGTGTGCGTTGAGTGTGTGTGGTGTTGTTAGGGGTTTGGTGGGGTGGGTGGGGTGGGGGGGGGTGGGGGGGTGGGGTGTTGGGGTGGGGGGTGGGGGTGTGGGGGTGTTGGGGGGGGGTGTGGGGGTGTGGTTGGGGGTGTGGTGGTGGGGGTGGGGGGGTGGGTGGGTGTGGTGGGGTGTGGGGGGTGTGGTGGGTGGTGTTGGTGGGGGGGTGGTGGTGTGGGGGGTGGGGGGTGTTGTGGGTGGGGGTGGGGGTGGGGGTGGGGTGTGTGGGGGGGTGGGGGTGGTGTGGTGGGGGGGGGTGTGTGTGGGTGTGGGTGGGGGGTGGGGTTGTGGGTGGTGGTGTGGGGGGGGGGTGGGGGGGGTGTGGTTGTGGGGTTGGGGGGGTGGGGGTTGGGGGGGGTGTGGTGGGGGGGTGTGGGGGGGTGTTGGGGGGTGGGGTGTGGGGGTGTGGGGGTGGGTGTGTGGGGGGGTGGGTGGGGGGTTGGGGGTGTGGGGTGGGGATGGGGGGGGTTGGGGGGGTGGGTGTGTTGGTGGGGGGGGTGTGGGGGGGGTGGGGGGGTTGTGTTGGGGTGTGTGGGGTGGTGTGGGGGGTGTGGTGGTTGGGGGGGGGTGTTGGTGTGGGGGTTGGTGGGGGGGTTGGGTGTGTGGTGTGGGGGGTTGTGGTGGTGTGGGGGTGGTTTGTGGGTGGGTGGGTGTGGTTGGGGGGTGGGTGGGTGGTGTGGGTGGTTTGGGTGGGGGGGGTGGTGGTGGGTTGGGGTGGTGGTGGGGTGTGTGGGTGTGTGGTGGGGTGGGGTGTGTGGGGGGTGTTGTGGGGGGTGTGGGGGGGTTGGGTGGTGGGGTGTGGGGTTGTGGGGGTGTGTGGGGGTGTGGGTTGGTGGGTGTGGGGGGGTGGGTGTGGGTGGGGGGGTGTGGGGGGTTGGGGGGGGTGGGTGGGGTTGTGGTGTGGGTGGGGGTGTGGGGGGTGGTGGGTGTTGGTGTGGTGGTTTGTGGTGGGTTGGGGGTGTGGTGGTGGGTGTGGGTTTGGTGTTGTGGGGGTGTGGGGGGTGTGGGTGGGTGGTGGTTGTGGGGGGTGGTGGTGGGGGTGGGGGGTTTGGGGGGTGGGGTGGGTGGGTTGTGTGGTGGTTGTGTGGGGGTGTGGGGGTGGGGTTTTGGGTTTGGGGGTTTGTGGGGTGTGTTTGTGGGGTTGTGGTGGGTGTTGGGGTGGGGTGGTTGTGGTGTTTGGGGTGTGTGGTGTTGTGTTGTGGGTGTGGGTGGTGGGTGTGGGTGGGTGGGTGGTGGTGTTGGTGTTGTGGGGTTTTGTGGTGGGGGGTGTGGGGGTGGTTGTGTGGGTTGTGGTGGGTTTGGGTGGGGGGTGGGTGTGGTGGGGTGTTGGGTGGGTGTGGGGGGGTGTTGGGTGGGGGGTGGGTGGTTGGGTGGGGGGGTGTGGGGTGGGGGTGGGGGGTGTTGGGTGTTTGTGGTGGTGGGGGTGTGGGTGTGGGGGGTTGTGGGGTGTGTTGGTTGTGGGTGTGGGGTTGTGGGTTGGGTTTGTGGGTGGGGGGGGTTGGGTGTGGGGTGTTGGGGTGTTTGGTGTGGTTGGGGGTGGGGTGGTGGGTGGTTGGGTGGGTGGGTTGGGGGGGTTGGGTGGGGGGTGTGGTGGGTGGGGGGTGGGTGGTTGGGGGGTTGTGGGTGGTTGGGGGTGGGGGGGTTGTGGGTGTGGGGGTGTTGTTGGGTGGGGGTGTTTGGGTTGTGTTGGGGGGGTTGGGTGGTGTGGGGGGGTGTGTGGGTGTTGTGTGGGTTGGGGTGTGGTTGGTGTTTGGGTGTGGGTTTGTGGTGGGGTTGGGTGGGTGTTGGTGGTGTGTGGTTGGGGGTGGGTGGGGGTGGGTGTGGTTGGGGGGGTGGGTGTGGTGGGTGGGGGTTGGGGTGTTGGTGGTGGGGTGTGGGTGGTGGGTGGGTTTGGGTTGGGGGGTGGGGTTGTTGGTGGTTTGGTTGTGTTGGGGGTGGGTGTGGGGGTGTGTTGGTGTGGTTGGGGTGGGTGTTGGGGGGGTGGTGGGTGGGTGGGGGTGGGGGTGGGTGGTGTGGGGTGGGGGGGGGTGGGGGTGTTGGGGGGGTGTGGGTGGGTGGTGTGGTGTGGGTGGTGTGGGGGTGGGGGGGGTGGGTGGTGGGGGTGGGGGTGTGGGTGTGGGGGGGTGGGTGGTGGGGTGGGGTGGGGGGGGGTGGGGTGGGGTGGGGTGGGGTGGGGGGGGGGTGGGGTGGGGGGGGGGTGGGGTGTGGGGTGTGGTGTGTGTGGGGTGGGGTGTGGGGTGGGGGGGGGGTGGGGTGGGGTGGGTGGGGGGGGGTGGGGGGGGGTGGTGGGGTGGGGTGGGGGGGGGGTGGGGTGTGGGGGGGGGTGGGGTGTGGGGGGGGTGGGGTGGGGGTGGGGTGTGGGGGGGGGGTGTGGGGGGGGTGGGTGGGGGGGGGGTGGGGTGGGTGTGTGTGGGGTGTGGGTGGGGGGGGTGGGGGGGGGGTGGGGGGGGGGGTGGGGGTGGTGGTTGGGGGTTTGGGGGGGGGGTGGTGGGGTTGGGGTGGGGGGGGGTGTGGGGGTTGGGGGTGGGGGGGTGGGGGGGGTTGTGTTTGTGGGGGTGGGGGGGTGTGGGGGGGGGTGGGGTGGGTGTTGGGTGGGGGTGTGGGTGGTGGGGGGTGGGGTGGGGGTGGGTGGGTGTGGGGGGTGTGGGTGGGGTGGGGGTGGTGGTGGGTGGGTGTGTGTGTGGGGGGGTGGGGGTGTGGGTGTGGGGGGTGGGGGTGTTGGGTGGGTGGTGGGGGGGTGGGGTTGTGGGGTGTTTGTGTTGGGTGGGGGTGTTGGTGGGGTGGTGGTTGGGGGTGGTGGGGGTGGGTGGGTGGGGGTGGGGGGGTGGGGTGGGGGGGGGTGGGTTTGGGTGGGGGGGGGTGGGGTGGGGGGTGGGTGTGGGGTGGTGTGTGGGGGTGTGTGGGGGGTGGGGGTGTGGGGGGTGTGGGTGTGGGGTGGGGGGGGGTGGGTGGGGGGGTTGGGGGGTGGGGTGGGGGTGGGGGGTGGTGGGTGGTGGGGGGGGGGTGTGTTGGTGTGGGTGTGGGGGTGGGGGTGGGTGGGGGGGGGTGGGGGGGTGTGGTGGGGGTGGGGGGGGTGTGGGTGGGGGTGGTGGGGTGGGGGGGTGGGGTGGGGGGTGTGTGGGGTGTGGGGGTGGTGGGTGGGGGTGTGTGTGGTGGGGGGGTGTTGTGTGGGTGGGGGGGGTGTGGGGGGTGGGTGGGGTGGGGTGGGGGGGTGTTGGTGGGTGTGTGGGGGGGGGGTGTGGGTGGGTGGGGGTGGGGGGGGGTGGGGGGGGTGTTGGGTGGGGGGGTGGGGTGGTGTGGGGGTGGGTGGGGTGTGTGTGGGTGGGGGGTTGGGGTGTAGGGGGTGGGGGTGTGGGGGGGGGGTTGTGGTGGGTGGGTGGGGTGTGGGTGGGGGTGGGGGGGGGTGGTGGGGGTGGTGTGGGGTTGGGTTGGGTGGGGGGTTGGGGGGTGGGTGTGTGGGGTGGGGGTGGTGGGTGGGGTGGTGGGGTGTGGGTGGGGGGTGTGGGTGGGGTTTGGGGGGTGTGGGGGGGTGGTTGTGGTGGGGTTGTGGGGGTGTTGGGGGGTGTTTGTGGGTTGTGGTGTGGTGGGGGTGGGTTGTTTGTGTTGGGGTTGTGTTGGGTGTGTGGGGGTGTTTGTGGGTGGGTGTGTTGGGGGTTTTGTGGGTGTGGTTGTGTTGGTGGTTTGTTTGTATGGGGGTGGGGTGGGGGGTTGTTTGGGGTGAGGTGGTTGTTGTGGGGGGTGGTGTGTTGGTGTGTTGGGTGTTGGGTGAGGGGGTGGGGGTGGGTGGGTTGTGGGGGGGGTTGGGTGGGGTTG
This sequence comes from Ampullaceana balthica, assembly GCA_944989445.1. NCBI lineage: Eukaryota > Metazoa > Mollusca > Gastropoda > Lymnaeidae > Ampullaceana > Ampullaceana balthica. The sequence goes on along the minus strand of CALYLW010001394.1, from coordinate 245,718 downwards.
TGTTGGGTTGGTTTGTGTTGGGGTGGGGGGTGTGTTTGTGGGTGTGTGTGTGTTGTTTTTGTGGTTGTTGTGTGGTTGGTGTTTTGGGGTTGGTGTGGGTTGTGGTGTTTGGGGGTGTGTGTTTTTGTTTTGGTTGTGTGGGTTTTTGTTGTGTGTTTGGGTTTGTGGTTGGTTGGTTTATGTTGGGTGGTGTGTGTGGTGTGGGTTTGGTTTGGTGTTTGTGGTGTTGTGGTGGTGGTGTTTTGTGGTGTGTGTTGGGTGTGGGGTGGGGTTTGGGGTGGGTGTTAGTGGGGGTTGGGTGGGTTGGGTGTTGGTTTGTGGTGTGTTTGATGGGTGTTTGGGGTGTTGGGTCGTGTTGGATTTGTTGTGGTGGGGGTGGGTTGGTGGGGTGGGTGGGGGGGGTGTGTGTGGGGGTGGGGGGGTGTGCGGTGGGGGGGTTGGGGTGGTGTGGGGTGGTTGGTGGGGTGGGGTGGGGGTGGTGGGGGGGGGGTGGGGGGTGGTGGGGTGGGGGGGTGGGGGTGTGGTGGTGGGGGGGGTGTGTGTGTGGGTGGGGGGGTGGTGTGGTGTTGGGGGTGATGGTGGGGGTGGGTGGGTGGGGTGGGGGGTGGGGTGGGGGTGTGGGGTGTGGGAGTGGGGTGTGGGGGTGGGGTGTGGTGGGGTTGTGGGGGTGTGGGGTGGGTGGGTGTGGAGTGGGTGGGGTGGGGGTTTTGGGGTGGGTATGTGTGGGTCGTTGTTTGTGTGTGTGGGTGTGGTGTTTGGTGGGGGTATGGGGTGTTGGGTGTGTGGGTGGTGGTTTTGTGGGTTGTTGGTGTGGTGTGTTGTGGGTGGGTGTTGGTGTGGTGTTGGGTGGGGTGGGGTTTGGGGTGGGTGGGTGGGTGTTTGAGGTGGTGTGTGGTTGGGGGGTTGTGTGGGGGTGGGGGGGTGTGGGGGGGTGTGTGGGGTGGGGGGGTGGGGTGGGGGGTGGTGGTTGTGGGGGTGGTGTGTGGTGGGTGGGTTTGTGGTGGGTGGGGTGGTTGGGGTTGGGTGTATTTGTGGTGTGTGGTGTTTGTGTGTGTGGTGTTTGTTTGGTGTTGTGGGTTTTTTTTGGGTGGTGTTTTTTGTTTTGTTTTTTGTGGTTTGTTGTGTTGTGTGGTTGGTTTTGTGTTGTTGGGGTGTTGGTGGGTTTTGGTTTGGGTTTTGTTTGTTTGTTGTTGTGGTGGGTGGGGGTTTTTTGGTGTTTTGTGTTGTTTTGGGGTGGGGTTTGGGTTAGTTTTGTGTGGTTGTGTTTGTTTGTTTGTTGCGGTTGTGTGTTTTGGGTGTGTTTGTTGTGGTGTTTTTGTTTGTTTTGTGTTGTGGTGTTTGGTTTTGTTGTTGTTTGGGTGTTGTTGTGTGGTTTTGGTCGGTTTTTTTGTGTTTGGGTGTTGTTTTTTGTTTTTGTGGTGTTGTGTGGGTGTTTTGTGTGGTTTGTTTGTGTGTTTTTGTTTTTGTTTTTTTTGGTTTGTTTGTTGTGATTTTGTTGTTGTTGTGGTTTGTTTTGTTTTATTGTGTGTTTGTGTTGTTTGTTTTTGTGGTTTTTTTTGGTTTGTGTTGTTTTTTTGTTGTGTTGTTTTTTGTTTTTTTGGTGTTGTTTGGTGTTTGTTGTTGTGTTGGTTTTTTTGTTTTGTGTGTGTGTTTTTTTTGTGTGTTTGTTGTTGTGTGTTTTGTTTGTTTATTTGTGTTTGTTTTTTTGGTTTGTTTGTTTGTTTGTTGGTTGTTGTTTGTTTTGTTTGGTTTTGTTTGTTTTTTGTTTTGTTGTTTTTTGTTGTTTTTTTGTGTTATTTTTGTTTGTGTTTGTGTTTTTTGTTTGTGTTTGATTAGTTTTGTTGTTTGTTGTTGGAGTTGTTTTGTTTTGTTTGTTTTTTGTTTTTGTTGTGTTTGTTGTGGTTGTTGTGTGGTGTTTGTTGTTGGATGATTGTGTGGGTTTTTGTGTGGTTTGTCTGTGGTTTTGTGGGGTGGGTTGTGGGGGTTTGTGGTGTTGGGGGGTGGTGGGTGGGGGGGTGTGGGGTTGGTGTTGGGGGTGTGGGGTGGTTTGGTGGTGGGGGTGTGGGGTGGTGTTGTGGGGTTGTGTTGTTTGGGTGTGGTTGGGTGGGTGGTGGTGGTGTTGGGGGGGTGGTGGGGGTTGGGGTGTGGTGTTGGTGTGTGGGGTGGTGTTGTTGGTGGGGGTGTGGTGGGGGTGTGGGTGGTTGTGGGGGGGTTGGTGTGTTGGGGTGGGGGGGTGGGGTGGGGGTGTGGTGGGGTGGGGTGGGGTGGGGTGTGGGGGGGGGTGTGGGGGTGGTGGGTTGGGTGTTGGTGGTGGGGGTGTTGGGGGGGGTGGGGGTGGTTGGTGTTGGGGTGGTGGGGGGTGGGTGGTTGGGGGGGGGGTGGTGGGTGGGGTGGGGTGGTGTTGGGGGTGTGGTGGGTGGTGGGGGGTGGGGGGTGGTGTGGGGTGGGGGGTGGGGGTGGGGGGTGGTGTTGTGGGGGTGGGGGGTG
>CALYLW010001394.1:163832-231219 GCA_944989445.1 Ampullaceana balthica | reverse complement strand
GGGTGGCGGGTAGCGGTGAGAGCGGGGGTAGCGCACTCGGGGTGGATGCGGGTTGTGACTGCTGTGGGTTTGGGGAGCACGGGAGGTGTGGTGGGAGATCAGAGCGGGGGTGTACCATTGCCTGCGTGTTGGTGGGGGGGTGAGGGTGCGGTGGCGATGGAGAGTGCTGCTGGTGGTTGGGAGGGTTGAGTAAGTGATGCATGTGGGCCACATTTCACACAGTCAACCCGGACAGAGGCCGACACAAAATAGGAATGCTTTAACCGACACACAGTGGACCTCGAAAAAGTCCGTGCAGATACGGATGGAGGTGTGTGTGTGGGGATAGGGGGGGGGAGAAGTGTGTGGAGGGGTGGGGGGTGCAAAAGAGAAAGAAAATAGGAAAGAAGAAGGATCACCGAATGCGAACCGACAGAGTTAGGGAAGGGGGGCAGAGGGGGAAGCAGAACCCGAAGTGATGGTCAAGTGGACGGGGGTGGGAGGAGGATTGGGAGGGAGGGGGGACACGTTACTCTTTCTCTTCTAGGAACAACAGCAGAATAAGCCAACACGAGAAGGTGGATGGAAGTGAGGTGGGGGGTGGGATGGGAGGGTGGGGCGCTCTGACTCACGACAGCACAGGAAACGCCAATAGAAGTGTGAGCGGGGGTTTCGGGTGGGGACAAAGACCTGATTTGAAGATGTGCGTGCGTAGGGGTTGGGGGGTGGTGGTGGGGGTCGCCTGTGCGGTGTGTGGAAGTGTGGTTATATTCGCCAGCCCTGGAGCGGGTGAGGGATGGTGGATGTGGTTGTTTGGGCAAGTGTGTGATGGTGGGGGGGGTCGAAGTGTGGTGTGAAGTCGTGGTGAGGGATGGTGGTGCTGGGTAGGGGGTGGCGTGGGTGGTGTGGGGTTTGGGGTGGTGGGGAATGTGTACGGGGGGGCTGTATGAGGGGTGTGGTGTGGTGAGGATGTTGATGGCGGGGAGTATTGCGGAGACGGCATGACAGTGAATGTGTGGTGTGAAGCGGGGGGCCCGAGCAGCACGAAGCTGTTGATAGGAGATGAAGTGTAGGAGATAGTAAATAAGGGGGTAGGGTGGAGGACACATGTGGATGGGGTGTGGGATCGGTGAGATGGGGGGTGGTTAGGGGTGTGGGGGGGCGTTTGAGGATGGGTGGGGTGGTGGGGTCGTGGGGTTGGTGATGGTGTGGAGGGAGTGGTGACGATCTGGGATGAGGTGGGAGGGTAGAATGGATGCAGAACTTATGTGGAGGGAGGGTTGAACGTAGTGGGTAAGAGACAACATCGATGAGATTATGGCGAGGAACTCAGATGACTTAGCGGGCGGGGATTTGTTTTGGAGTGTCTACGTGTCGACCTAGTTGTATGACGTAAGTTTCTGTCGGCCCTATATCATGTTCCCCCCCTCCCATACTCTCCCCCTCCCCCCCTCCCTATACTTCCGCCTATATTTTTTGTCCCTTTATCCCATCATATTTGCTGCCCCGATATTTTTTATGTTTTTAGTTTTTTTTTTTCCCCCCCCACCCTACACCCTAATCCCCCGACCCCCCTCTCCCGCCCCCTCGTGTTGCCGGGGACTGGTGGTATGACTTGAACCTTGGGGGGTGGTGGCTTGGGGGGTGGTAATGTGTGGGGTTGGTGGAGGGAGCGTATGGTTCTATGACGTCCCGCCGGCGGCTTTCAGGAGGGCGGCGGCGATTAATATAAATTATCTAGAAAGGTTATAGTCTATGAGAAATTAACATTAGGTATTGATTCTGGACGGCTGTGTTATTAAAAATTAATTTTAAGAATTAACCCTAACTATTATTATTTACCAAGAAAAGTTTATTAACAACAGTTATAATTAACCTTCGATATCTGATTATGTTTTGTGAGGAGATGTCGTAAGTAAGATCATTTAGAACTATTAGTACCGTAAGATAAAACAAATTATTGACCTAAGAAAAAACTTATTTCTTATTTCTTAAACAAACACATGAATACTAAATATTGATTAAAAGAGTACCAATAGAAATTAAATACAAATCCTAATCTACACACTGTCGCGACCAAATCAACAACACACGGCACAACCCTACACGACAAAACTTCTCCAATACCCGTACAGTTGTAGTGGGCCTTTAAAAAGTGTGGTCGTTGGGGGGGCGTCCTTGATCGTTGTTTTTTGGTCAGATAATAGTGATACGGGATATTGAAGATTTTGTGGGGTATGTATTGGTTGGTGGGGGGGTGGGTTTTTGTGTAATGGTTGTGGTTTCTGGTGATGAGTTACACGAGGAGATATACAGGGTTTAGGGGGTGGGGCGTTGAGGGAGGTAGTAGTGTGTATTTGGAGGAGTAATAGTAGAGTCAGATTAGACATTCTAAACTAGTACTCTATTAAAAATATACAACTGAAATCTAAAAAATAAATAAAATATAAAGTCTAATCAAAACTTACCACTATAAATCTACATTTCTTTAAATAAAATTCCTCAAACATTTTATTCTTACATTAATTTAAATTCTATATATTATAATATTCCTATTTTATTACTTAAAAATATTATTACATAATCACACCTTAAAACAAACCACCAAACCACGCCCACAAACGCAAACCTCTCAAAACTACAACCACCCAACCAAACAACACTTCCTACCCCCACCCCCAACGCCAACAAGCACACTAACACCAACCAAACAACCCACAAATCCCATACAACACCCTCCAATACCCTACTCCTCACAACATAACTAACCCACCCCCACACAACAAACCCACACAAACCACACTCCAAACCAAACAAAACACCACAAAAACAAAACCACCTGACCACAACACACAAAAACACAAATCCAACCAACATCAAAACCAAACACACCCCACAAAAAAAACAACAAACCAAACCCCAACCCCACACACATAATAACACCAACGAAAACCCGCCTCACACCAAACACAAACCCCCACCAAACCCCAATTACAACAACCAGCCAGCTAAAACCCCCAACAACACCCAAACAAAAACCAACACACAAACAAAACCCAAATACCAAAAACTCACCAAAACAACCGCCTCCCACCCCCCCCCCACCACCAACCCACCTCCCCCCCCCCCCCACCACCCCCCCACACCCCACCCACAAACCCCCCCCCCCCACCACACCCCCCACTACCCCCACACACACGCCCCCACCCCCCCTCACCACACACCCCCAAAACACAACCCACCCTACCCCCCCCCCCTCACCCCCCCACACCAACCCCCGCCACCCACCCCACCGCCCCTCCCCACACCCCGCTCCTGCCCACCCTATCACCCCCCTCCCGCACCCACGCCCCCCCTCAGCACCTCCTAAACACAAAAAAAGCCCCACCAACCCCAATAAGCCACCCCAAAGCACCACACAAACAAAACCCCCCCAATCCAAAACATACACACATCCATACAAAATACCACCCACCATACACCCCCCACCCTCCGCACCACACAACACCCACACCAACCACCCCCACCCCACTCAACCAACCACACCCCCCACCCTACCCCACCCCCACCACCCCACAACCCACCCACACACACCCAACTCACACACACCCCACCCCACACACACACCACCCACCCCACCACCCCCAACCCCAACACACACACACACCCACCCCACACACACCCACCACTCACCCCCCCCACACAACACCCCAAACCCACCACCCCCAAACCACCCCCCACACACACACCTCACACACAACACCACCCACCCCACCACCCACCCCACCCCACCCCACACCCCACCCCCCACACCCCACCCCACCCCACACCCCCCCACACCCCACCCCCACCCCACCCCACCCCCACACACCCCCCTCCCTCCCCCCACCCCCCACCCTCCCCACCCCCACCCCCCCACCCCCGCCCCCCCCCCCCTCCCCCACCCCCCCAACCCCCACTCCCCCCCTCACCCCCCCAACCCACCCCCCCCCCCCCCCCACCCCACCCCCCCCCCCCCATCCCCCCCCCCCCCCCCCCCACCACAACATACCCGCCTCCCACTCCCATCATTCGCCAGCCTCTCACCCCCCCACCAGCTGCACCCACCCCCACCCAACCTCACCCCCTCCCCCCCCCCCCCACACCCCCCCCCGATCGCCACCCCCCCACTCCACCCCCCCCCCCCCCCCACCACACCCCCCCCCCACCCCAACACCCCGCCCCCCCCCTCCCGACACGACCCTCCCCCCACCAACTCAGTCCCCCCACCCACCCACCCTCCCCCTCCCCCCCCCCCCCCGCCACTCCCGCCCCTCTACTCCAACCCACCACCCCCCCCCCCCCCCCTTGCAAACTCCCCCGCCTTCCTTCGTCCAATCTCAATACACAACCCTCGCCCCCTGCAAACTTCAACCAAAAAAAAATAAAAAAAAAAAAAAACCAGAAAACAACACACAACCAAAACCACACCAACCAAACAAACACCAACAAAAAAACCATAAACGCCACACCCCCATTCCTACACTTCATCCTCCCCATCCCCACCTAACCCTGCCAAAAACCAAAAACACCCTTTAAAAAACCCACAAACCCACAACACAACCAACACCCAAAACCCAACCACAAAAAACAAACAACCATAACAACATACACCCCCCCAATCCCACGCCTCCACCCCCCTCCCCATAAATATTTCATCTGCCAAAAAAACCAACAAACACCCAACCACCACCACACAAACTACACAAACCACCACCAAAACGAAACAAACCACACCACCACCACACCACTACACACCCCACCCAACCGTCAAAACCCAAACAATCTTCCCCTTCCTAAACACACAAACCAACCAACCAAACCAACCAAACCCCCAATCGAAACACCAAAAAAGCCCACCAAACCCCCAACAACCAATCACCCCCCCCCAAAACCCCCAAACTACACACCAAAACACCCCAACACGGACAAATACAACCAAACCCCACCATCACACCCAAAACAACCCAAAAACACCACAATAACAACAACCAACCCCTCATCTCCTCCAAAAAACCCAGAAAAACCCAACAACCATCAAAGCAAACCACACAAAACACAACCCATCATCACGCTCACTCGAGTCAATCACCACAAACACACAAAAAAAAAAAACCCTAAGTACAACCACATAAAAACAAAAACCCCTCCCCTCCACCCCCCCCCCCCCCACGCACCGCCCCACCCTCCACCCCCACACCACCCCCCCCCTCTCCCCCACCCAATCTCCTATTTGAATTCGCCCCCCCCCCCCCCCCCCCCCCTTAACACCCAATGCTCCTTACTACCACCCCCTTCCCCCATCACCGCCTACAATCTACCACAAAGCCCAACAACCACACACAACAGATTCGCAAATCACACCAAAAACAATAAAACACCACCACCCACCCCCCCACCCACACAAACACACAAAATACCACCAACTCCCAAAAGCCCCCCAACCAACCCCCCACACCAAACCAAACACAAAACACCCCCCCCAAACCCACCCACCCCAAACCAACAAATAGTCATCCCACCACAGAACCACAACAATACCGAAAGGAACACAAACCCAATACCACAAGGAAAAAAACCCCCCTCGCAACCCCCCAAACCCCCCGCGCCACCACCAAAAACGCACACCCCAACCAAAATTACACCTTGCCACCCCGCTCACGCCTTCCAAATTAACAACAACCCACCACACCCTGGCAACCGCCCCTCGGCTACTCCCCAATGCTAAGTAACCTTTTCACCCAATTTCCTTCTTAATCACGAACCCCTCCCACACCCTGGCCCCCTCAGTTCCGCACCATACATCACACGCTACCCCCGCTTTTTCCCCCGGTGTCGGCACTGCCGGCGGAGGATCCCAACGGTACGGCCCTATGTCCGGGCCCATGGCCCAAAGCCACCGCTCGGTGACCGTGCGCTCACCAAACGGGAGCGACACTAGGCCAACCCACTCCCGTCCCCGCTGGGCGTTCTGATTGTCTGGGATCCCGCCACCACCCCGACGGCCCACACAAAGTCAAACATCACACATCCTAACCTCACCCACCTAAACCACAACGGCCCCAGCCCCGTTGCCCCCCCCCCGACCCTTTTTTCCCCCCCCTCCCCCCAACGCCCCACCTACAGCCCCGCGCACCTACCCCAACAAACGCAACCGTTGTCCGAACAACCCAAGACGCCACCTCCACCCACACACCCAAAGAACTCTACAAACCCCAACCCAAACCCCACCCGCCACAATCCATGTCCCCCTCCGGCCAACCCCCCCCAACAGCCCTTAAACCCCCCCACAGACCTTTCCCACGCGCCCCTCAGACTATTAGAGCCTAACCACCCAACGACCCTACAGTCAAAAACCAAAACAACCCAACCCCAACCCCACACGAACACACCCTCCCCCGACACAATGAGCGGAAACTCCCACTGTACGGCAATGCGCATCCCTAGCCACCCGAGCACCCTATGATCCCCCCGGACGTAGAATCTGCGCCACCCGTACCGTTCACCCTCTGTCCTCAAACTGCAATCCCACCGCCCCCGCTCTCCTGAATAACTACCATCTCCCCTCCCCCTTTCCCCCCATCCCCCCCCGCGCCGCCCCCCCCCCCCCACCCTCCCTCCGAATTCCCCCCTACCGCGAAGCGAGCCCTTATTCCCCACGCCCTCCATTCATTCCCACCCTGCCACCGGCCTCATACGCCCCCCCCTGTATCTACCCCCTTCAACCTTTACCCCCTCCGCCGTCATGACCTTGCACTTCCTGCTCTGACCCTCTCGATCCCCCCCGCCAAGACGCCTTTTTCATTCCCTCATCCCCCTCCCCCCCAGACACTGCGACCCCTCTTTGCATCACCTCTCTCCCTCCCCGCACCGACCTCCCCCCCCAAATAACAAAAGTCGCCGCTTCCAGCCCCCCCTTCCATCCTTCAACGCCCCCCCATAAGCCCAGCCCCCCCCCCCATTCCTCCGCACACTAAGCCCCCACTGTCGATTCTCCCCATAGCGCTCCCCACGTACTCTCACCCCGCCTCTCCCCCTCACTAACTCACACCCCCTCACTCTCCCCTCCCAGTCCACAAACCACAAAAAAAAGATCACCCTGCAACCCGACCACACGAGACGAAAAACTACCCAACCACACCCCAACCCACCACCGCTCACCAGGCCCCCCACTCTCCCCCACCCGCTCCCGCCAACCACCCCCCCACACCCCACACTCACACCCCCAATTCCTCCGCCCCCGACCCACACAGCCCCTCCCCCCCCTCCCCCCCTCTCCCCCCATCCCCCCCCACCGCCCCCCCCCCACGCTCCCCCAACAACAAGCCCCACCCCTCCCCGCCATCTCCCTCCTCCTCTTTCATCAACCCTCGGGTAATAAAGCCCGCACCGCCCACTTCCAACGTCCTTCACCTTGCCCCACAATAACCTAACCCTATCGACCCCTCCTCCCGCATTCTGCCTCCACCCATCAGAAAGTTCCAAATCCAACAAATAAAACCACACACCCACGATAATAAACCCAGCCCACCACTCACTCAGCCCCTATATCCTCTACAATAGACTCACTCCCACAAATCCCCCCCCCCCCTCCTCCCCGCCGCCGCCCGACCCCCCCCCACCCCACCCAACACCATCCCCCCGTCACCCCCGAGCCCTCCCCGCCCGCCACAAAATCACCGCAAACACTCGTCCCATCAGTAAACCCCCCCAGTCGGGGCCCCACACGGTCCACTACCAATACACCTCAAGACCACACCCCCCCACACCCAACACACAGACATAAAAGCACCTTTCCCATAACCAAAAACGTCACCACCCCACCCCCCCCCCAAGTCAAACATAAAGTATCATGAAACCGCAAACACACACGAACCCGTCAACCAAACGATCTCCAACTCCCCGTCCCTCCTAGCCACTCCCACCCCAAAAATACTCACCATCAAACCCCTCCACAACCTGACCAAACAAACTACTCCTTCCTTCTTCGGACCCCCTCAACACTAATATTTCTCCCTCTCACTCTCACTTTAACCTCCTCTCCTGTCACCTAGAAACTCACCACCTATTCTTTCCCCCCGATAACCTCCATTTCTTTTCTCACGCCACCTCACGTTACCCTCTCACTTCACCCTAACTTACGAACCTCACTCCTACCTATTTCTACTTTCTCACCCTCTTACTCGCCACACATCATATCCATATTTCTCCACTCTCTGTCCTCCCTCCATTCCTGAACACCCGTCCACATGCAACCTTCCCCAACCACGGCTATCCCCCCTCCACACACATACCAAGCACAATACCCAACCCCCACGCAAGATCACCCAGAAACTCCCACACAACAATATCAACCCCGGCCCGCCTCACCCTGCAAACTCAATCTCAAATACACATAGCACCCATCCCCCGGTAACTTACCCCCCCCGCCCTACCGCCCCCCCACCACCCGCCCCTCCCCCCCTACCCACAACCTCCACCCCCCCCATCCTACGCTACCACCCCAGACACACGCCCAACTTAAAACCCACCACCCCACCACCACCCCCCCTCACCCCCGAACCCCCCCCCTGCCCCCAACAAAATAAACCCATAACACCCCCCCCACCCCACCACGCAAACCAAACCACAACACTACCCCCCCGCTAACCTCCTCCCAAACAAAAATAAAAAACAGTGCCCCCCCACCCACTCAAACTACCAACCACGCGACAACTAAGCCTCCTCACCACCTGCAACACCCGGCCTACCAGTGCCCCCCAACCCACCCGCAAACCGACGTACTCTAAAAAACCCACACCTTTAATAACCCCCACCCCCAGCCCCCTCATCCCACCCACCGATCACCCCTCGAAAAACCACCCACACTCAGTCCACCCCCCTACTCACATCCTCACCACCCTCAAATACCCCCACCCAACTATACCATCCCATACCAACCACCACACCCCCACCCTAAAAACGACACCCCTCTCCTCAACCCCCCCCCCTCCCCATACCCCTCCCCCACGTCCCCCACCAGCACCGCACAAACACACCAACCACACTTCTACAAAGTTCTTACCTATCAGTCCCCCTACGCACCCCCCCTTTTCGTCATCTCCCATGTTAGCCTTCCTCGCCACTTCTGTCACCCACTCCACCCAGTCCCCCTCGTCTTTCTCTCCCCTCCTTGTAACTCCCGCCCCCCGATCCCCCCCCACTCACCCCCACACCCCCCACACGCCCCACATCACACTCCCCGCCCCCACACACCCACCCACCACCCCCAAATCACACACGCCACGCCACCCACACCCTCACACACCACACACCCCCCAACCAACAAACCACACACACACCCCCCCACACCCCTACACCCCCCCAACCCCAACCCCTAACACCATACACCCCCCACGCACAACTGACCAACACCACACGGCACACCCCCCACACACTACTCAACCACCCCGCACCCGACGCCACACCCATCCCCCACGCCACACCCACACCACCCCACAACCCCCCCACCCCACACCCCACCCACTCACACCCCACCCACACCTCCCACACACCCACACCCACACCCCACCCAACCACACCTACACAACCACACCCACCCCAACCCCCCACAGCCCCAAACACCTCCAACACACACCCCTCAACCACCCACCCCCACACCCACAACCCCCACACCACCCCCCACCACACCCCACCACACACACACTCCCCACAAAACACTCCCTACCACCCACCCCACCCCTCACACCCACCCCCAACACCCATACAACACCCCCACCCCTCAACCCACACCCACCCACCAACAACCCACCCCACCCACACCCCCACCCACCCAACCCCCCACCACCACCCCACCACCACACCACCACTCCACCCCTCCACACACACACCATCAACCCACACACCCACACACCCACACACCCACCCCCACCCCCCACCACACACCCCCCAACCCAACTCACCCACACCCCCCCACACCCCAACACACCTCCCCCACACCCCCACAACCACCCACACAAACACCCCAACACACTCCCCCCACAATCACACACCCACCCCAACACACCCCAAACAACAACCCCCCAACTACACCAAAAACCCCACCACACCCCACAAACACCCCCCCCCCCACTCATACCAACCCCACCAACCCCAAACAACCCCCATCCCTTCACCCCACCACCCCCCCCCCACCAACCCACCCCACCACCCCCACCCCCCCCCCCCATAACAACCCCATACACCTCCTTCATATACACCCACACCACCCTACCAATCCACCCCCTACCTCCCCCCCCCCTCCCCCCACCACACACACAAACACCACCCACAACCCCCAACCCTCCCCCAAACAACCCACCCACCCCACCCCCCCACCCTCCAACCCGCCCACCTACCCAACAAACCCCCACCCCCACCCCCCACGCCCCGCACCCCCCCCAATCAAACCCCCCCCTAACCAACCCCCACTCCACCCACCCCCAACACCCCCCCCACAACCCTACCAAACCAATCAAATAAACCCACACACACCATACACAAAAAAACAACAACAAACCACCAAACACCCCACCCCCACACAAAACTAAAAAACACCAATCCCCAACCCCACAACCCAACAACAACACCCCAAAAAACAAAACCCCCACACACACACAACACCCCCCCCCCCCAACACCCCACACCCCACACAACCCCCCCAACCAAAACAATAACATGAACACAACACCCCCCCACCCCCCCCAACCCAACTAACCAACCAAACCCCCAAACCCCACAAAAACCCAAAAACTAAAATAACCCCCACCCACCCACACACTTACACCCACAACCAAACCCCACCCGACCCACAACACCCCCCCCAATACCCCCCCAATACTCACTCCCCCCCCAATCCCACCCCGCCACCCCCCCCACCAACCTGACCCCCACTATTCCCCCCCACCACCCAACACACCTTAAACCCACCCCCACCCCAACCAAACCGACCTCCTCCCTCACCACCCCCCACCGTCCCACGAACCATCCCCACCCCCCAAACAACCACACCCACCCACAAAACCAACCACACAAAACTACAAACCCCCACACACCCCAACATCAAACCCACTCCCCCCTCCACAAATACCACGCCCCCAACCCCCCCACCCACACGCACCCCTAAATAAAACCAAAACCACCCACCAAATCACCAACAACCAGTACACAAACAACCGCCCCCCCCACACAACCACACCAAACGACACCACTACCACCCCATAAACAACAACCCGCGCACCACAAACCAACCCAGACAAAAAACACCCCTTACTCCCAACCAACGCCTGCACCCCACCGACCACAACCCACACCTCACCCCACAACTATCCAAAACAAACCCAATCCAACTATAGTGGTGCTCATGGGTGTGAGCCAGAAGCCAAGTGGTGACCAGCCAGAGCCCGCTCTTCCTCCCAATATATCATTTCCACTGTGATTTTCATCTCCAAGTCCCTCTGGTGTACCGCTACTCGCCATGTTCAACCCAACAAACGCACAAAAACCCCCCACACCCCCCCCCCCCCCCCCCCAGCCACAAAAAAACCCGCCCCCCCCACCACCCTCAACCACTCCAAAACCCCGCCCACAGACTCTAACAAAAATCAAAAACTACCACCACAACCACACAACCCCTAAACACCCCACATAACCCCACAGAAATACATAACATACAATAACACACAATTCTATACCCACCCCAATCCAAACCACCAAAAACAAAAAAAAAATAAATCTAAGAAACAAACCTCCCCCAAATTTCCAGTTGGTTTTTGTCCTTCAAGTTCGCACCAAGGGGCCGTCCATAACTGACGTCACGCGATTTTAGCCGATTTTTCACCCCTCTCCCCCTCTCGTCACCTTCGTCACAAAATCTTAGACCCCGCTCTCCAATATGACGTCACAAAGCTTTGAACACAACTAAAAGTCGTATTTTCTAATTGAAATTAAGCATGTTTCAAATCACTTTCTTGACATTTAAGTTTAAGTTTGTCTTGAGAGTAAGGCCACACTCTAATATCGTGAAGCCATTTAAAACGTCATTAAATAAATTGTAAGCAATCAAATCTTTAAGGGGAACTTTTTTTAAAAGTTGCGCGTTATTTGTCGTGACGTCACATTTCTTAAACACCCCCCCACGTCACACATCGTTACAAATCCGTGACACCCCTAGCCCCTAGGTCCTATTAGAGCCAATTTGTTGTGGAAAATGCGCAAAAAAAAATATAATTTTTTTAAAAATGCAAATTCTGGGGGAGTGAGGTGGACAGAAGAATTAGGCAACATCGGAAGATGCCCGTAGAAATGGCAAGAAATGCAGGACTTTCAGCAGAAGACATTACCCGCGTTATGACGAGCGTGTTTGAACGACTTCAACCCGAGATGTCTACAGTCGACACGATTCTGCGGCAGAAAAACCTGAACACAAAAAAGAAATGGATTTTTGTTAAAACCATTCTATCCACAAAAAAATGTCGATGCAGTTCATCGAAATTGCACATATTTTGAAAATTTCCGTTATACGGACTTCAACGACCACGTTCTTTTCACGAACATTGATGTTTTCAAAATGCTGTGAGTAACCGGAATGTTCTTGCACCGGAAACTAATAAGGCTTTTCTTATTTTTATTCTGCATTTTGGGGGTGGGGTCATATTATGAAAATTTATGAAAAATAATTATTTCATTTGCAAGCTGTAAGTGATAATTCAGCGAATCTGTACTCATGTTTTGTTTTTGCGTTATTCAATGCAACGGGATCGTCTCTTTTGTTGAAAGAGAACAATGGAAATATAAAAAAAACCGTAAAAACTAAGTTTTTGACTATAAATCCCTTATATATGAGACAGAACTGAAAGTATTGATTATGTTCCAACGCGACAAACATTTACAGCCTGAATCTGTCTTAACTTTCCTTTGCTTTATAACCCCTGGAGGCGGGTGGGAGAGGGGAAAGATCTGGTCACCTATCGCTGCAACGAGCTCAGCGTGACACGTAAAATGTAAACAAAAGCACGCCGGTACTTCAAGTTTACTTCGATGGTTCGCGTCAACGCGTGACTAAACAATCACGTGAAAAAAAAACAATAACAAACAGTGAATTTGAATTACATACGTTATATTAGGATAAACTAAAAATGCATTCATTTAATTACGGTACGTTCGATCGATCAGAAATTTTGATACTATGCATTGTTAGGTAAGACGGGTCCGTGTGCCAAATTTCAGCTCGATCGGATCACGGTAAGTGGGTCATTTTTTACTTTTGTTTTTCCGCCCGCCCATGAGATGACGACAGAATGACAGAGAGAGACGGCGGTGAAGTTAATATAAGGGATTTAATAAAAAAACAAACCCGTAAAAACAAAGTTTTTGACTATAAATCCCTTATATTTGAGACATAAATAACAGCATTGATTATTTTCAAACGCGACAAACATTTACAGACTGAATCTGTCTTAACACAACATTGCTTCACAACCCGGGGGGCGGTGGGTGGGGAGGGGGAAGATGGGAAAAGTCTGGTCACCGATCGCTTGACCGAGCTCAGCGTGACACGTAAAATGTAAACAAAAGCACGCCGGTACTTCGATGGGTCGCGTCAACGCGTCAACTCAAACTCTCACGTGGGAAAAAACAATAACAAACAGTGAATTTGAATTACAAACGTTATATAAGGATAAACTGAAAATGCATTAATTTAATTACGGTACGTACAATCGATCTGAAATTTTGATAAGATGCATTGTTAGGTGAGACGGGTCCGTGTGTGCAAAATTTAAGCTCGATCGGATTACGGGAAGTGGGTCATTTTTTACTTTTGTTTTTCCGCCCGCCCAAGACAGACAGAGAGAGAGAGAGATGACGACAGAGACGGCGGTGAAGTTAATATAAGGAATTCAAAAACACGTTTCTTGTGTCATTGACAAGTTTGCGACTATGAGATCAAGAAAAAAACCAGTCTGGGTAAGAATCTCTGGGCCATACAATTTAATAATATCAAACCCCTCCCCATGATCATCCATCTGTCGTTTTATCTTAACGCGGGCGGCCACTCTAAATCTTTCTCCCCACACATAATTTCCACAAAAATCCTCACCCCTATCAATTCGGCCCAAGAACAATCACCCGTTAACAATGCCCGATCACACTGACCCTGACAAAGATGCCCGCCGACTAATGGCCCAACCTAAAAGTGAGCTCCCTCCTAGTCGATACGCCCCCCTCCCCCGATAATGAAACACAAGTCAGAAAGTACAACACATGATATACCCCCACTGGATCCGTCAAAAATTATCTCGTTGTTTTACTCACGTCCCAAAGACGTGTCACGTACTTAATGCATAGACCCAAGATTCTAATTGTTTACACCTACCCCAACCCACTTCCTTCAGTATCTAATCATGACACATTCTCTTTTGGTAGGTCAACCCTCAACTCTTTCGAACCGCCTCATAGATTTCCTGACAAGCCTCATCAAAAGGGCATTGCCAGAATTCTCCGAACTTATCGGGACCGACATGTCCAAATCCTTGACCGTCACCTGGCACTCGGCCATCAGGTGTTCAACCGCCTCCTACCTGATGTAAACAAACCTTTTGACGGGCGCTGGCTTGTCGGGCGTTGACTAAATGTCTCTCCTCTGAAGCGCACTGTAACTTGATCATGGACATTTTCGGGACCTCTCATACTTCATTCTCTCAGTAATTATAATGGTGATGAAAGTCCAAGGAAAACAAATTGATACTCATCGTAGAAAGAATCATTTTCAAGTATATTTAATTGAGTTCCTTTCATGCCAATTTTTAATTTATTTACTTGTATTCAATGTACTGTTACTTTTTTATTTGAAGTCATCTTGAGTAAATTACCCTCCCGCATCACAAAACTGTGACCACAGTTCCTTTTTTTTTAAAATAATCTTTTGTAGATACAATCGGACCTCTCTAAGTTGAACTCAAAGGGACCCGGAAAAAAATAGACTTATGGAGTTTTCGAGTTAGGGAAAATGGGGTAATAGACGCAGATTAATCAAGGACAATGTTGATATTGAGAAGGGGGGGGGGAGAGCCCTATCGACTAGAGCAGTGCTTCTCAAAGTGGTTGTCTGCGGACCGGTGCCAGTCCGTGGGCCATCCGCCGCCGGTCTGCAGAAGTTCTCAAAAAAGGACATAAAAAATTGTCAGTGTAGGGAAAATAGATCATCGGTCCATGGCGCAATGGAAAAAATTCCTGCCGGTCCGCCATACTAAAAAGTTTGAGAAGCACTGGACTAGAGGGCTTGACAGGAAAGAGAAGTGGTGTCTGATGTTTCATATGAAAGAGAGCCAACTTGCTTTGACATACCGACACAAGCCCGTGAGAGGAGACACGTTTCCTCCCCTCACTCTCTTTACTCTCTCCACAGTGGGATGGGGGAAGTTTTTTGTTTTTTAAAAAGTTTTCTGAAATGTCACCCCAGAATAATAACTTAAACGCCTTGGAAAATTGGACTAAGGGAGGTTGGAAGCCAAAAATCTTCGAGTTAAGGTCTGATGAGATTCGACCGGGACCTAACAATTAATTCGATATACGGAGGTTTTCGACTTAGGGAATTTCGACTTGTCGAGTTCCGACTTTATTTGTATTTGACGCTTAATAATAAGAAGTACAGTTGTAATTGAGCTGTTTAAGTGAACTACTGGTTCGTATAGTCAATGAGGAATGCTTGATTGGTGTCGCCAATCAACTATAAGTAACGTTAACATTAGTTGCTTTCTAACTCTTATATGAAATTGTTCGCTCAGTGAAAGAATATCTCTTGCCACAGCTTTGTACAAGTTTGTTGTATAATTGTTGAGCAATGGCAGAAGAAATAAAAAGAATACCGCCTGTGATTCCCGACTTGCCATTAGCTGAATATGGTGACAAAAGTCTGGATGAATTAGCAGATGCTATAGCCAGAGGCTTGTCTGAGCCAAAAGTTCGTCTGATAAGTAAGTAATATATTTTACTGTGTGTGAGTGTGCTTTTGTGTGTTTTTATGTTAGTTAGTGTGTGCGAGCACACTTGAAATCACTGGACTGATTCTGCAGAGAAAATGTCTCCAAAATGTGTTTTACTTTTTCGAACACCAGACCATTACAAAAATGTTTACTGCATTTTCATTTTATTCTCATTTCAACACAGTTACTGTTACAGGATGCAAATTATTTAGTAACTGAAAACAACAACAGCGTGCATTTTTTTACTTTTAAATTAATGTGTTTGAAATGTTTTCCTCTAATAATATATCACCTTTATCTAATTAATTACAAACGAATTAATGTAAATTTTTTCATAAATATTTTTCAGAAAAAATTATAGAAACAATTGGCAAAGAAAATTCTTTATTCTTCTACGAACAAACAAAAATAAAAGAGCTCGAGGGTGGCATAAAGACGTCAGCAGTAAGACTTTCCTTGTTGTCAAACAGAAATTATCCTAGTACTCAAAATTCTGCTGTTCCTTATTTAAGTTTAAGAATGTGATCTTCTATATAAATGTCTTGTAAATGAATTTTCAAAAGCACAAATCAAAGTAGAGTTAACAAGTCGACAAGAGAGATCAACTTTTTTAATGTGGTCAAAAGCTGGAAGACGTCTTTCACTTTCACCCAGTAGAAATATGATGACAGTCACCATTTAATTGTATATGTAAAATTGTTAAATTTTTGTGTTTGTATATGCAGCGGTATTCATGGGGGGTGGTAAGGGAAGGAGGGTAGAGGGGGTAAGCTACCATTACATAAACGTTAACTTAATGTCATTTCAGGGCGACCGTTGGCGAACATCTGGGGGAGTATTCGTGCAGCAACTGAGGCAAGAAGCCAAGAAAGAAAATGGCAGAGTTTCTCAGGAACAAATAGATGATATTTTTGAAGAACTGAACAGGTAGTTAGATAGAACCAAGATTGCATTTAAAAATGAAAAGATTAGTTGTTTGTTTATTTAACGAAGCTTTTTTAAATTATTTTTTAACTTTAAAAAAGTAACTAGCTTGAGGTAACTTTCATTTATTTAAATGTTTTGTTTTCTTCATAATTGTCAGTGTGGGTTTTTAAAAAAATGTTGTAACTTAAACAGAGTGAAAGAATTCTCTTTATGTATAGTTGTGTTTTTTATGTATAGTTGTGTTTTTTATGTATAGTTGTGTTTTTTATGTATAGTTGTGTTTTTTATGTATAGTTGTGTTTTTTATGTATAGCTGTGTTTTTTATGTATAGCTGTGTTTTTTATGTATAGCTGTGTTTTTTATGTATAGTTGTGTTTTTTATGTATAGTTGTGTTTTTTATGTATAGTTGTGTTTTTTATGTATAGTTGTGTTTTTTATGTATAGTTGTGTTTTTTATGTATAGTTGTGTTTTTTATGTATAGTTGTGTTTTTTATGTATAGTTGTGTTTTTTATGTATAGTTGTGTTTTTTATGTATAGTTGTGTTTTTTATGTATAGTTGTGTTTTTTATGTATAGTTGTGTTTTTTATGTATAGTTGTGTTTTTTATGTATAGTTGTGTTTTTTATGTATAGTTGTGTTTTTTATGTATAGTTGTGTTTTTTATGTATAGTTGTGTTTTTTATGTATAGTTGTGTTTTTTATGTATAGTTGTGTTTTTTATGTATAGTTGTGTTTTTTATGTATAGTTGTGTTTTTTATGTATAGTTGTGTTTTTTATGTATAGTTGTGTTTTTTATGTATAGTTGTGTTTTTTATGTATAGTTGTGTTTTTTATGTATAGTTGTGTTTTTTATGTATAGTTGTGTTTTTTATGTATAGTTGTGTTTTTTATGTATAGTTGTGTTTTTTATGTATAGTTGTGTTTTTTATGTATAGTTGTGTTTTTTATGTATAGTTGTGTTTTTTATGTATAGTTGTGTTTTTTTCAGCAATGATAATGAAAATAAAGAAGTGGATGAAAATGATGCCGAGGAAAAGGATCTGGAAAAAGAAATAGAAGAAGGCAAACTCAAAATCTTAAACAGATCAAAATAACAGTTAAATAGATTTCCTTTGCCTCACCAATTCAACAGCATTATAGTGAGGCCGACTAATCGATTGTAATAACAAAAATTATTCTTTCAATGCTTTGCTAAGTCATAATAATATGTTGTCATAGGTTGTAACCAATAACTTTGTGGTAGGGGTAATTATAACACCCATAACTATTTAAACCTCGTAAGGAATATTATACATGATCTTTTACAATTATTTTTTGTTTGTTTAGACTTTACCATTAAAAATAGTTCAAATTAAAAATGCGAAGACTGAATCATTTTGATTATTCTTTGGTTTAAAAAAAATCGCTGCATTTAAATTAAAATCATGAGAGGCAAAAAATGTATTAATATAAAGTAAGCAATCCTTAGCAAAATATATCTAAAACTGCTCGTGAACAAACCATCTTTTAATACAATTTAATATAAGGGATATACAGAGAAAATATCAAATAAAGGTAGTCATAGTCAAGATTGTCATTAATTGTTATCTTGGGCATCATTCATTTTTCAAGGTGTAGAAATAAAATAAGATTTAAAATGTACAATACCATATACCGGTATATCCATATATATATATATGTGTGTGTGTGTGTGTGTGTGTGAATGCCTATACTTCAGTTACATTGTTGCGTGGTGCGCATTATATTGACATATTCTTGGTGTGATGTAGTGTGAGGCGATATGACGTCATATTGTGTTTTTTATTTTCAGAATTACTTATTTGAAACGACTTTTATTGTCATCTAGAATGATTTCCCTTGATAAAAAATAGGAAATTCCTTGTTGGAAATTGCGTTTAAATACTCATTCGAGTTTTTATTTCTTGTTATATTATATACTAATACTAGCAACAAAGCCCGTCCAATGACGGGAATAAGTGTAGGGTGACCTGTGAAGTTCATGGAAGGACATCACTACATTACCCACCCCCGTCTGTCCAGAGACCCTACCTCCCCCCCCCCACACCGCGGACCTTCCAGAGACCTCCCCCCCCCCACACCGCGGTCTGTCCAGAGACCCTACCTCCCCACACCGCGGTCTGTCAAGAGAACCTACCTCCCTCCCCAAACCGCGGTCTGTCAAGAGACCCTATCTCCCCCCCTCCCGACCACGGTCTGTCAAGAGACCCTACCTCCCCCCCCCCGACCGCGGTCTGTCAAGAGACCGTGCCCCCCCCCACACTTCGGTCTGTCCAGAGACCCTACCTCCCCCCCTCCTCCACCGCCGGTCTGTCCAGAGTTATTATAAATAACCCGTAAATAAAAATGTTTTGATTACAAATCCCAACGCGCACCGCGCAAAATAAACTGTTGGAAAAAAAAACTGCACCAAAAATAACTCGTTTTGAACGTGGCTCAATATGTAAATGAGACTTAATTTTTCTCCTCCAGTGATTGGCTGTAGAAGTCGTAGGAGTTTGAGGGACCAATCGCTATCGATGACCGCACATAACATAGCCTTTTATTATATAGGATAGAGATAAACATTAATAAGCATTATCATTTATTTCTGTTGCAGAAGCGAAAGTTTCAAATATTTGATAAAAATTTGTTCATATTACTTAATTTACGATCATGCACTTAAGACATAAGATAACAAAAAAATTACACTTAATGTTAACCAATAAGTGGCCCTGAAAGTCTTTTAATAAAAATGTAAACATTGAATACAACAAATTAAGTAGAACTTACACGCACACGCACATAATCTTAAAATTAAAAAAAAATTCAAATTTTCAACTTATCTACAAAATTTGGATCAACATCACGAAACGGAAATATTTATAAGAAACTCCCATGTATATGTTCTTAAAGGTTTTGAGCTTGATTTGACATAAACGTTTTGTAATCAATAATTTCTTCATAAATCACTTGCTCCTCAAATTTGGAGAACTTCCTGCAATTTTTTACATGTATTTTAAGTAGTAGAGCATCATAACATTTATTATTATGTTTCTAAGAGTTAATCATTAAATCAAAATTGCATCACTACCCTGATCGCTTCTGTCGTTATTTTATTTTTATTATTATGGGTGTGACGTCATGGTCGTTGATCTCCTTCTTGGTCTTGCAAATCACGCCTCCAAATTACCCAAACTTGTATCTGATGTCTTGTTAACACTACGATTCCGATCGAAGCTCTTGTGGCAATCTCTCAGTGACAAAAGGTTTTAAAATTCAGGACCCCATCATGAAATTTCGTTTTAAGGCTATGATTATAATTTGTGTGGAACAATGCACAGCTCACTGATAGGACGATAATCACTGTGTACGAGGCCTGTGTGCTCAGCACACTCCTCTATGGCAGAGAGTGCTGGACGACCTATGCCAAACAAACAAAGCACTCAACAGCTTCCACTTACGATGTTTGCGCAGGATTCTGCACATCAAGTGGCAGGACAACATCACGAATGTCGAGGTACTCAGACGGAGTCATATGCTGAGCATGCACTCAATCCTGAGTGAGAGGCGCCTGCGGTGGTTGGGACATGTCCGCAGGATGAGCTCGGAGCGCATTCCAAGAGCCTTGCTTTACGGCGAGCTGGCAACTGGTATGCGGAAGAGAGGACGCCACTGCTTGCGCCTCAAGGATGTCTGCAAGAAAGAGATGACTCTGGCGCAGATTGACCATAAAACGTGGGAGACCATTGCTGAGGAGCGCACCTCCTGGCGGGTAAAAGTGCGCGAGGGCATTCAAGTCGCGGAAGCTTCCCTTATAGCCAGGAGCGAGGAGAAAAGGGCCAGGAGAAAGGGGTAGGGCGGTAGAGGAGCAGGAGGAAACGCCATCATCCCATGAGGATGGACGGATGCCATACATAATTTGTGCCATAATCCTCGAGACAATGGTCAATCAGCTTATGATTGTACGGCTCAGATGTGCTCCATCTTGATTCCTAGGAAGTGCTTCTCAAAGTGGTGGTCCGCTTACACACACACTCACACCCACATACACTCACTTACATGCACACACACTCACACCCACATACACTTACTTGTTTCAAATGTTTATTAATCAGGTACAATTTTAGAAATGCAGCTGTTGTTTCTTTTATGCTTGCATTATGCAAGAGTGGAAAATATCTGTCAGCAAAGTTTTCACGGAAATTGAATTTTTAGTAACGTTATATTAAAATAGCATTGCCATGGTTTAATAGTTCTTAGCTACCATAATGACATAGTATCTGAACTTGTTTTGCCTTTCAATATTTTACGATACTCTAACGTCGCACATCGCATTTTAAAAAAGGACCAAAAAGTCTAATTATAATTTTCGAATTTGAACCATTAATACTAACCATATAGAATATGTCCATTTTCGGCAATAAGCACATAAAATGAAACAAATAAAATAAAATAAATTACATTTCGCTACCACGTCAGTAAAGGGAAAATAGTGCACCCAGAGGCGTCACTAGGGTTGGTGTCACCCGGGGCGGTAGCTCATGGTGTCACCCCTTCACGACTGAAGGGGCCGTCCATAAATGACGTCACGCGAGGTTGCCGATTTTTACCCCACCCTCCCCCAGTGTCATACTTTGTCACAAAAACTTAGACCCCACCCCTTTTTTTACGATATGACGTCACAAAGCTTTGACACCCCTCCCCCAAGCCGTATTTTCTCAATACAAATTAGCATGTTGCAAATTATTTTTTGTCATTTAAATATGTAATTAGGGTAAGTCTGCACTGTAATATCGTAACACGCATGAAGTCATTGAAAACTTAATTAAATAAATGGTAAACAATCAAATATTTAAGTGGAACTTTTATTTAAAGTTTCACGTTTTTGACGTGACGTCACATTTCTTATTAAACAACCCCCTCCTCGTACCACATCGTCACAGATGCGTGACCTCCCCCCTATGGCGGATTAAAAAGGGGGGGGGGTGCTGAACGGGCTAAAGCCCCCAATAGTTTAAGGGCCCCAAAACTTTTTATGAATTATAGTGTATAATAAAGATGCAGGCCATTATGTTTGTACGAATCCCTGAAAATGCCTTGGACAGTCATACGGCAAATGCTGCAAATGAGTAGGAAAAATAACGGAAACCAGGCTATTCTTCGTGAGAAGTGCATTGTAGCTCATTATGTGCCGTGCACAGCTCATTCCTTTAATTTGGTTGGGAAAAGAGCAGTAGGTTGTCCTACTGCGGTCAGATTTTTTTGTCTTCTGCAAAATCTTATACCCGACTTGTTGCATCTACTCATCGTTGACAGGTACTTCAAAAGCATATGAAATTAATACATGCTAACAAAGCCCTGTCTGACACAAGATGGTCAGCCTGACATTATGCTGTAAGGTTTGTTAATAGCTCATACCATGAGAATATCGCAGCACTGGAAGAATTAGCAACGAATGAAAATCAGCCACGTGACTGCCGACTTGAAGAAGAAGGATTTCTGAAGGAAATTAAACAACTGGAAGTCGCTATTTTACTTGAAATTTGGGAAACAATTATAGAAAGGAAGTCTCTCATTGAGTTTGTTGAAAAAAAGCATTCTTAATTTGATTCCTATGAAGACAAAGGAAAGGAAAAGTCAGTGGTAAAAACAGTGTAAACAATCTTCAATGCTATCAAACAAAAAAGAAAGCGCCAGTTTGATAAAGGAGCATCAACAAAACAATATTCTCCTGGAGAAAAAAATATTCAAGATTGAGGTATTTCTGGTAACCATTGACAAACTTTCTTAAGCCCTACAACATTGGTTAGGTGCATATAAATACATCCATGAGAAATTTGGCTTTCTTACAAACCTAACTGAGCTCAGCACTTTCGCCACCCGATGGGCAGCAGCAAAGTTAATGGAAGAACATGCAAGTGATTTCGAAGAATGGGGTCGGGTAAATCCGAAGCAACCGTTTCGTCCCCCTCAATTTACTAGCAACGCCATCGAGCGGTGCCGATTTAGGGCCAGGAGCGCCAGTACAGATTAGCAAAAAGTGCCGCGAAGAACGCATTGGACGCCAGCTCTGAGGAAACCTTCCAGTGGGGGTTGCACCCTAGGTAGGTCTTTGATGATCCCCCGGTCTGTGGTGGTCCTAACCATGGAGACCCGTGTGCTTTGCCGGGATGGCGCCAAAGTGGTAGAGGGTCGTAGTAGGAAATTCCACCACCTCCTTGTGAGGGCAACTTAGTGGGAGGCATCTTCGACTGTATGTCCTGGATGCCCTGGTGGCCGCTTCAGAAGCGACTGCTTTTTTTTGTCCTCAGCTGTTACGTCCCTTTGGTTCATTGTGGGTAGCTATGGCAGCATCATCCGCAAAAAGCATGTCCCTAATGACTGACAGACACAGATGGAGACAATCGTTGACTGCCGGGCTTGAAGCATGAAAAAGAGACCTGCGACAGGTCGCAGACGCGGACCGCCAAAAGAGGAAAAGGAGAGCTAACCAGCAACCACATGTGCTGCCTTTCAGTGCCAGAAGTGCGGCAAAGGCTGCCATTCGCGAGTGGGCTTGTACAGCCACAGCAGAAGCTGCAGGGCCATGCGCGAGGATCCCACAAGGGCACAGAATCTTCCATCATCTCACGAGACATAAGGAAAGCCAACCAATGTCCCTTTGGTGGCCAGGTGGCTAAGGGGGTCTTCCGGGAAGACCCATATAGAGCACTTGGCTCGGGGCTTCTGATTTTCTTCCACATATAGGTTCATGAGTGATTTCGAAGACTGCTTACCTTCAGAATTAGTCCAATTTTCAGAACTCTTAAAAATGTTATTGTCCAGCCCCAGGGTAAGGAAAAGCAATTAGCACAAAGCGAAACTCAAAAAACTTGCACAGAGCTAAAAATGTTGCTGCTTTTGAATGAGCTATATTTGACACAGTCTTTACAAATGTACACATCGCACTTCGCATCTATCTTTCAATGATGACATCAAACTGCAGCTGAGAGCGATCCCTTTCAAAGTTGAAAAGAATATATAATGAGTTAGAATTTGCATGGGACGAAAAAGGCTGAATATGCTCTCTATAATGAGCATTGGAGTGGAACTTGTAAGCTTACTCAGCTTTATTGACTTGATTGAAAACTTCGCCATTTGAAAAATTCGCAAACGAAAGTTGTAGGTTGAAATAATAATCATACATATTTTTCAATAATTTTTGTTATTTCAAATAGTGAAAAGAATTCGTTACCTCATGAATGTTTTTTTTTAAATACGGAATAACGCGTTATACTATTCTTTACGGGGGCGCGTTCGTAAGCATTAAACAGCGTAAGTCGGGATGGGACCGTCGTAACCGGAGGACTACCTGTATATAAACATGCATATCTATGCTTTCACGCCTTTAATAAATATATATATAAAAAATATATGGAATTGTACGCAACTATAAACCATGTCTCAACTGCTGCCCTGGACGATATCCCAGACCTGCCGGTCATGGAAGAGCTCGGTAGCCTACCCACAATGTTCGAGCTAAGTAGAGCCATAGATTGCCTAGCCTGCGGGAAAGCTCCTGGTAATGATGGAATTCCACCAGAAGTTCTCAAATGTGGAAAAGAAATACTTTTACAGCCTTTGCATGACCTCCTCACTCTGTGCTGGGAACAGGGGCAGATACCACAGGAGTTGAAAGATGCCAACATCGTTACACTGTATAAAAATAAAGGAGACAAGAGTGACTGCAACAACTATCGTGGAATCTCTCTCCTCAGTATAGTTGGAAAGGCCTTCGCCCGAGTTGCATTGACACGCCTACAGACCCTAGCATCGCGTGTACTCCCAGAATCGCAGTGCGGCTTTCGAGCCGGAAGATCAACCATAGACATGATCTTCTCTCTGCGCCAGCTGCAGGAGAAATGCAGGGAGCAACATATGCCTCTATACATCGCGTTCGTCGACCTAACTAAAGCTTTTGATCTTGTCAGCAGAAGCGGCCTTTTTCAGATCTTAGTAAAAATAGGCTGCCCTACACATCTGCTTAACATCATCAAGCAATTCCACGAAAACATGCAGGGCACAGTGTGCTATAACGGTGCCACCTCCGAGGCTTTCCCAGTAAGTAGTGGAGTAAAGCAAGGCTGCGTGTTGGCACCTACTCTATTCGCAATATTCTTTTCCATCTTACTCCAGTATGCCTTCAAGAACAACAGCGAGGGGATATACATACACACCAGAGCTGACGGGAGATTATTCAATATTGCCCGACTTAAAGCCAAGACCAAAATAAGGAAGATTTTGCTGCGCGAGCTCTTATTTGCAGACGATGCCGCCTTAATATCCCACACAGCAGACGGCCTGCAGAACCTTGTATCCAGCTTCTCCGCTGCCTGCAAAGAGTTTGGCCTGACCATAAGTATAAAGAAAACCAACATTATGGCACAGGATGCTGCCTCTCTCCCGACTATCACCATTGATGACTGCAACCTGGATGCTGTTGACAGTTTTACTTATCTGGGATCGAACATCTCGAGCACCCTCTCACTGGAAGATGAGATAAGTAGCAGGATAGGGAAGGCAGCAACTGTTATGGCTAGACTGTACAAAAGAGTCTGGTCCAATGCCAAACTCACAGCAAGGACTAAGCTGCAGGTATACCAGGCCTGCGTACTGAGCACACTCCTCTATGGATGCGAGTCTTGGACCACCTATACCAGGCATGAAAGAAGGCTCAATAGCTTCCACCTCAGATGCCTGCGCCGCATCCTAGACATCAAATGGCAAGAGAAAGTCCCCAACACAGAGGTCCTGGCTCAAGCAAGCATGAGTAGTATTGCAGCAATATTAAGCCAAAGACGCCTCCGTTGGCTTGGACACGTCAAGAGGATGCAAAGTGGTCGCATACCCAAGGATGTGCTCTACAGCGAGCTGGCGACAGGGAAAAGGTCGGTTGGTCGGCCATGTCTCAGATACGTGGACATATGCAAGAGAGACATGAAAGTAGCCAACATTGATATACAAAACTGGGAAAACCTGGCAGAGGATAGGTCCATGTGGCGGGCTATAGTGAAAGAAGGATCACTAAGAGCAGAGGAGCAAACTAGGGCAGAAGCAGTCGGGAAAAGAGCGAGGAGAAAGGCCAGGAAACACTGCCCCACTGCTTTCGTGTGTGTGTCATGCAGAAGAGACTGCCACTCAAGGATTGGTCTCATCAGCCACACCAAGAGCTGCAGATAATAAAGATAAATCTATCGTCTTTCGTAGACGGACAGATGCCATACATATAAAAAATATTAACTCAAAGACATTGAAATCATAATTTTCCTCAAGAAAAACATCAACAAAGAAAACACATCTTTTGGATATTTTTCTTTTTTTTTGGGGGGGGGGTGGTGATAAAAATCGTATCCCCCCCACCCCACTGTGGTGGAGGGAGTCGTGAGGTGGGATTCATTCATGCTGTCGGTGTGTCCAAGCCCAAATGGCTTTATATCTTTTTAAACAGAAGACACTTCCTCTTTCATTCCAGCCTTTTTTAAAGATCTCTCTGCTGCGACTATTTCTTTTCTTTTTTTCCTAATTTGTTTTAATGTTGTTCGTGTGTTGGGACTGTTTTATTATTGCAAGTTAACTGATATTTTTTTATTAAGAATTTTCGCGTTTAACGTATTTCATTGTATTTCTTAACTTCTTTCTAGATTAATTTTGTTTCATCTTTTGTTTTCTGACATAAAATCGTACACAGTAAAATTTTAGGCTCGGGTGTCACCCCCTGATGGGTGTCACCCGGGGCGGCCCGCCCCCCCCCCGCCCCCCCCCCTAGTGACGCCACTGAGTGCACCGGTCCCTGGTGCAATGGGAAAATTCCTGCCGGTCCACCAAACTAAATATTTTGAGAAGTTCTGTCCTAAGACATGTTTTCATCTACAATTGTGTCGTAAAGGTTTAAATGGCCATTCTGCAGGTAAACAAACATCGATTTCGGTTTAAATGGCCATTCTGCAGGTAAACAAACATCGATTCCAGTTTAAATGGCCACTGTGCAGGTAAACAAACATCGATTCCGGTTTTAATGGCTCCTGGAAATTATTCCGCCTGCTTTCAGATTTAGTTGCATGTTGAAACTACAGTTTCTCTTTTTCCTTTTTTTGTAAATGCCGTGAAAACGGGATTAGAGTGTTCCCCTTTCCTGGAATTATCGGGAAATCGTCAGAAAAAATTAATTTCATTCCTTTCAGTTTTCGGATAAATATTCTTATTTCTAATTCTTCTTTTGCAAAATGGGATTGTTTCGAATACATTTTTAGCACAGTGGTGTTTTTGTTAGTGGCATAAATTTAATTTATCCTGATCGCATATCCAAAAGCTGACATTACTTATAACAAATTGGACATCTTACATGATAGACAACTCGGAGTTTACATATTATGACTTACAATAGAATTTCATGAATAAGATACTATAGTTACATGGAATAGAAATGGTAATTTTAAATTATTCCATCATAATGTATACGTATAAAATAAAGAATATGGGAGCTTGCAACTTGAAAATTCTAACGTTCGGAGTTCGTGTCACATATGAGGGCTACAATAAAGATATTGAAACTAATATTATAATTCAATGCTATAATATCATGTAGATATTTCAGCCGTTTTTTACACCTCAGACCTTAGTTACACTTGAGTAATTAGTAATATATGAGTAGTCTTCGTCCTGTTAACAAAAAAAATGCGGAAGATAACCACAATGCACGCACACACACACACACACACACATATATATATATATATGTATGTATATATATATGTATGTATATATACAGCGGCGTAGCGTGGGTATATGCCACCCGAGGGAGAACCCAGGTTGGGCGCCCCCCCCCCACCCCCAGAAAAAACATGTTGATGCTAAAAAAATATATTTTTAAAAAATGAATAATGTACATTTTTTTTAGAAATAAATAGACGAGTTTTCGTTTCTTAATGAAAACTAAAGTTTTCTGTTTTTCCTCATGACACAATTTTAGATGTATCAACAACATATGGTCAGCCATGCCATGCACAATAGCCAAGATATCATTGTTGATCGTAATTATTTTTTAAAAATTAACTTCTAACGCATCTGGCATTATTATGACAGTTGTAAGAAATATTCATTATTAATATATGTGGCAATGTGCCCCAAGGTTGTTTGACAGGTGCGGACAGGTGACACTTTATGGCCGGGAGTGGCCGACAAATAAAGACTGCGGAACATCGTAAGACCGCCAAGATTGCCCCAGGGCATGTGGTAAAACATTGTATTGACTGACAGATACTTAGGGCATAGTAGATACTTAGGGCATAGTAGATACTTAGGGCATAGTAGATACTTAGGGCATAGTAGATACTTAGGGCATAGTAGATACTTAGGGCTGCATACTGCATGCAAACTTGTGTGTTTAGCTATATTTTTTTAAACTGTGACTTCTTTTCTTACGAGAATTATCTTACCAAATAAACCTTTAGAACAGCAATAGTTATCAACGTGTGTGATCTTAACGTATTTCGTGGATTTATTGTGTTTCTATTTAAAATAGTGTGCACAAAAAAGTGCTTTGAAATATGCTCATTTTCAAATAGAAAAAAAATTGTATGCAAAGCTTTGTGACGTAATATTGGAGTGGGTCTAAATTTATTTTTTTGACGACGTTTGATGAGGGGGAGGGTGAAAATCGGCCAAAATCGCGTGACGTCATTTATGGACGGCCCCAATGGAGAAAATGGGGGAAGGGAATGAGTATAGCAAAAATGCATTGAGTAGTCTTTCCTAGAGGAAGAAGTCCCTGTGCCCGTACAACAAATGATTGGTGAAAAGGAAGGAGTGAGTGCATTAAAGATGTGTTTCAGTGCTTCCCACTCCCCGGCAGGTGGACAAGTCGCGAAATTCATATTGTGCTAACCAAAAAAGTGATTCTCGCAGTATGGTGCTTGTCCGCGCAGTTTGGTGCTGGTCCGCGCAGTTTGGTGCTGGTCCGCGCAGTCTGGTGCTGATCCGCCCAGTTTGGTGCTGATCCGCGCATTTAGGTGAGTCCTCACTGAGACATATATAGGACTATTATTAGACTGTAAGCAGTCAGTATCTACGACACATTAAATAACTCCGCCAAGGCCGGTCCCAAGCCCGGGTGCAAAAGGAGGAGGGTTGGCGTGAGGCCAGCGACCTCACCCGTAAAAACAAATTGCTACAGAAACGTCAACAAGAAAAAACAAACAAATTTCAGCCCTGAGAAGAGAGGACTCTTCTTCTCCAAGAAGAGCTATGAAGCCTTGTGGCCAAACCCAGGCTATACTGGAAGCCTCAAAGCCGAAGACCCTCCTTTCTAAGGAAACAAATATAGGCACGTGGAACGTCAGAACCATGTATGAAGCAGGGAAAGCAGCGCAGGTGGCAGCAGAAATGAGATCCTACAAACTTACACTGCTTGGTATCTGCGAAACAAGATGGATACAAGCTGGGCAAATAACTTTGGCCTCTGGAGAAATGCTAATGTACTCGGGGCATGAGGAGGAAGATGCTCCGCACACGCAAGGAGTCGCTTTGATGCTGTCAAGGAAGGCACAGGAAGCATTGATTGGATGGGAAGCACATGGACCAAGGATAATAACAGCAACCTTCCGAACCAAGAAAAAGAAAATAAAGATGAACATAATACAGTGTTATGCACCCACCAACGACAGCAAAGAAGAAGAGAAAGAAACATTCTACAATAGACTACAAGCACTAATAGAAAAACTTCCAAATAGAGACCTGAACATCCTAATGGGAGACCTTAACGCCAAAATTGGAAAAGACAACAGTGGGTATGAGGAAATCATGGGACGCCACGGTGTAGGAGAGAGAAATGAGAACGGAGAAAGACTAGCGGACTTCTGCGCAACAAACGAGCTTGTTATTGGTGGAAGCGAATTTCAACATAAAAACATTCACAAGATAACATGGGTATCCCCAGACAACAAAACGCAAAACCAAATAGACCACATATGCATTAGCAAAAAATTTAGAAAGTCTCTACAAGATGTACGAGCAAAAAGAGGAGCAGATGTCGCATCCGATCATCATCTTGTCTGTGCAAGACTTAAATTAAAGCTAAAGAAAGACTGGGAACAGCCAACTGCGAAGCGAACCAAATTCAATGTAGCACTTCTGGCAAATGATCAGAAAAGGGAAGAATTTAGTGCCACCTTGAGGAATAAGTTCCAAGTGCTAGAAGATCAAACAGAAGACCAAACAGAAGATGACCAAGTAGAACATATGTGGCAAAGTATAAAGACGTCTGTAACATCCACCTGCCTAGAAGTCTTAGGATCAGTGAAACAGAAACAAAAAGACTGGCTCTCAATAAACACACTGCAAAAAATAAAAGAGAGAAAAGAAATGAAAAATATAGTTAACAGCAGCCGCACCAGGGCTGAGAAAACGAAAGCGCAAGAGAGATATAAAGAAGTAAACCAAAAGGTAAAAAACAGCATTAAAAAAGATAAAAATGCCCACATAGATGGCCTAGCATCCAAAGCAGAAGAAGCAGCCAGGAAGGGCAACTTGAAAGAGCTCTACGACATAACAAGAAAACTGTCAGGGAGATACAAAAGGCCGGAGAGACCTGTCAAAGATAGAGAAGGGAGATCTATAACAGAAAGGAAAGAGCAACAAAAAAGATGGATGGAATACTTTAAGGAACTATTAAACAGGCCCCCACCCACAAACACGCCAGACATACAACCAGCAAATGAAGACCTACAAATAGAAGAAGGTGCACCAAATAAGGAAGAAATAGCCCTGGCCATCAAGCAGCTCAAACTAGGGAAATCACCGGGACCGGACAACATCACAGCAGAGATGATGAGAGCTGACATAAACACAATAGTCAACATGCTGCACCCTCTGTTTGAGAAGATATGGGAAGAAGAGAGAGTTCCAAAAGATTGGAAAGAAGGATACCTCATCAAGATCCCAAAGAAAGGGGATCTCAGCAACTGTGCAAATTACAGAGGAATTACACTGCTATCGGTACCAGGAAAGGTTTTTAACAGAATTATTTTGAACAGAATGAAAGACCAGGTCGACATGCAGCTACGAGATCAACAGGCCGGCTTCCGCCAAAACAGATCCTGCACAGATCAAATAGCAACACTGAGAATCATCGTAGAACAGTCCATCGAATGGAACTCCTCTCTATATATAAATTTTATAGACTATGAAAAGGCCTTTGATAGCCTGGACAGACAAACCTTGTGGAAACTTCTCCGACACTATGGAGTACCAGGGAAACTAGTGAGGATCATTCAGAGCTCTTATGAAGAAATGACATGCAGGGTGGTCCACGAAGGTAGACTCACAGACTCCTTTACAGTCGAAACAGGAGTCAGACAAGGATGTCTCTTGTCCCCTTTACTATTCATCCTTGCCATTGACTGGATAATGGAAAAATCCACAGACAAAAAGAGGAATGGGATACAGTGGACACTCTGGGAACAATTGAATGATTTAGACTTCGCGGACGACATTGCACTTCTGTCCCACAACCAGCAACAAATGCAGGAAAAGACAAAAGACGTAGCCACCTTTTCGGCACAGCTTGGCCTCAACATAAATAAAAGTAAAACAAAAATCATGAAGATAAACCCATCCAACCATGAGCATGTCCATCTGGCAGGAAAGGCACTGGAAGAAGTGGAGTCCTTCACATACCTAGGCAGCACCATAGACACAAATGGCGGATCCGATGCAGATGTAAGGGCTAGAATTGGAAAAGCTAGATCAGCATTTGTATTATTAAAGAAAATATGGGAGTCGAAGGAGCTGAAACTGCAGACCAAAGTCAAAATCTTTAATACAAATGTCAAAACAGTCCTCCTATATGGTGCAGAAACTTGGAAAACAACAGCGAGCCTTACGCAGAAAGTGCAGACATTCATAAACACATGCCTTCGAAAGATCCTGAAAATCAAATGGCCAAATACTATAAATAACCAAGAGTTACTAGAAAGGACACACCAGGTGCCTATTGATGAAGACATCATAAAAAAGAGGTGGAGATGGATAGGACATACGCTCCGAAAACCCCCAGGTAGCACCACCAGACAATGCCTAACATGGAACCCACAGGGAAAGAGAAAGAGAGGAAGGCCAAAAAATACATGGAGACGCGAGCTAGAGGCTGACATGCAAAATATGGGATACACCTGGAAGCAATTGGAGAGGAAAGCACAGGACCGTGAGGAGTGGAAAGTTCTTGTAGACGGCCTATGCCCCAGACGGGGTAGAAAGGCATAAGTAAGTAAGTAAGAACATCGTAAGACCGCCAAGATTGCCCCAGGGCATGTGGTAAAACATTGTATTGACTGACTGTACACGCTTTGCGCCCCGTCCGACCCCACTGGCGCCAACCTTGTATAGCCAGGATTGGCTGACCATAGCTGACCAATTACGTAGTCAGCATGACATGACTGGACAAGCTTTAGCGCTGTCTTTGGGATACCTATATAACGGGAGACTCACGAAGCCGTAAACGGAAAAGAAACGAAAACGTAACATGTGAACGTAAACGTTGAAAGTAGGGCACAGTAGATACTTAGGGCATAGTAGATACTTAGGGCATAGTAGATACTTATGGCATAGTAGATACTTAGGGCATAGTAGATACTTAGGGCATAGTAGATACTTAGGGCATAGTAGATACATATGGGCATAGTAGATACTTAGGGCATAGTAGATACTTAGGGCATAGTAGATACTTAGGGCATAGTAGATACTTAGGGCATAGTAGATACTTAGGGCATAGTAGATACATATGGGCATAGTAGATACTTAGGGCATAGTAGATACTTAGGGCATAGTAGATACTTAGGGCATAGTAGATACTTAGGGCATAGTAGATACTTAGGGCATAGTAGATACTTAGGGCATAGTAGATACATATGGGCATAGTAGATACTTAGGGCATAGTAGATACTTAGGGCATAGTAGATACTTAGGGCATAGTAGATACTTAGGGCATAGTAGATACTTAGGGCATAGTAGATACTTAGGGCATAGTAGATACTTAGGGCATAGTAGATACTTAGGGCATAGTAGATACATATAGGGCATAGTAGATACTTAGGGCATAGTAATATCACTTAGGGCATAGTAGATACTTAGGGCATAGTAGATACTTAGGGCATAGTAGATACTTAGGGCATAGTAGATACTTAGGGCATAGTAGATACTTAGGGCATAGTAATACTTAGGGCATAGTAGATACTTAGGGCATAGTAGATACTTAGGGCTGCTAGTAAATATAGGGCATAGAAGATACTTAGGGCTGCTTACTGTAAATATAGGGCATAGAAGATACTTAGGGCTGCTTACTGTAAATATAGGGCATAGAAGATACTTAGGGCTGCTTACTGTAAATATAGGGCATAGAAGATACTTAGGGCTGCTTACTGTAAATATAGGGCATAGAAGATACTTAGGGCTGCTTACTGTAAATATAGGGCATAGAAGATACTTAGGGCTGCTTACTGTAAATATAGGGCATAGAAGATACTTAGGGCTGCTTACTGTAAATATAGGGCATAGAAGATACTTAGGGCTGCTTACTGTAAATATAGGGCATAGAAGATACTTAGGGCTGCTTACTGTAAATATAGGGCATAGAAGATACTTAGGGCTGCTTACTGTAAATATAGGGCATAGAAGATACTTAGGGCTGCTTACTGTAAATATAGGGCATAGAAGATACTTAGGGCTGCTTACTGTAAATATAGGGCATAGAAGATACTTAGGGCTGCTTACTGTAAATATAGGGCATAGAAGATACTTAGGGCTGCTTACTGTAAATATAGGGCATAGAAGATACTTAGGGCTGCTTACTGTAAATATAGGGCATAGAAGATACTTAGGGCTGCTTACTGTAAATATAGGGCATAGAAGATACTTAGGGCTGCTTACTGTAAATATAGGGCATAGAAGATACTTAGGGCTGCTTACTGTAAATATAGGGCATAGAAGATACTTAGGGCTGCTTACTGTAAATATAGGGCATAGAAGATACTTAGGGCTGCTTACTGTAAATATAGGGCATAGAAGATACTTAGGGCTGCTTACTGTAAATATAGGGCATAGAAGATACTTAGGGCTGCTTACTGTAAATATAGGGCATAGAAGATACTTAGGGCTGCTTACTGTAAATATAGGGCATAGAAGATACTTAGGGCTGCTTACTGTAAATATAGGGCATAGAAGATACTTAGGGCTGCTTACTGTAAATATAGGGCATAGAAGATACTTAGGGCTGCTTACTGTAAATATAGGGCATAGAAGATACTTAGGGCTGCTTACTGTAAATATAGGGCATAGAAGATACTTAGGGCTGCTTACTGTAAATATAGGGCATAGAAGATACTTAGGGCTGCTTACTGTAAATATAGGGCATAGAAGATACTTAGGGCTGCTTACTGTAAATATAGGGCATAGAAGATACTTAGGGCTGCTTACTGTAAATATAGGGCATAGAAGATACTTAGGGCTGCTTACTGTAAATATAGGGCATAGAAGATACTTAGGGCTGCTTACTGTAAATATAGGGCATAGAAGATACTTAGGGCTGCTTACTGTAAATATAGGGCATAGAAGATACTTAGGGCTGCTTACTGTAAATATAGGGCATAGAAGATACTTAGGGCTGCTTACTGTAAATATAGGGCATAGAAGATACTTAGGGCTGCTTACTGTAAATATAGGGCATAGAAGATACTTAGGGCTGCTTACTGTAAATATAGGGCATAGAAGATACTTAGGGCTGCTTACTGTAAATATAGGGCATAGAAGATACTTAGGGCTGCTTACTGTAAATATAGGGCATAGAAGATACTTAGGGCTGCTTACTGTAAATATAGGGCATAGAAGATACTTAGGGCTGCTTACTGTAAATATAGGGCATAGAAGATACTTAGGGCTGCTTACTGTAAATATAGGGCATAGAAGATACTTAGGGCTGCTTACTGTAAATATAGGGCATAGAAGATACTTAGGGCTGCTTACTGTAAATATAGGGCATAGAAGATACTTAGGGCTGCTTACTGTAAATATAGGGCATAGAAGATACTTAGGGCTGCTTACTGTAAATATAGGGCATAGAAGATACTTAGGGCTGCTTACTGTAAATATAGGGCATAGAAGATACTTAGGGCTGCTTACTGTAAATATAGGGCATAGAAGATACTTAGGGCTGCTTACTGTAAATATAGGGCATAGAAGATACTTAGGGCTGCTTACTGTAAATATAGGGCATAGAAGATACTTAGGGCTGCTTACTGTAAATATAGGGCATAGAAGATACTTAGGGCTGCTTACTGTAAATATAGGGCATAGAAGATACTTAGGGCTGCTTACTGTAAATATAGGGCATAGAAGATACTTAGGGCTGCTTACTGTAAATATAGGGCATAGAAGATACTTAGGGCTGCTTACTGTAAATATAGGGCATAGAAGATACTTAGGGCTGCTTACTGTAAATATAGGGCATAGAAGATACTTAGGGCTGCTTACTGTAAATATAGGGCATAGAAGATACTTAGGGCTGCTTACTGTAAATATAGGGCATAGAAGATACTTAGGGCTGCTTACTGTAAATATAGGGCATAGAAGATACTTAGGGCTGCTTACTGTAAATATAGGGCATAGAAGATACTTAGGGCTGCTTACTGTAAATATAGGGCATAGAAGATACTTAGGGCTGCTTACTGTAAATATAGGGCATAGAAGATACTTAGGGCTGCTTACTGTAAATATAGGGCATAGAAGATACTTAGGGCTGCTTACTGTAAATATAGGGCATAGAAGATACTTAGGGCTGCTTACTGTAAATATAGGGCATAGAAGATACTTAGGGCTGCTTACTGTAAATATAGGGCATAGAAGATACTTAGGGCTGCTTACTGTAAATATAGGGCATAGAAGATACTTAGGGCTGCTTACTGTAAATATAGGGCATAGAAGATACTTAGGGCTGCTTACTGTAAATATAGGGCATAGAAGATACTTAGGGCTGCTTACTGATGTAACATAGAGAGTAGTGCATAGAAGATACTTAGGGCTGCTTACTGCATGTAAATAGAGAGTAGTGCATAGAAGATACTTAGGGCTGCTTACTGCATGTAACATAGAGAGTAGTGCATAGAAGATACTTAGGGCTGCTTACTGCATGTAACATAGAGAGAGTAGTGCATAGAAGATACTTAGGGCTGCTTACTGCATGTAACATAGAGAGTAGTGCATAGAAGATACTTAGGGCTGCTTACTGCATGTAACATAGAGAGTAGTGCATAGAAGATACTTAGGGCTGCTTACTGCATGTAACATAGAGAGTAGTGCATAGAAGATACTTAGGGCTGCTTACTGCATGTAACATAGAGAGTAGTGCATAGAAGATACTTAGGGCTGCTTACTGCATGTAACATAGAGAGTAGTGCATAGAAGATACTTAGGGCTGCTTACTGCATGTAACATAGAGGAGTAGTGCATAGAAGATACTTAGGGCTGCTTACTGCATGTAACATAGAGAGTAGTGCATAGAAGATACTTAGGGCTGCTTACTGCATGTAACATAGAGAGTAGTGCATAGAAGATACTTAGGGCTGCTTACTGCATGTAACATAGAGAGTAGTGCATAGAAGATACTTAGGGCTGCTTACTGCATGTAACATAGAGAGTAGTGCATAGAAGATACTTAGGGCTGCTTACTGCATGTAACATAGAGAGTAGTGCATAGAAGATACTTAGGGCTGCTTACTGCATGTAACATAGAGAGTAGTGCATAGAAGATACTTAGGGCTGCTTACTGCATGTAACATAGAGAGTAGTGCATAGAAGATACTTAGGGCTGCTTACTGCATGTAACATAGAGAGAGTAGTGCATAGAAGATACTTAGGGCTGCTTACTGCATGTAACATAGAGAGTAGTGCATAGAAGATACTTAGGGCTGCTTACTGCATGTAACATAGAGAGTAGTGCATAGAAGATACTTAGGGCTGCTTACTGCATGTAACATAGAGAGTAGTGCATAGAAGATACTTAGGGCTGCTTACTGCATGTAACATAGAGAGTAGTGCATAGAAGATACTTAGGGCTGCTTACTGCATGTAACATAGAGAGTAGTGCATAGAAGATACTTAGGGCTGCTTACTGCATGTAACATAGAGAGTAGTGCATAGAAGATACTTAGGGCTGCTTACTGCATGTAACATAGAGAGTAGTGCATAGAAGATACTTAGGGCTGCTTACTGCATGTAACATAGAGAGTAGTGCATAGAAGATACTTAGGGCTGCTTACTGCATGTAACATAGAGAGTAGTGCATAGAAGATACTTAGGGCTGCTTACTGCATGTAACATAGAGAGAGTAGTGCATAGAAGATACTTAGGGCTGCTTACTGCATGTAACATAGAGAGTAGTGCATAGAAGATACTTAGGGCTGCTTACTGCATGTAACATAGAGAGTAGTGCATAGAAGATACTTAGGGCTGCTTACTGCATGTAACATAGAGAGTAGTGCATAGAAGATACTTAGGGCTGCTTACTGCATGTAACATAGAGAGTAGTGCATAGAAGATACTTAGGGCTGCTTACTGCATGTAACATAGAGAGTAGTGCATAGAAGATACTTAGGGCTGCTTACTGCATGTAACATAGAGAGTAGTGCATAGAAGATACTTAGGGCTGCTTACTGCATGTAACATAGAGAGTAGTGCATAGAAGATACTTAGGGCTGCTTACTGCATGTAACATAGAGAGTAGTGCATAGAAGATACTTAGGGCTGCTTACTGCATGTAACATAGAGAGTAGTGCATAGAAGATACTTAGGGCTGCTTACTGCATGTAACATAGAGAGTAGTGCATAGAAGATACTTAGGGCTGCTTACTGCATGTAACATAGAGAGAGTAGTGCATAGAAGATACTTAGGGCTGCTTACTGCATGTAACATAGAGAGTAGTGCATAGAAGATACTTAGGGCTGCTTACTGCATGTAACATAGAGAGAGTAGTGCATAGAAGATACTTAGGGCTGCTTACTGCATGTAACATAGAGAGTAGTGCATAGAAGATACTTAGGGCTGCTTACTGCATGTAACATAGAGAGAGTAGTGCATAGAAGATACTTAGGGCTGCTTACTGCATGTAACATAGAGAGAGTAGTGCATAGAAGATACTTAGGGCTGCTTACTGCATGTAACATAGAGAGAGTAGTGCATAGAAGATACTTAGGGCTGCTTACTGCATGTAACATAGAGAGTAGTGCATAGAAGATACTTAGGGCTGCTTACTGCATGTAACATAGAGAGTAGTGCATAGAAGATACTTAGGGCTGCTTACTGCATGTAACATAGAGAGTAGTGCATAGAAGATACTTAGGGCTGCTTACTGCATGTAACATAGAGAGTAGTGCATAGAAGATACTTAGGGCTGCTTACTGCATGTAACATAGAGAGAGTAGTGCATAGAAGATACTTAGGGCTGCTTACTGCATGTAACATAGAGAGTAGTGCATAGAAGATACTTAGGGCTGCTTACTGCATGTAACATAGAGAGTAGTGCATAGAAGATACTTAGGGCTGCTTACTGCATGTAACATAGAGAGTAGTGCATAGAAGATACTTAGGGCTGCTTACTGCATGTAACATAGAGAGAGTAGTGCATAGAAGATACTTAGGGCTGCTTACTGCATGTAACATAGAGAGAGTAGTGCATAGAAGATACTTAGGGCTGCTTACTGCATGTAACATAGAGAGAGTAGTGCATAGAAGATACTTAGGGCTGCTTACTGCATGTAACATAGAGAGTAGTGCATAGAAGATACTTAGGGCTGCTTACTGCATGTAACATAGAGAGAGTAGTGCATAGAAGATACTTAAGGGCTGCTTACTGCATGTAACATAGAGAGAGTAGTGCATAGAAGATACTTAAGGCTGCTTACTGCATGTAAACTTTTGTTTTTAGCTTATGAGATAGCTTAGTCATTTATAACTGATTTCCTTTCTCACGAGAATTATCCTACCGAATAAACCTTTAGAGCAGCAATAGTCCTCAACCTGTGTGGTCTTAACTTATTTCGTAGATTTATTGTGTTTCTATTTGAGATACTGTGCATTGCCTTAGCCTACCACTCGGCTACATATAAAATAAAAAGAAAGACAAATATACGTGCTACAATGAATTTCCTTGATTTATAGATGTCTCAATGCTACTTAATATATCAATAGATTTAGTAAAATCAATTTTATTTGTAAAAAAATTTGCGATGGGCAGAACTTTGTAACAAAGGAAAAATACATACATTGGATAGTGAACTTGTCCATCGATGAAAATAAATAAATTCTCCGTAAAAATACTTTGTTTTTATTCTATTCAATAGAAATAACTTGTCAGCTGGGAATATACGCGATTTCTTCGCTAAATGATGAATCTTTCGCTATAATTTAAAAAAATTGTGTCCGACTTGTCTCAGTAAAATTAACAAGAATTTCACAATGGCGAACGAAAATAGCGTTCCGGTAAACCAAAAACACGAGGGTCGGGCTAATGTTTTTTAAAAAATTTATATTAAAAATTCATGTCTGAAATCGTAAATTTTTCCTATTCCTAATTTTATTCAATTTTTAAGGGTTAAATTTTAAAAATAACATATGAATGTAAAAAGGTGAAAAAAAAATAAAAATAAAACTGTCGACCAGCCGTGATCGAAAAGTCAATGTTACGTCCTTAGAGAGATCAAATTATCGACCAGCTGTGATCGAAAAGTAAATATTACGTCCTTTGAGAGATAAAACTGTCGATCAGCCGTGATCGAAAAATCAATGTTACGTCCTGTGAGAGATAAACCTATTTCACTTTATAAGAGCTTGACCAAGAAGAGTATATCATAAAAATGGGCCAGAGCGGATTTGTAAAAATGGCCGGATTACGGATTTGCAGGAGGCATAATCCGGTCCACCCTTAATATTTAAAAATATAAAACTATACATATTTTGTTTGTTAGTTGTCATCTTAACAATATTTCAGATATCTAAATTAACCCCCCCCCAAAAAACAAAACAAAAATATTTCTAATCTCACTTAGTTAATTGTCATATTAATTATTTCTCATAACACTTAATCCCCCCCCTTATTTAATAAATATTTCTATCATTTTTCACTAATCACACTTAATTTCCGCCCCCCCCCCTTTTTTTCGTATTTAATTAAATTGTCCTGTTAATTATTTCTCATCACACTTAATTATCCCCCCCCCCTTTTTTTTAGTTTCAATGATTGTCCTGTTAACTTTTTTTCATAAAAACTACACTGAATCACTACCCGCTCCATTATACATTTATGTTTCCTTATACATAAT
This sequence comes from Ampullaceana balthica, assembly GCA_944989445.1. Lineage (NCBI taxonomy): Eukaryota > Metazoa > Mollusca > Gastropoda > Lymnaeidae > Ampullaceana > Ampullaceana balthica. Next base: position 190,847 of record CALYLW010001394.1, on the reverse strand, counting down.
TATCCCCCCCCCCTCTGTCTCTCTCTCTCTCTCTCTCTCTCTCTCTCTCTCTCTCTCTCTCTCTCTTCTCTCTCTCTCTCTCTCTCTCTCTCTCTCTCTCTCTCTCTCTCTCTCTCTCTCTCTCTCTCTCTCTCTCTCTCTCTCTCAGCTTGTTAATTGTCCTGTCACATAATTTGTCTTCTCAGTCTATTATTTGTTGCTATCTTCATTTAAAATAATTGTTTCAAAGATATGATTATCAGTACGAACTTAAAACTTACCATTTAATTTTGCAATGCTATTCATTATATTGTAGGTGCAGTTGGGGCAAGGTCCGCCTTGTCTTCTGATGTTGGCACCATGTATGATCTCGAGAAATTAAATGACCGTAAGTCAGTTATATGATCTTAACAAATTAAATGACGGTAAGTCGGTTAGAACTTGTCTTCTGATGACGACACTATATATGATCTCAACAAATTAAATGACGGTAAGTCGGTTAGAACTTGTCTTCTGATGACGACACTATATATGATCTCAACAAATTAAATGACGGTAAGTCGGTTAAATCTTGTCTTCTGATGACGACACTATATATGATCTCAACAAATTAAATGACGGTAAGTCGGTTAAATCTTGTCTTCTGATGACGACACTATATATGATCTCAACAAATTAAATGACGGTAAGTCGGTTAAATCTTGTCTTCTGATGACGACACTATATATGATCTCAACAAATTAAATGACGTTAAGTCGGTTAAATATTGAGAAGATGTAAATAATCTCAAAAATCAAAATCATAACTGAGTGGATAATAGCTGGAGTTCAATGTTTATATTTACAGCAACAATTTAATTTTAAAACCATACGCTAAATTGTTGAGCAAAGCTTATATAGTCTTTAACTGGGTTAATGCCTTTATCGTTTTATTATCATTGAATGTGCAAAAATTTTGCAAACTGATTAGAATAAAACACAGTTTTTAAAACAACAAATTATGAAGCTTTCAAGTATTCCCAGCTAACAGGCTGAAAGTCTATTTGTTTATTTACATTATTTTTATATTATGATACACAGATGACCATGAGGACCAGATCGAATCGTTTCAAAATGGAACATCAAAGATGGATGAAAACAGAGGTATTTGAACCGTTATTTATCGATATCCCTAACTAAAACAACTGTTTTTGGATTATTTATCTAAAATACCATTTGAATTCACTGAAAAAATACTGGATTAGATTAAACATTAACTAAAGTCAGGTCTAAATTTGTGGGTTGTGTTTTAAATTATCGTAATTTCATAAACTTAAAATGACAACCTATCTCAAATATGTGTAGTTTCATAAACTTACAATTACAACCTATCTCAAATGTTGATTCAAAACTCCTCTCAACATAATAAAGTTAGGTTTTGACCACCCCCCTTCCTCTCGTTTTCCCCTAGCAGCAGCTAAACGACCCTCTTCTGAATTGTGTTTCAAATTAACAAAATTAAAATTAAAAAAAAATAAAAAAAAACAAATAAGGCTAACAGTCTACTATTTAGGAATAGATATACGCGAATGGTAATTATGTCAAAGAATGTTCAAAGAATGTATACAATATAGACAAAATAATCAACTCAAACCTGTAATATTATTTCAAATAAATTTTTTAAAAAAAATTATTGAAATAATAAAAAAAGCATTATTAGCGTCCAATTATAATTTCATGACCATGATCAGGACTACCGATGTCCGATTTGATTTTCATCAACGAAACAACTTTTGTATACGTCTCATTCTTGTCTCTACTACACAAACGAGGGACGCGGTGGTCGAGTGGCAGCGCGCTCGACTGGCGTACCGATGGTCAGGGGTTCGAATCCATGTGAAGGCAAGGATTTGTTCCCGGGTCCTAGGGCGTCCCTGAGTCACCCAGCTCCGGCTGGGTAATGCGTGGGACCCACAAAGCCGTGTCCTGTGAACGCTAAATCACTTGCCAACAGATCATCTGTCATGGTCTGTGGACGCAACTATCTTCTGCATAGAAGGAGCGTCTGTATAGATAAGATAAGATTCTTGTCTCTACTAAAAAAAAACAATAATTTTGAAACTAGCCATTATTTTTGTGTCTCCCATTTTTAGTACGAAGACCAGAGAGGTCACTATGTCCGGACTGCAGGCACGGTCGACCTTCACCCCACCAAAGTGTCCAGTTTGCCCCTGAGAGTGTCACAGTGCGTTGTGGCAGATGTCGGAACTATTTCGACATAAGCCAAGACAGCAACGAAACAGCTCTTGCATCGAACAGCAACAGCATAGACCAATAAAACATCTCTACAGCTACTGGGATCTTGTAAATAACCAATCCTCTTGGTGTTAGGGAATGTGGAAGGGCAGCGAATACATTTTTCTTTGGGGGGGGGGCGGGGGGGTACTATATTTAAATATACAATATCATGTAAATAGTAAAATTTGCCAATCATTTGGTTAGACAGAATTGTTCTAAAGCGATGACTGAAACATCTGTTTGCTGTCCCGCCAAATCTAGTTCGTGCTTGCAGTAAATTCATGTATGGCCAGATACAACCATGGTCATGATAATATTAGACAGGGGTCACCAAACTACAGTCGGCCTTGAAAAATGTTATAGGAGTATAGCATTATTTCTCATAACCTTGTTATCGTTAACTGTCCCTCAGGTCCTTTCCCGATACGAACTCATTCAGAGAGCCTTGCCATCTTCTTACCTACTAACATCTCATTCAGAGAGCCTTGCCATCTTCTTACCTACTAACATCTCATTCAGAGTGCCTTGCCATCTTCTTACCTACTAACATCTCATTCAGAGAGCCTTGCCATCTTCTTACCTACTAACATCTCATTCAGAGAGCCTTGCCATCTTCTTACCTACTAACATCTCATTCAGAGAGCCTTGCCATCTTCTTACCTACTAACATCTCATTCAGAGTTCCTTGCAATCTTCTTACCTACTAACATCTCATTCAGAGTGCCTTGCCATCTTCTTACCTACTAACATCTCATTCGGAGTGCCTTGCCATCTTCTTACCTACCAACATCTCATTCAGAGAGCCTTGCCATCTTATTACCTACTAACATCTCATTCAGAGTTCCTTGCCATCTTCTTACCTACTAACATCTCATTCAGAGTGCCTTGCCATCTTCTAACCTTTGACATCTCTTTTAGACACTGGTATTAAGCAATGATAAATTTATTCAGGGTATGTGAGTGTTCCTTATTTATATGTTATACTTTTATAAAATCACATATTTACCATTATACATTTGTTGCTTGCTTCCAGTTTGAGAACATTCTAAATATTGACGTCTTTCAATTGTATGATTATATTGATGAATGACATTTGCTTGACTCTGTTGCTTCCAAAAGTAGATTACAGTCCTGTTTGTGTGTGTTGGGAGGGGTGTGTGGTTGGGTTTGGCTTAAAGAGTTTTAATCCTGACTGTTGTATCCCGACTACTCTTAGCCATGCACAAGTCGATGATGACACGAATAAAATTTCTCCTTCTCGGCTAAACATCTTTACTCAAACAAACTTTTAAGTTGCGGCTTATGGATAATAGATTAATTTATGTATAATAATTTCATATTTGATATTATTACGCCTTTTGTAGTTTGCTAGAGAACTTACTTAACTCGCAATATATTTTTAAATAAAAAACGATGTGCTGGACACGCATTGTATTTCGTTCTGGAATAAAATTAAGCATTATTTGTGCTGGACACACATTGATGCACAATCGATTTGTTGTTCTTTTTTTTATTATTTTTAAAAATTACTTTTTCATATATATTATCCAGTTTAATGCTGCTTTGAACTACAAGTTGTGTTTTGCTTTTCTGGCCATTTTCAAATTTTTAATTTCCTAAACATTGTTTTAAAGTAATTGTGTAGTGATTATTATAATTAGTTATAACTGTGATTATACAGTACACTGTAGTCCCAAAAAGCATGTATCATACAGTAGACTGCAGGTAGTCCCAAATCATGCATGTATCACACAGTAGACTGCAGGTAGTCCCAAATCATGCATGTATCACACAGTAGACTGCAGGTAGTCCCAAATCATGCATGTATCACACAGTAGACTGCAGGTAGTCCCAAATCATGCATGTATCACACAGTAGACTGCAGGTAGTCCCAAATCATGCATGTATCACACAGTAGACTGCAGGTAGTCCCAAATCATGCATGTATCACACAGTAGACTGCAGGTAGTCCCAAATCATGCATGTATCACACAGTAGACTGCAGGTAGTCCCAAATCATGCATGTATCACACAGTAGACTGCAGGTAGTCCCAAATCATGCATGTATCACACAGTAGACTGCAGGTAGTCCCAAATCATGCATGTATCACACAGTAGACTGCAGGTAGTCCCAAATCATGCATGTATCACACAGTAGACTGCAGGTAGTCCCAAATCATGCATGTATCACACAGTAGACTGCAGGTAGTCCCAAATCATGCATGTATCACACAGTAGACTGCAGGTAGTCCCAAATCATGCATGTATCACACAGTAGACTGCAGGTAGTCCCAAATCATGCATGTATCACACAGTAGACTGCAGGTAGTCCCAAATCATGCATGTATCACACAGTAGACTGCAGGTAGTCCCAAATCATGCATGTATCACACAGTAGACTGCAGGTAGTCCCAAATCATGCATGTATCACACAGTAGACTGCAGGTAGTCCCAAATCATGCATGTATCACACAGTAGACTGCAGGTAGTCCCAAATCATGCATGTATCACACAGTAGACTGCAGGTAGTCCCAAATCATGCATGTATCACACAGTAGACTGCAGGTAGTCCCAAATCATGCATGTATCACACAGTAGACTGCAGGTAGTCCCAAATCATGCATGTATCACACAGTAGACTGCAGGTAGTCCCAAATCATGCATGTATCACACAGTAGACTGCAGGTAGTCCCAAATCATGCATGTATCACACAGTAGACTGCAGGTAGTCCCAAATCATGCATGTATCACACAGTAGACTGCAGGTAGTCCCAAATCATGCATGTATCACACAGTAGACTGCAGGTAGTCCCAAATCATGCATGTATCACACAGTAGACTGCAGGTAGTCCCAAATCATGCATGTATCACACAGTAGACTGCAGGTAGTCCCAAATCATGCATGTATCACACAGTAGACTGCAGGTAGTCCCAAATCATGCATGTATCACACAGTAGACTGCAGGTAGTCCCAAATCATGCATGTATCACACAGTAAAAACGATTTGAGTTATCGAACAAAGAATGAAAATGTTAGCCCTGAACCTTTACGCATTTCAATTTCACAGATGGTTTGATAAAGGCTTGCATTTAAATCATGTACTGATGGATACCACCATATAAAATATTGTTTTCGCTTGGAACTGAACCAACTATGTTGAGATCAGAAGTAATTTACTTGTTAAAACTATACTTGGTGTCGTAATCAGCACGTTTATTTTCATAGATACAATTTCCATTAGCTCACAAGATTCCTGCCCGACAGCATGCAGCCTGTTCACTTGGCATGTTAGTGTATTTATTAGATTTTCATTAGACTAATCACTTTGAAGAGGAATCATTAAGTGTAGACAAGGTTTTTTGCTGTGATGTGTGTTCGACATAGAGAAAGGGGTGGGTGAAATCATCGCCACTAGACTAGTGGTTAAGGAAGCTATAAACTGAGGCAAACCCTGCTTAGACCTAACAATTATAAAATATTTTTTTAATGGATATAAAATTAAAATCACTTTTGAATTTAAAAAAAATGAATTACTATTTTTATTGTGCGGCACACAAATTTTAAAAAGTGCAGACTGTCAATTTGTATTGCATGTTTACAAACCTACTCAATTTAAATCCATAAATCCCCAGTTCCACAACTTTAGTCAACTCATTGACTCATTGACTCGTATGTTTAGCTGTCATCCAGAAACTGTTTTAGCTAAATTTAACCCACCCCGCTAATCCGAAGAACTGAATCTTGGTACAGAGAAGACAAGAGATGTTAACCTATTCTTAGAACAGAGAAGACAATTGATGTTAACCTAATCTTGGAACAGAGAAAACAAGAGATATTAACCTAATCTTGATACAGAGAAGACAATTGATGTTAACCTAATCTTGGAAAAAGAGAAGACAATTGATGTTAACCTAATCTTGGTACAGAGAAGACAAGAGATGTTAACCTAATCTTGATACAGAGAAGACAAGAGATGTTAACTTAACCTTGGTACAGAGAAGACAAGAGATGTTTGCCTAATCTTGATACAGAGAAGACAAGAGATGTTAACCTAATCTTGATACAGAGAAGACAAGAGATGTTAGCCTAATCTTGTTACAGAGAAGAGAAGAGATGTTTACCTAATCTTGGTACAGAGAAGACAAGAGATGTTAACGAAAAAACATATAAATGAGCCGCTCATTTGTCGTCTGAGTGTACCACCACCAAGCCCAGTCTACATGAGAATATGATTTACATTTCAAAAACTATATATTCTTCTTTTAAAAAAATATAACAGTCTTATCTATGATTTCCTGATAAGCGATTTTATCTGATTTTCAAGTTCCTACATGTATGAGATCTTGGGGATGAATATTTAAAATATTATTTGACATGTCTGTCACTTAGTCAAGTGAGTAGAGTGCTTAGAATCTGATCTGAGTCTGTCACTTGGGATCTGAGATTTGAGATCTAGACCGAAATTGTTCTTAAATTTTTTTTACATTGCTAAATTGTTCAGTGTTGTAATCTAGATACTTATATTGATAGTTCAAATAAATAGGTTTTTAAAATAAATTCATCGTTTTTAATAACTTGAAAAATAAGTTATCTCCTAAAGGATTCTATTTAAGTTAGCAGTCAATATACATAATTCCCGTTTTCTGTATGTATGGATGTAATTATATTGCTGTTAGGTGGCGCTGTGATAGATTTTGTTTATTTTAGAAAGCAGCGCACCAAATTACTGCAACAAAAATATCACTTTCGAACGTTCCGCATAAAATTGTTCAATATGATCATAAATTAATCAAATAAAATGAAATAAAATAAATGAAAGTTCTGTATTACGTTATTTTTTAATCTGATGTGTATGTATTTGGAAAACTTTCGTCATTTTTGACGGGTAATACACTAGTAATATCAATAATATCAATTAGAGCTTATTATCAAATAAAGTGATCCGATGATAAATGAGTGAATTAAATAAAAAAATCTTTGTTGCTTTGATTATTGAATATACTTTAGTTGAAGGTATGCATGTATGTGTATGAGTATGTGTGCCTGTTAATGTCTGTGTGGGTATGTGTATGTGTCTCTTGGCGTGTATGTGTATTTGTCTGAGTATGTGTCCGTGTTGTTGTGGTGGCATCTGTCACCCAGGTCCTGGTGTCCGACTGATATGAAATTTGTCTAGTTATTCAAACCGAATGACGATAGATCAGTAGGCACCATTGAGTTACCTTCGGTTGACCCAGATCTACTAATGATAATATTGCATCTCAATTTCGACTTTCTGACAATAATTGATACTGAAGCGCTGGACCTTAAAAAAAATAATAATTTTTAGTCAGTTGGTCACTTGTGTCCACTCAGCTTCGGTTATGACTATATTGGCGATCAGCATGTCACAAGGGACTTCAAATGATCTTCAGATGACCTTTCGTTTACATTTCACTGCTCCACATTATATTGTAAGACTGAAGGAAATGAGATGACCTTAAAAATTGTCCTAATGCATCTCGTTGTGCCTGATAACTATTAACAAGGAGAAGCAAATCTCTTTCAATACAGGTAACCTACTCTTCACTGCCCATAGCATGATTATAGTTTATTTGAGTTCATCGTCACCCTTTGGTTTACATAACATGTTTTATCCAACCGCTTCCTTCTCGCCAAGAATATTCTATAAAAAAAGCTTTCCTGTCAATATAGTTAGAATTGTTAGGTTTTTCTGTATAGTTTATTTTATAATAGATATGACGCCATCCATAAAATAACATGAATGTGAGCTCTTCACTTGCCTCGCTGTAAAATACATCCATGATTGACAATCTATGAATGATTGAATAATTTTAAATTAATTTGTATCAATAGAATTTTTAATGTTAAGTACCGTGTATACTCGTTCTATAGCCCGTTCGTTCATAAGCCGACACCCCCCCCCCTCACTTTTGGAAAAGAAAAGTATTAAAGTGGAGAACCCAGAGCCGTCTTTACACCATTTTAGGCCCCCGGGCAAAGAAATAGTGTTGCGTCCCAGGGCAAAGAAAGAGTGCGCCCCACCCCGCAGGAATAATATACATAATATATATAAATAAACATATTCCCATGGTGCCCCTATGCTCGTGGGCCCCCGGGCAAATGCCCAACGGGCATATGCGTTAAGACGGCCCCGGGATAACCCACTAGCAAGCTGACCCTCCAAAAATAATAGGACAGCTTAAAGGAAAATGGTACACATTTTTTTTTAAAACCACAAGCTAAATCGGTCATTATGATTGTTTACTTTGTACTGCCTATCTTTTTCTTTGTGCTCTTTGTTATGCTAGAGTTACCAGTATTTAAAAAAATTATTTGGTAAACTGTGACGAAAGCGCGTACATTAAATGTCGTTGTTGAAAACAAAATTTGTAAAACAATTTATTAAAACGTTCACAAAATTAATAAAATGATTAAATAAGGTAAGTACATATATGTCTTCACGTATAATAGCTTCTGGTAGAGCAGTCGAATCTTGTAGAATGTAGAAAAGTACTTTGATGATCTACAATAACAACACCGATATTCAATATCCATTCAGAAATACGTTAATGACCCGCTCGTAAACCGACCCCCCAACTTTTTCTCCTAGATTTTGTCCAAAAAAGGTCGGCTTGCGAACGAGTATATGCGGTAATTGTATTTATAGATTTAAATGTATAAATAACAGTAGATGGCATACTCAACTCTTTAATAACGTGTTAATCATGTTAACTAAAAGTGTGTTCCATTCATTTCTGTTCATTTCATGTAAGTACTTGCATTTACAACAACAACAAAAACAGTTAAAAAGTATAACGAGTATAACTATTTGAAGTTAAATTCTTTGAAAAAAAAATTTGTTTAATAAAAAAACAGGTTTTATTGAACATTTAAAAATTGATGTGTTCTATTTGTGGTGTGCAGGTGTGTTGGGGGTGTCCAAGCGTGACGTGGTGAAAAAATAATAGTGGGGTGCTCAACACAGTTCAATCCAGGGTAGAGATCGATGTACCTACCAATGATTGGGCCAATCAGATCAATGTAACCATAGCGGAGGATATACATTTAGGTCCAAACATTGCCAACCACGAATGACTCCAGCTGGATGAATGGATAGATCTCGTATTCAACTACCAAAAGTCTTGACTTCCAACAGTTTTAATAATGAGAAATTCAAGGAAAACAGATCCAACATCTGTTTGTGTGGACAAAATGGAATTATTTCATCTGCTAGGAAATACTTCTTAGATTTTACGTAAGTTGCTCGTTTTATTTAAAGCTCGTTTGATTACATAAATATAGATATATATATATAGATATATAAATATAGTACCTATTTGTGGCAGGGAGCAGAACACAAGAATAGGTGACTTAGATTACTTGGGGGAGGTAGTCATTGACTTTGATATCTTGTCATCAAAGTTTTCAAATGGACCTTAAATGGAAAGAATCATTGTAAATATGTATTATTGTTTTACGACGCAGAAAAGGTTTGCTGCATTAACCCGGATGCGATTACATCATTAAAAAAACATGTCTACCTGGGAATAGAAGCCAGTAGGCAAAACGGTTTAGGTGTGCTTAAAATTCAAATTTTTTAAAAATTCCGCTATGGAGATACCAGTTGTTCCAACAGCTGAAAGACAAGACGAGCTGGGTACACAACATGTGACTGTCAGTCAGGAAACTGGTAGTGAAGCTAATGATATTTCTCTTGGAGGGGCTGACGTGTCATTCCCACGCCCATTCCCAAGTGGAAATATCAACAATATACAAAGTAAGGTCACGGTTGTAACATTCGTACCAGTCTATTTTTTATCATCAAAAAATGATTTTAAATCAAATCGACTAAACTTTAATTTTTCTTTGTTCATGGTCAAATAGACTAAGATATATGCTGTTATTTATGGTCCAACATATTTATATGTTGTTGTTGTTTATTGTCCAATAGACTCAGAAATATGTTGTTGCTTATGGTCCAACATATTCAGATAAAGTTTGTTACTGGATAATGTATTGTGTATTTTCATGATACTCAAGATCTCACAAGAAACAAACGTAATAAGGAAAGGAGTATAGCCCCACCCACCCACAATGTTCTACTGCTAACCCTTAACATGGGAAATAACTTTCTAATCGTTTCACTGAATCTGGTTTATTCTATAATATATTTTAAAAATAATTTAACATTTTCCTCTCATGAAACGCGATTTTTGTTCATTTCACATTTTATTGAACAATTATGTGTTATGAACGTGGAAGAAAATGTGAAGAAAATAGAGACAAAAACAAAGAGAGAGAGAGAGAGAGAGAAAGGGATAGAGAGAGGGAAAGGGACAGAGAGAGAGAGAGAGAGAGAGAGAGAGGAAGAGCGAAAGAGAGAGTGATAAGCCAATTTTTGTTGATAGTTGAAATGGGGCGCGTGTGGTGTGTTTGATGGTTTGAATGAGATATTGTGTATTGTATAATCCAGGCGTCAGCAAACTTTTGAGACGGAAGAGACAAAAATTACTATTTACAAAATTTACACATTTTTAAAGAGCCACTAACACGAGATTTGAAAATAAAATAATATAATTATTAATATTTGCACACAATAGCGTAACAACAGGCTGGCATCGGGGCAGTTGCCAAGGGCGCCAGCTCAAAAGGGCGCCACTAAATACCGTATATACTCGTTCGCAAGCCGACCTTTTTTTGGACAAAATCTAGGGGGTAAAGTGTGTGTGTGTGTGTGTCATAGGTGATTTCGGCATGGATATTGAATATCGGTGTTGTTATTGTAGATTATCAAAGTCCTTGTCTACATTCTACAAGATTCGACTGTTCTATCAGAAGCTATAAAATATATTATTATGAATTAGCACTTATCTTATTTAATCATTTTCTTTATTTTTGTGAGAGTTTTATTTAATTGTTTTACAAATTTTGTTTTCAACCACGGACTTTAATGTACGCGCTTTCGTAACTGTTTACCAAATAAAAAAATTTTAAATACCGGTAACTCTTGCTTAACAAAGAGCAGAAAGACAAAGATAGGCAGTACAAAGTAAACAATCATAATGACCGATTTAGCTTGTAGTTTTTAAAAAATATATACCATTTTTTTAAAAACTATCCTATTATTTTTGGGGGGTCGGCTTGCGATCGGGTTATACACTTTTAATACTTTTCTCCTCCAAAAGTGTGTGTGTGGGGGGGTCGGCTTATGAACGAACGGGCTATATAACGAGTATGTATGGATTTTTAAAATTTGTATTTAAATAAATACAGTCGGACCTCTCTAAGTGGAACTCAAAAGGACCCGAAAAAAAAATTCGACTTATGGAGTTTTTGAGTTAGGGAAAATGGCGTAAATAGCGTCGATTAATCAAGGACAATGTACATATTGAGTGGTGGGGGGAACAGCCATACCAGCTAGTAGGCTTGACAAGAAAGAAAGGCGGTGTCTGAAGTTTCATATGAAAGAAAGCTAACTAGCTTTGACATATCGACATATTGAACAGGACAGGTGAGAGAATGCAGCCCTGGCGGACTCCGATCGTTGTGAAGAAGTCCCCCACGCAGCCTTTAAATAAAACTGCACTGCTAGCCTGATTGTGGAGTTCTTCGATCACCCTTACCAGCCCTTCTTCAACGTTGAAATTTCTCATCACTTGCCAAAGTCCCACATGCCATACTCGATCAAAAGCCTTCTTGAAGTCTATGAAGTTGTGTTGGAGTTCGCGTTTGTGCTGTAGATGTTTTTCTATGTGCAAGCGACAGTTGGAGATCTGCTCGATTGTGCTTCTGCCAGGTCTGAAACCTGCCTGTTTTTCTGCCAGTAGTTCCTCGGATATTGACTTTAGCCAGCCGAGGACAATTTTTAGCATTACTTTGCTAAGGTGGCTCATAAGGCTGATTGTTCTATAATTCTGGCATTGTTTCGTATTACCTTTCTTATGTAATGGTATGATTAGCGACTGCGTCCAATCTTTTGGCCATATCTTATTTTCAAATATTTTCTGGCAGAGTTTTGTTAGGGCTTTCGTTACCTCTGCTCCTCCATGTTTCAGCAATTCATCGGGCGATTTACCCCCTTTTAAGTTCCGTACTGCCTTTTCAACTTCGCTCAGCAGCACTGGTGGATCATTCATCTCTCAATTCTGTTGCTTCTCTAGTATGTTGCTATCTGGATTGATTTTACAATTGTACAGTTCGGTGCAATATTCTGTCCATCGTCTTAGTATCGACATGTTATCAGTAAGGACCTGGCCTTTACTGAACTGTCTTCAATTAATTATCGAAGCTGTCACCTGGTGCGTTTTTGTAAAATTTCTTAAAGTCTCATACGCTTTCTTAGTATTACTTGCAGCTATGCTATCTTCCACTGTGCGGCACTGGTTATCTATCCATTCCTCTTTGGCCTGCCTCATCTCCTTCCTGATATTTGTATTATTCAAACTGTATTTGTCTGCTGTAAACTGATTTGAATTTTTGTTTTTCCTTAACATTCTTCTTTCATCACATAAATCAAGAATCTTGTTGGTGACCCAATGCTGTTTCTTGTTTCGTTGCCTACCTATGACTTCTTCAACCGTTGAAGTTAAAATTTCCTTCAAGTTGTTAGCCAAGGCTTCTACATCTTGGTCGATACTGGCCAATGCTGCAAATTTGCCACCAACCTTGGCCTGGAATATCTCCGCACTTTACTTTGATCTGTTAATTCAACGAATTCTAAGAGTCCGTGATTGTTGAGGTTGAGGAATCGCAATATTTCTGTCACATATACCACAGAGGCACTTAGTGGAAAGGACACTGGGGTTTTGGCAGCAAACAGGAAAATGCTTTCTGGAGGAAGTCTCAGTCCGAACAGCAGGTCTCCATGACGACGATGTTGTATTGTGCAGCATATTTGACATAGGCGCTGCTAAGTAATGACATTTATTCGATGAGCTGGTTAAACAAATTTTGAAAAAAATCATCTAATGGGATTATTATGTATTCATTTGTTGTATGGGATAGAAATTTCGTTGATCCCTAACCAAATTATAGAAAATTAAACAACACGTAAAAACAAAGTTTGTGCCTATAAATCCCTTCTATATGAGACTTAACTAAAAGTATTGAGAGTGTTCAATATAATAAGCACCGCGTGACAGACTAGCATAAACATTTACATGCTTCATAGATATATAAAGAGATAATCTAAGAATTTATTAATTTAATTTAATTTAATGCATTGTTGGGTGACAACAATCTACGTGCAAAATTTCAGCTCGATAGAATCACGGGAATTAGGTCATTTTTTACTTTCGTTTTCCGCGGGAGGGACCACGAAAGACAGACAGAAAGACAAGACGGTGATGTTAATATAAAGGATTTAATAAGAAAAGATCAACAATGACATATATTTCTCTTCATATTTCAAAACGTTTCATCTCCATTGCAGCATCTCAAAGATTAAAGTGGGCAGTTAAATTTTAATAGTCTTGAAAGAAAAGTATCCTGCGATTTAAAGGTAGTATCTAAAAGATTTGTTATCTGTAGTATATCAGTTACTCATTGATCTGTAGTATATCAGTTACTCATTGAGCTAGAGACACCTTGAAGTAAGAATTGATGTACACTTCTTTGCAATAGTTTTGTATTTATTTACTGCCCTGTTCCTGGAAATGGCAATGTATCACATATTAGCAACTGTCCTGCCAAGTCAACACTTTTTGTTTAATTATACACCCTAATCTAGTGTCACCTTCGCAATTATACACCCTAACCGAGTGTCACCTTCGCAATTATACACCCTAACCGAGTGTCACCTTCGCAATTATACACCCTAATCTAGTGACACTTTCGCAATTATACACCCTAACCGAGTGTCACCTTCGCAATTCCACTGGACGAATGGCTGAATTTCCATGTGTATCAGACTGGTTAAGGGACAATTATTTTAATAAATACATATTGATTTCTAAATATTTGATACATTGTAGTTTTATTGGAACAAAAAGATTAAATTTTCATTAAAACAGAGATATCCCAGTGGAGTCATTAGATTTTTTTGCTTGTTTAAAAACATTATCCTTATAATAAACTCCACCAAAGAAAAGATTACTGGCCGACACCTAGATGAAAACATGGTCAATAGGTTTTGACCTGCATTTACTACAGCACTGTACTTAACTATGGTCGTTGTCCTGGGTAAAGAGTTGCTGAAAAAAGTATATAATGACTGAAAAAATAGTAAAATATCAGAAAGATGTGTTAACATGAGCATATTAGGACACTTTTTTTTGTTGGGTGGAGGTTAATTACCTTATTTTCTTTGGAACACCTTGCCAGAAACACTTAAATATTTCTGAGGTTTTAAAGAGACTATAAACATTTACAAAATAGACTTATTTACCAGGCATTACTCTGCCTTTAGTGACTGATTTTACTCCTAGCTACTTCCTATTAGCTCAAGCAACACTTCAATTTTCTTCTTTCTATTGTGTTTTAAGTGCTATGAGTCTAAGAGCATTTGTTATCAGTGGCGGATTTAGCTATAGGGCAAGGGGGCGCCCTGCCCCCCCGCGCCCCTTTTGGGTCTAAAATGGCACCCCCTTAAGACGCCCTCGATGAACACCAAAAAGGTGTCACAAGAGCAGAAAAAAATATTGCTAAACACGAAACTTCTAATCAACACCAAACTGATTGCTAAATATCGTATTTCAAATGACGAAACTGTAATATCTGGTTTAAATCAATCACTCACATCTGAATTATCGGTGACAATTGATAATGATGTTAAGTCTGCACAATCCTTTTCTTTAATTATTGATTCAACCATTGATATATGTAGAATTGATCAGATGTCAGTTTCTTTGCGTTATTTTTTTTTAAATCAGGACATGTGGACAGATTTATAGGCTTTTATACTTTGGTAAACAGCGGCTGGATAGCGAATAGTGCGAATAGGGGCGTGGGATCTAGCCCACGTTAAAGCCACAATAAAAATGGAATGACTAACGCTAAAAAATCCTCCGCTGACCTGGAAGGGAGATGGGGCTCCCACCAAGGTCTACCAAGCACTGCCCCTAGTAGGTTCTAATGGAAACATTAGGACTCCATAAGACCACCGTTTATGGGACTTTTAAAAAAATATTTAAAAAATTAAAAAATGCTCCCGCATTTGCTGAGAAGATTTTAACGGAACTAAAAAAGTGAAACATTGATTTCACACTCTGTCGAGGACAGGCATACTTTGGAATTAAGAGTGGCCTTTAAACTCAGATAAAGAAACTTTCACACAATTGTTGTGCCCATGTTTTGAATTCGGTTACTGTCAAAGCAATGTCTGTAAACAGTGATGTGCAGTTGTTGTTTTTTTGGGCACAGATTTGAGGTTGTATGCATTCTTTACGTCTAGTTAACCACGTCTACATACTCTTAGCGAACACCAGAAATCTCAAACAATAATGGGGATGAGACTGCAACCAGGCTTATAAAATAGTAAATGTATAACATAAATACAGGGTATTTGTTAGTCTGACGTCCTGTCAGGCCAACTAATACCTTGTTTTTATGTTATACATTTACCAGAAATCTCAATATGAATCAACAGTAGATACTCTGAAACGACTTTCTGATACAAGATGTGCAAGCCGTAAGCATGCAGTTCATGCAGTTGTTGGATCATTCTCTGCTATTCTAGCCACACTTGATTCAGGGGAATCAACAGAATATAAAGGAAGTGTCAGAGCAGAAGCTATGGGACTATCTGTTTTGATAACAAAATATTCTTTTGATTTTCTGATGCTATTTGTACAAAAGTTATCTTCATGTTATTAAACTACTTGCAACGCCTTGCAAAACAATTGATCGATATTGGAAGAAATAAGTTTCTTGAAATGAGAAGGGATGAAGCTTTTGAAATTCTGAATGCATATGTGAAATCATTTATTAACGAAAATTGTTCCAAACTAGATGTTTAAACAGAATTTAAAGAAAAGTGAATTGCAAAAAAGAAAAGCATGGCAGGCGAACTTAGCAGAGATAAAATGGCTGATGATCCACCACACTCTTTAACTCTGAAACGTACTTCACTATCATGGATAAACTTGTAACACAAATAGATGATCGATTTAAAGACTTTTGGGGCACAGTTACTTATTTCTATTGTATTGATCCCTCACAAATGTCGGAAGAAAATCAAGATTCTTTCTAAGTTTATGCAAAATTTACAAACATTACATTAACCTTGAAGAAGCAATCGTAGAATATGATACCTTCAAAGATGTGTATATACTATTGTACTCGTCATTATCTAGTGAACTACAACTTAAAAGGTTCAGCCATTCTTGACTGAAAAACAAATGGCATCAGGTCTCCCTAATGTGTCAATACTCTATAAAATTTACTTGACGCTTCCTATTAGCAGTGCTACTGATGAAAGAAGTTTCAGTAGATTGAAACTCATCAAAAATTATTTGCGCTCAACAATGACAAACGAACGTCTGTCTGGATTGGCATTAATTTCAATTGAACGTGATCCAGCTGAGAACGTTGACTTTGAATCAACGATAAATCGTTTTGCTTCAATGAAATCACGTAGCAAGCAATTTATATAGGGCTCAGGGCTCTATCTTATCTTATCTTATCTGTTACAGACGCTACTACTATACAGAAGAATAGTGCGTCCTATGCTTATCCATGGTTTGTGTTTAGTCCTGCATTCTTATTAGAGTTTTAAATGTTTATTTAAGGAACTTACAATCATTGTTTGTGTAAAGTTCATTGATCTTTCCAAAGTTTGATGCTCAAACTTCCAGTGATAAATTATTTTTTTAAATTCTGAAGTAAATTGTTTAGTTTATTTATACGTATAATATTATTGGCACTCTTTGTGTGTGTTACTAATCCTGACCAATCCGCTCCACCAAAGTCACTGTGTTTTTCATTATTTGTAGCATCAGATTACCTGGTCTTAAACTGAACTATTTTGCCTGCTGAAATTCTCATTTCATTCTTTCAGATAGAAAACTATTGCAAGAAATAAAAACAGTAGCTCTTAAAATTTTATTAGTAAAAATAAGTTGTTCTCTTTGGAACTAAGTTCATAATTTACTGTCATCTTTTTATCCTAAATAGAAGCATATAATAATATGTAGGCCTATATGGTAAATGATTTCATTAATTACTTAGGCCTTTTATTAATTATTAACATTTTTTAAAAATACATTATATTTTGTTTGCATTTGTGACCTATTACTCTCCTGAATATAAAGCAATTGTTTGTATATTGAAGAGATTCATTGCAATGGTTTGATGTAAACAAAAATAATATTAAATTTACTTTGAATGATCAACGCAGCATTTATTATTTAACACTTAGTTATTTATTTTAGTTACTGTCACTGCTATTTATGGCCAGCTGAACAAACTGATGAGTCATCTTGCAGATAATACAACAAACTATTGGAGACCTATAAAAAATTTAATCCAATTCTACCTCATTATCAAAACATTTTAGATGTTTTATTTATCCCAAAGACTATAAACTTATTATGCTGAGTTTTCTATGTTAAAGTCTGCTAGGATATTCAACAATTGAAAGTGAACACAAAGGATTATGAGCAATTTAAATTTTGTCACAAATAACAGCTCCCAAGTTAACTACCATTTTCATAAATTCAATTGATTAACCATATCTACTTAAGACTAGATGTTTCTTTTTGTCTAGCCAGTTGCCACAGGGTAACTCTGAAAATGTATGTAACATAAACAACACACTTTATATTTCATATTTGAGACTGCAGCAGTCTCTTAAGGGGCCGTCCATAAAGTACGTCCCGCGATTTTTGACCATTTTTAACTCCCCCCTTATTAACAAAATAATCAAAACTTAATATAAAACAGCGTGACATCACACTTGGCCGGACCCCCTCCCCCTGTCACAAATGTCACACTTTCTTACACCCCCTCCCCCCCTCTGGAGCGTGACGTACTTTATGGACGGCCCCTAAGATGAAAACTTGTGAAAGTAAAACTCACATTCGATCGATCTGAAAGTTTGAAACAATGCATTGTCATCTAAGATATATCTGTGGTCAAAATTTTAGATCTCTGGGATCATGATCAGTGGTTTAAGTTTAATTTTACGTTACAAGATGTGAAGGATACAACAAACAAACAAACAAACAAACAAACAGTGTGAGTTAAATAAATAAGTAAATGTATAACATATAAACAGGTTATGAGTTAACCTGACAGGACGTAACAAAACAGCGAACGCTAAGGCGAAGAGCCTTCTTCAACGAACAAATAGTACACAAATAAAACGAATATAACGAAAGAATAAAAAAAACTTAGCTGCGGTGAAATCCAATTAGTCCAGTAGTCTAGTATTTTCTCTAGTAATTTATAAGCATGGTTGCAGTCTCACCCTCATTATTTTCTTGAGTTAAATAAAAGCGTGTAAAATACAAGTTTATATAATTTCACTTCATAAATTCGCAAAATTTAAATTCGATCATCGGTTTGGGAAATTTAAAACCGATTATCGTTTAACAACCTTAACTCAATCCTTTAAAAAAATCTCAAGACCGATTGGGCTATGACGTTTTAGAAATGACAAGCCCTATTGAATGCATTATTAATTACGTGTGTTATTATTTTTAAATCCTTTATATTAACTCGTGGTGACTGGTTGAACCCTTGATTGCTTGCTTGATTGTCGGTCGCCAAAACTTTGGATCGATTTTTAACCCACTTCCTCGTAACCTAGCGAGCTGAAATTTAGCAGGCAGTTTTGTGGCGATGATAAAAAGTATGTATCAAAATTTCAGATCGATCGCATGTACGGTAATTAAATTATTGAATTTTTATATTATTTTATTTATTCCTATGTAACACGTTCTAATTGAGATAGAGTGTCGTGGTGCGTATTATATTGAACAACCTTTCTGTCGCGCAATAAGGTGCGTATTTTATTGACAAAACTTTTTATAAACATTTTCCTGATCGGTGCGCATTATGTTAAACATGTTTTACGACACAACTGCAATTTTGTATTTTTGGATGGTCTTGCGCTGCTCATTATAATGAACATACTTTTAGTTACGTCTAGTACATAAAGGATTTATAGTGAAAAACTTGTTTTTTACGGTTTTTTTTATTATGTAACTAAAAGGAACTAAATGAATACTTAAAAAATAAAAAAATTTAATAGCCCAAATCACTGGATGGATTAATGTATCCGTAAAACTATGATGTCATTGTTTCTCATATAACATTGTCAAAAAGGACTATTTTTTATTCTTATGTGAAACTTTTCACAGCAAAGGTCTTGTAATAAACTTGTCACAACCAAGGTCTTGTGATAAACTTGTCACAACAAAGATCTTATGAGAAACTTGTCACAGCAAAGGTCTTATGCAGGGCCGGCCTTAGGGCAAGGCGAACGAGACAACTGCCTTGGGCCCCAAGCCTGACTAAAAAATTGTACAACTTTTTAAAATGTTAAAACTATTTCTTATACTTGTTTCTTTTTTTATTATATGAACAGTATAAAGAAAACTATTTTTTCAGGATAAAATAATTAGAAAAATTCCGTACTAATATTATAACATTATAATCATCCTAAATGCAAATGCAAAAAGTATTTTTCTTATAGCATTTCCGTAGGCATTTATGGATTCGGGAGGTCATTTTAAATAAGAAAACGCTGTTTTTAGGCTTTAACTTGCTATGGTAAGTGAAAAAAATGCCAGTGTAAGACTGTCTGATTATGAGAAAGCGAAGTGACATATTATAACATCTGCTTTGGAATGGTTTGAGCTGGAAAACAGGCTAACAAAACAATGCACAATGAACAAGCCAAGCTAAGAAATAATAAACGGTAAAAAGGCTCGTTGGCATAGTGTATTTAAACGTCTCATGGACATTGTCCTATTTTTCGCTGAGCTATTTCTTAGTTCATTGGATAAACTACATCAGGCACACAGTGGAAACTTTTTGGGTCTTGTTGAATTGCTGGCAAAATTTGATCTGGTTTGGCAGGAAAATATATGAAGAATGAAAAACTGATGAACTTCATAATCACTACTTTAGGAAAGCGAATCCAAAACGAAACTCATTTCTTTGATGGGAAATAAGTTATGGAAAATTATTGTTGGAAGAGTAAAATCAGCTAGGTACTTTTCAGTAATACTCGATTGCACACCTAACCAAAGTCACAAAGAACAGACGTCACCGATAATCCGCTATATAAGCCGAGGGGGGGGGGTGGATATTATGAAGTAACTCATGAGCACTTCATATGTTTTCTAGAGTTAAAAAGAAAGTACTGCGCAACAACTGCTTGGTGTCTTAATATTGTAAGTGACGAAATTTGGCTTAGATGTTTCTGATGTCCGAGGTAAATGATACGACAATGGTGCGAAATGAATGGGCATAAGTCAGGCGTACAAGCTTGTCTTTTACCATTAAATCCTAGGGCATTTCTTACCCCTTCTGCCTGTTACAATTTACAACTTGCTGCTTTGTTATATGGCAAAAACTTGTCCTGATGCAATGACGTTTTTTGGGTATAATTCAACAAATATATGTTTTAATTTCTGCTTCAACAAAGTGATGGGCTTTATTTTCCAATTATGTTCAAAATATTTCTGTGAAACCACTTTGTGAAACAAGGTGGGAAAGCCATGTGGAAACTGGAAAGGTAGTGCGATCTCAAGTAGGCGAAATCTATGATGCACTTTTTGAAACTGCAGAGAAAAGTAATGTTCTAAAATCTCGAAGAGAAATAAGCATTGTCATTGTACAAACAAGAACTTCAATTTCATTGTTTCAATTGCTTTTTGGTACGACATATTGTTCCAATTTAATTACATCAGCAAAGAATTACAAAATATATATGTCAATCTAGCAACTGCAGTTGACAGCATAGACCATACGTGCAAACGGTTGAAATCTTACAGAAATGGTGGTTTTGAAACAGGAATAGTATCTGCAAAAAAATAGCCACAGACAGAAGTTGTACCCATTGAACCCATTCGAAAAAAAGGGGGAAAAAACACAATTTACACTTGAAGGAGAAAATGAAGGATTAGTAAATGCACAAGACAATTTAGCACACATTTTTAAACCATATTTTGTATATGCAATCATGTCGATGGACAGTCGCTTTGAGCAAATAATAAGGCACCATGACTCGTCTTGGGTTTCTTTATACATTTTATCCATTACAAAAAAAAATTAAAATGATCTACTTAATTGCTGTTTGAATTTCGAGAAAAACTCAAGGAAGTATCTTGATAGTTTCTTGCTTTCTGAAGAGTTGCAACATTGAGTTCCATAATTCCTGCAGTCACTTACAACGATTCTGTTTATATTTTGCAGTTCCTTTGAGGAAAAAGCGTTATAGTGACTTTCTTAACAAACACATTGCACATCAAATACTTCTAACTATTCCTGTCACTTTGGCTTCCGAAGAAAAAAGCTTTTCGAAACTAAAACTTATTAAAACCTTTATGCTATAAACAATGATTCAAGATCGGCTCAGTAACTTTGCTTCTTTGCCAATTATGACTGATGTTACTAAGGATTTTGACAATTTGGAACTTACCGTGATTTCAGGTCTTGAAGCCGCGAAAACTCGCAAGGGGCCGTCCATAAATGACGTCACGCGATTTTTGCCGATTTTTGACCCCCTCCCTCCCCCTCGTCACGCGTCGTCACAAAAACTTAGACCCCCCCTCTAAAAATACGTCACAAATCTTTGACCCCCCCCCCTAAAAAAAACAAAAAAAACAATTAAAAAAAACATATTTTCTATTTGAAAATAAGTATGTTTCAAATCACATTTATTGTCATTTAAGTATTTATTATTTCATTTAGTGAAGATCTACATTGTGATATCGTAACTCGCGTGAAGCATTTTTTAAAGATGTTTAACTGGCCTTCAGAAAACGAACTGTGTTAACATCCTTAGATTATATTTTATTTTAATGCATACAAATTAAACATTGACTATTAATCATCACGGTTAACGTCTTTGTTTAGAAAAAATAAATATTTAAAAATAACATTTTAAAAATGTATTTTTTTAAAAAATCCCTCAATTGACTGACGGGCATCCCGTAAGTAAGAGGTCGGCGAACAGATGTAAATAGCCTCATCTGGGGTCAAAAAGGGAATTCTTGGGGGTAATGCAAACTCATTTGGGACATATAACATCCACTACAATCCACTAGATATATTAAAATACGTCATGTGCACGTGTACGCTTGGAACATATGTCCATTATTGAACCGGTTCCTTCCAGAAAATGCATTTTTTTTTAATTTGGCAACTATGTAGATTTTTTACCTACGTACTATACGAAGACACCTAAATCTACCCTACTTTCATTTATATTGACACGAGTGACAATAATCTTAATCCACATGACTTGTATGTATCACGTATCATTTCTGTGATATTTAAAATTAATGCCTTAAAAACTGAGCTAAGAAGAAAAGTTGTTTTGTGCTACTCTCGAATTGTGATATCAAGAATTTGATGCATTCAATAAAGTTAATGAATACTTGACTAATTTTAAATGGGCTCATTTACCATTATATCTAGAACAGTTCTTCTCAAACTTTTTAGTATGGCGGACCGGCAGGAATTTTTTCCATTGCACCAGGGACCGTTGCATTGTTTTCCCTGCACTGACAATTTTTTCTGTCCTTTTTTTTTGAGAACATCTGCGGACCGGCAGCAAATGGCCCACGGACCGGCACCGGTCCGCGGACCACCACTTTGAGAAGCACTGATCTAGAAGACTAGAATGGCCAGGGTCGTTTGACAAAAAACCCATCGAACAATTATATCAAACTTAAAACGTTTTTAATTCTATCAAATAGATTGCCACCCCCTTTCCCCTTTTAAAGAAAAAGGATATTCCGTGTCGTTTTGACTTAAAATATCTACACATATCCTATTCAGATCATTTTTAGACACGTGTCATGCATGTAAAACTCACCAGTAGCATTTTCGGGGGGGGAGGGGGCGGGATAACGACACTCCCCCAAATCCCCGAGTCATGTGAGCAGGACCTAGAGTCTGGGGGTTGGGGGGTGGGTAACGCACACATAAACTTGTATATTTTGGGGTAACGGCAAACAAGTTCGAGAGAACCAAACGGAGCTGCGGTTACATCACAAATGCTTTGATGTCAACATCAAACGACGCAGTGTAACGATTTCATAAGTTATCTTGTGGATTCTCAAACTTAAGGATTATAATTAGATTTAATTTTCGTGTCTTGATAGCATACGCCAACCAGCGTCTGATGGCTTACCGACCGGCACATTGAGAAGCACTGATTTTTTTTTAAAAGTCATTAAATAAATTGTAAGCGACCAAATATTTCAGTGCAAGTTTTATTTCAAGTTACCCTTTTGATGTGACGTCACATTTCTTCAACCCCCCTCCCTCCCCCTCGTCACAAAAGTGTGACCCCTCCCCCACTAGGTGCGTGACGTCATTTATGGACGGCCCCCAAGATTTGCTGTTGTAAAAAATAAGGTGGAAGTAGAAGAAACATCCAAACCAACTCTAGTGTATATACTTTATATTGTTAATTATATATATAGCCTACATAAATACATATATATAAACTATCAATTATCATACCAAACAGTTTTGTAACAATGGGAAGGGGAGGGGGTCAAAATTCAAAAGTCCCCCTGGGCCCACACTGGAAGAGGGCCCCCAAAGGAATGTACATTATCTCATGTTTTAATGTCGAAGTTCAAAATGCGCCCCCCCCCCTGAAAGAGGCCAAGCCCCCCGGGCCCACAAATCCCTAGCTACGCTACTGATACCAAATTAAATCATTTTAATTATTTACATCTTTTTCAGTTTAAGGATCTTCTATTAAATGAATAAAAGTAAAACTGTAATTATTGATGCGTCAATGCTGTTATAGAATAAAAATTTTAGTAATTTAATTTTTTCTTTCCTATTATTTTAAAATATTTAGAAATGCATATTTTTGCATGGGTCTCACGCCTCATTTGCTGCCTTTGGCACGAGGCCCCGCATATCGTATGCTGCCTTCAGTCCCGCATACTCTAGGGCCGGCCCTGGTCTTATGAGAAACTTGTCACAGCATAGGTCTTGTGATAAACTTGTCACAAAAAAGGTCTTGTAATAAACTTGTCACAACAAAGGTCTTGTAATACACTTGTCACAACAAAAGTCTTGTAACAAACTTTTCACAACTAAGGTCTTGTGATAAACTTGTCACAACAAAGGTCTTGTAATAAACTTGTCGCAACAAAGGTTTTATGAGAAACTTGTCACAGCAGAGGTCTTGTGATAAACTTGTCACAACAAAGGTCTTGTGATAAACTTGTCACAACAAAGGTCTTGTGATAAACTTGTCACAACAAAGTCCTGGTCACGGGACTGATGATGATTCAGCTGTAGACTGTCCAGTTGATTCGTGGTTACTTAGAGGAAGAAATTCCGCTGTAGACTTTCAAAGTAGGAAAAGAAATCGAGAGGATTTGTCCGACTAAAATATGGGAAAACTGTGGAACTTGCTGTAAGGGGCCAGCCATAAAGTACGTCACGCTCCAGAGGGGGGAGGGTGTGTAAGAAAGTGTGACAGTTTGTGACAGGGGGTCCGGCCTTGTGTGATGTCACGCTGTTTTATATTAAATTTTGATAATTTTGTTAATAAAAAAACAAAAATTTTGTTCGAAAGTGTGACGTACTTTATTTGGGTGGGACCGAGATGTGTGACAGTTTGTGACAGGGGGAAGGGGGAAGTTAAAAAATGGTAAAAAATCGCGTGACGTACTTTATGGACGGCCCCTAAGACGTCACATGTTGTCTTTTTAGTAGAGTGGCTTACACTTACAGTGTTCAATGTTAATACATTTTAACAGTTTATACCGTGTAATATTGTTTCTTTGATATATTCTAAATGTGCTGTTTACTGCAATAATTTAATTATAATTTCTTTATGCAAAACAGATTTAAATGTGAGTTCCAGTACCTTTTATTAAGAAAATAAAGCACTGGTAATAATGAAGTAATATTGCATGCATTTATGTATTTCATTAATGTAGTAATGATAAGGTACACACATTTTAATTTTGTACTATTAAAATGTTTTTATTTTAAAAAACGTGAGTACAAGAAGAAAGTAACAAAATCAGTGCTTCTCAATGTTAGTTACCCATACTGTTTTGTGTGTGTGTGTGTGTGTGTGTCCCTTAAATTTGTGGTTGTAGGAAGTTCTAATGTTTCCATTAGAGCTTTCTCGGGGCTTGGTAGATCTGGCGGCGCCCATCTCCTCTCCAGATCAGCGGAGGACTTTTTTTTTAGCAATAATTATAGTCATTCATCAACATTTTTATTGTGGCCTTTACGTGGGATGGATCTCACGCCCCCCAGCTTGTGAGGCGAGCGCACTATTGACTTCGCTATGCAGCCGCCATACTGTTTTATTGTATCGTTAAGTCATGTTCTATGCGTACAACATATTATGTATTAGAATTGATAGAGAATTGAACAAATTTAAAGACAAACTTAGACAGATAAATACAGTACGCACCGTTTAGGTAATAATAATACAGTATATTTACCAAAGCCATTTATTTCTAGAAATAAATGTGTATGCAATATTGAACACAAATCTATTAACACAATATATATGTTGCACAGTTTGCACATTTGGGTGTTTTTTTTCTGCTCAACGCTAACTCACTTTATGTTATCAATCAAAACAGATGTTCCACTACCCAGGAATAATGCCACTGACTCTGGTACCCAGGAGACTACCGGTAACAATTAGGACATCGATGCAGTCATAAGGTATAAATGACTAAGGATCTGCAATGCAAACTAAAGACGGCAGGCATATTTAACTTTTTTAAGTTAGAATATTTGGGATATCAATATACATAATTCCCGTTGTCTGTATGTATGGAAGAAATTATAATGCTGTTAGGTGGCGCTGTGAAATTGTAATGCTGTTAGGTGGCGCTGCGATCGATTTTGTATTAAAATATTATATGGCGTCATTGTTTTAGCTTATATTTTAATTTTTGAAAAGGGAACGATGTAAAAATAGGATTTGAGGATTTATAATTATTATGAAACTAGGTTGTGCTGCGGCGCCGTGGGCTGCGGAGCCCACTTTTTTTTCGGGCGCCTACCTTTTTCAAAAGCCCAACTAACTTGTCCTTGTATGATAAATACGAAATATTAAACTTCCTTAAATGCACACAAAGTATTTTATATTAGGGGTTTTTTTTGGGGGGGGGTAAAAAGCCCAAGTATAAATTATCCGTGCATGATAAATCCGAAATATTTCTGAAATGTACACAAAGTATTTATATAATTCTTTTTTACAGTGCTAAGCACAACACGATTTTTAAAAACTAATTTAATAAAGCAGCGCACCAAATTACTGCACCAAAAAATAACTCTTTGAGTCAGTCAGCACTGTTTACAACACAAATGCTGACGTCAAAGGTTCGTGCGTTGTTTGGTTAATGTTAATCTGAAAACCAAAATGATTATCATTTTTGAGTCTATATTTTCAATTAAAAAAAAAGCAGAGTGATGTCCCTTAGCGTTAGGCGTCAGCCATAATTGAGGGTAAATATATATCTGATACTTTGTGTACATTTCAGCAAGTTTAATATTTAGTATTTATCAAACAAGGATAAGTTACTTATGTTAATTATGTATATTGATTCCCGTTGCCTGTATGGATGTAAGTGATGTTAG